>WIPJ01002218.1:0-25732 GCA_018155075.1 Cassiopea andromeda | reverse complement strand
TAATGTAGCTGATTTGCTGACCAAGTCACAGTCAAGTAATCGAATTGAACAATTGCTAAAATTCAGAGACTGGAAAGATTAGGGGAGGTGTTAACATTTGCGTAAATAATCTTTTCAATCTCTGAACTCGTGCGTGACTGTGCGCCCTTTGTGTTTCTTATGGGTCATGTGACTCAAATATTGTTATGTAAATTAATCTAGTCTTTAGTTGATTTTGCTAAGCCTAGACACGTTGTGTTTTTTTCTTAAACTTACTGGCCAATTTACAAGAAATGGCAACAGGCCATGCTAACGGATACAAACAACTTCACTAGGCACAATGCCAATGAATTCATGTTTACCCGTGCAAGAGCTTTTAAAAAAGCTGGGGTTTTTGGTAAGTGTTAATGAAGCTTCCATCTCTTACAGTTCTTATTCAAGTTTAGGCAAATAAATGGCAAGTAAATAATAATGACGTACTTTTTCCCTCTGTGTACATTAACTGTCCTAACGGAGGAGACACTCCATCTGGCTTATTTTTTTCAACTGTTTAGCTTTTTCGAATAAGTCAGATCTGGCAACCCTGTTTCGTCTCGCAAAACTGCAGCATTGGTAACTTGTGCAAGAATTTCCCAGCAAATTTACATTAGCCAGATCTGAAATTGCACAATAATCCCCACAATTTCAAGGCTACCTCTTTTATTTCATTTCTCCCGTAGGTTACCCTACAACCTACGACGTACTGAAAGCGTGTGGCAACCCTTGTTGTTGTTGGCAACTGACAGGAATTCAATTCAATTATATACATAGAGCTTACTCGTAACATGAAGTTCTTCAGTATTTTCGGCAAAGACAGTCAAAGCAAGTTGGCAGTAAAATAGGCTTGTTTGTAATAGTGTGGACTTGGCAACAAACAGGTATACTTATAGTACTATGTGATGCTGCTATGTAAGTTCATTGTGTGGTCAAAATTTATTTTTTGTTAGGGTATAATCTATCGTTATTGTGGCCTAGTCTTTGCCAACACACGCGCCCATCCACACAAACGCTTTTCTTGCGCTTTACAACAGTATTATATTTTACCTTGCCCAATACTACACATTTTATTTGCCAAGCATTTCAACTTATTGCAAAATTTCGCTAAATGTCCTTGAATGCTAAAATTTTTGCTTCTTTTCAATCATCTTAGTTGCAAATTGTTCGATTCTTTTCAATCATGTTAGTTGCAATAGTTGCAGTTGCAATTTTGCTGCCTTTTCTGTTATTGTCAATAGGTGCAGATATATCACTCTTTTGAATCTATGGAATTTCTTTTGTTAAAATGGTATTTATAGTTGTAGCTCATAGTCTGTTGGCATAGCTTGCTTGTTGATAATTTTGGTATATGATTACATGCCATCGTACATGCTTTTGCTGTCACTGGAATTGCTGCTATTTGTATGCCGATACATATCCCTGGCCTCAGTAGCTGTCAGTAAATCTCTAAAATATGGGCTTTTGTAGGCAAATGTAGGACTGTTAGTAGTGCCAAAGAAGCATCAATATCCATGCCTATTTTCACAACAGTATCACAACTTCATTAGTTATTGGTATTTCATAACACAGAGGGCTCATACCCAATATTTGAATCAAAATTCCCTGACTATTCCCTGACTTTTCCCTAAGTGATAACAAAAGCATTCACATTTTCCCTGACCCCCATTTCACACATTTGCTGAAAGAAGTATAGCAAATTTAGCCTAATAGACAGGAAAAGCACATTATGCTTGTTATTTCACAATGCAAAGTGATAAAGTTCACATTTAGTGAAAATTTCAGCAACAACTTTGTGAAGGACCATGCCAATAGTTAATGAAAATGATATGATGACTAATTTTTTCCCTGACTTGGAGTAAAATTATAGAACATCCCCTGAATGCTCCAGGTTTTCACTGACTTTTCATAAAAGTCACCTGTTTTCCAGGTTTTCCAGGTTCAGCATGAACCCTGAACATAGAGTACACAGTACATTCATTCTCTTATGAAAATGTTGTCAACCGGGTGCTCTGAAGTAGAGGCCCTTGGTGATATCCTCTCAACTCAGAGAAGTCTTTAATTTTAGTCCAGTTGGTAATATCTCTTTTTGTCAGTAAATTGGAAACAGCTGCTACTCTTCTAAGTTAACAATTACAAAGTAGATGGAGTTAGGGGGGTGTAGGGGATATGATATCCCCCTGAATGTCTTATGAATAACATTTGATTAGGTAACATGTAATTCTTCATTATGACAATATTCCTCCCTTGCTTAGTTAATAGTGAATGGCAAATGAGTAGGGTCGGAGGGTGGTTAGCAAAATTTCAAATATGTGCATATATGGCACATCAGATGGCATCAGACTTCAAGGATGAGAAATAGATTGGGGAGCATAAATATAGGATTATGGAGGGTCCAAATAAGGCCAAAGGGGATTAGAATATAGGAAGCCATTGGGTGGAAATTGCATCAGTTTAATTCTGATGCAAGAACCCATGCTGATGACTCATGACCAGGAGAGCTGATGCATTCTGATTATACCCTAGGGCTTGCAATGAACCTGATTATACCCTAGGGCTGATTATACCCTGGTCCTGTGATTGGCTGAACGTCAGTAATCTAATCTCATTTTATCGAATAGTTATGACGTATAAGATTATAAACAAGTTAAGTCCTGAAAGTCTTTGGGAGAAATTTGAGTTAAGATGAGTCCATTCAAAATATGAAACAAGGAATTGCCATGATCTTCAAATCCCAAAACTAAATACGGAATGTGCAAAAAATGGCTTTAAATACTCGGCTTTAAAATTATGGAATGATATGCCTGCTGATATACGAGAGGCCTCAACTCTCAGATGCTTTAAAAAGACATTGAAAGCACATCTATTTGCTGATCAAAAATAATAACTGAAAACATGACTCCCTGGAAGACCAGCAATATTAGTATTATGCCTGTTAATTTTTTCTTTCTTAATGTATTATTTAAATTGTATATATGAATATGTAATATTTTAGTTGCTGAAGGGCTATGTTTGTTCATGTATAAATAAGTGATTACATTACATTACATCAACCAGGGCTCAACCAAGACTCCCCTAATTTAGACAAGCTCTGTAAATCAACAATATCCCCCAAATTTAGGTCCGCCATAGAAAGATCTTGATTATTTTTCTCATGCACCATCTATTTTGAGTGATACTCAATTACTCAAGAAAACTACTCAAGAATGCTCACACGCTTGAATTTTATTCCTTTATTTTGCACACAAAGCACTGAACAAAGAGCTTGGTGTGTGTGTGTGTGTGTGTGTGTGTGTGTGTGTGTGTTTGTGTGCTCATAAATATCATGATAATAAATGCTAGGTTAGTGCTTTCATTCATTCAACAAAGTGTCTGCGGGCAGTCTATATGGACAGTCCTTAAGGTGAACAGCTTCAATTTTCTATTGATAACGTTCCATGCTCCACTATCAAGAGTATTTGAGTAATCGTACACCACTTATGGGTTAAAATAGTGAACGTGATACAATAGTTTCCTACTGTAATCACAACTGCCTTTGATTGTTTTCACCCCAGCCACTGTTGTTGCCCTTAGCAATGTGTATTGCGGCGTCAAACAGAAATGGTCTATTAACAGCATCCATGTAAATTTCACCTAAAATTGATTTATCTTCATCATCAGAAGGAGTTGGGCAGATCTTACCTGAAACTTCACTAACTCGTTTGCTTCTGGAAGCCTTTTTCCAGTGTGCCATTATTGCACATGAATTGCATGAAGAATTTTTGCTGGACAATTAATTCTTTTGCAGGGAAATCCATGACATCTATCACACCTTAGAATCTGGCTTCAAAGCAAATTGTTCTCTCTGTGTTGCTTGTGTGTGCTTTTCCCCACTCAACCAGTGTCGCTGCTCTTTGTTGCTTTTGTACAAACTCTTTCTCATGTACCCAGTTTATTCATTTTTCCAGATACAAGTC
Organism: Cassiopea andromeda; assembly: GCA_018155075.1. Lineage (NCBI taxonomy): Eukaryota > Metazoa > Cnidaria > Scyphozoa > Rhizostomeae > Cassiopeidae > Cassiopea > Cassiopea andromeda. The sequence goes on along the minus strand of WIPJ01002218.1, from coordinate 21,764 downwards.
TGTTTCCAATTGAAGTCACTCAGATAAGGCTCTGTCTATTATTCCAACCATGATTCTATCTCAAATTAGTTCATTGTGAAGATCCCTGAAATTAACAAATTCAGTAAGAGCATATAAATCAGTTATAAAATTGTCAACAAACTCACCCTCAGTTTATATTTGCATGTGAAGTGAGCTTATTCAAATATCATGTTGTATTTTAATTATGAAGTACCCATCAAGTTTCTTCTTCACTGCACTGTATTTCTTCGGGTCGTCTTCAGTTATATCAAAAGACTGGAGAATATTTTCTGCTTCATCTCCCATAGCATAGATTAGGAGGGCTTTAGATGGCCGCAGTTTGGTCATGGCAAATTCAATTCAGCAGAATTTGAATTAAGTTTGGCATAAATGTGGCCATATCAAGTGAACTTTGAATTAAGTGCAACACTTTGAATTGCATGTGACATGATTTGCTGAACTTAGTTCACAAGTGCGATGCAGATGTGGCATGGCTGTGTACGGCTGAATTTTGGTCACTTTTAAATGCAAGTTCCGGATATTGTTTTCTGTTGTCTGTCAAATATTACAGACAAAGGCAACACTGCACATGTGCAAACAAGTGCCAACACTTTCTTATTTATGGAAATGCTGGACTTAAATGAGAATGACTAGGCCAAGACAATTCAACCGCTCTCAAGAGCACTGCATGCAATATCCGAAAAGACATGCCAACAAACCATTTTTCATTAGAATTGTCTCATGAGCACTACTATCAACATCTTTGATTTTTGAAGGTCTAATTGTCTTTGTTTTTAATATAACATGAACCAGGTTGTCTGCCAAAACTGGAAAATGGATTTCCCTGACATTTCCCTGAGAAACATCTCTTTTTTTACCCTGACATATTTCATTGTGAGTCTCATCCAATAGAAGAAGAATTATAGGAACCAAGTATCACCCTTTGAATGCTGTAGTTTTTGAATGCTGTAGTTTTCAACAACATGGAATTAGAAGTGTAGGCAAGGCACCAGCCATAAACAAATGAAGAAAGACTACAATGGACCACTGCATGATTTGAGCTGTCACAGCAAAAAGCTTAGCTAAAGAAAATCAAGCACCAAAGAATAGAATAAAAGAAATGGATATGTTTTGCAAAATATTAAATGTAAAAGAATTGATCAATTGAAGCTTGGACTGTAAATATGTAAAGATTTAAGGTATTTTATCTTTTCAATATACTATAAAGTTAGACCATTCTTACTTGACAACAATAAGTAGTAGAACAACAAGTTTTCGCCACTGAATCCAATTCGAACATTGAAAGTATAAGTGATGAGCATTATTTGCCAGGGAACTTTGTGGCAATGTCAGTTTGATTTTAAATAAATCTTTCATGAAGAAAAAACCTCAGTATGTATACAAAGTTCATTGTCATATGACATCCACTGCAGAAAAAGGCTCGGAACTATCAAAATGCATACAAAAGTCATATGGCAGTAAACCACATGGTGCACCTTACTACTGACATGTGAACAGAGAAAAATAAAGAAAAGTGATGACAAAGCTAGAGCAATTGAAACAAAACTCCAATGCAGAACAAGTAAAAGTGCAATAAAATCCATGAGATGGAAGCCAGAGCCCTATCCTGAGGAACATTGCGCAGTCTCCATGATTAGTGAATTACTGAAGAGAAGCATCAAGCTCATATCTACTTGATTCATCAGTATAACCAGTGAGAATGCATATTGAGCAAATTGCATTTTGCTGAACGTTTGCAACATTCATTCAGCAAGACAACATCCTCAAGATTGCACCACAAATGGTAGGATGAAATGAAAATAACTTAACACTAAAAATGCAAAGAAAAAATCCAATCATATATATATAAAGTGTTCTTCAAACACGTTCAAGTTCAACCAAACTTGAATGTTCAACTTGAAGTTCAAAGCCCAAGTTCTAGATGTTTGAAAGTATTTTTTCCAAGACAATCGTGAAGTACCACAGACTACAATTCTGTTCTTTTTGCTTCCAATGACTTCAAAGTGTCCTCCATCGTTTCACTCTCAGTTTCCGATTCTGCTCATCCATGTCACTTTTTACCTTGATTGCATAGGCATGCGCATTCAGAGAATCATAAGGTGCTTTGCACAGCAACTTTTCGGGATTGGATTTCACAGTCTTCTGCACCTTTTCCAACAAAAGTATTTTTGATTTCAATTCCTCCATGTCAATTCTAATTGCTTCTGACTTCCGTTTTTTCTCATTCTGGTATTTCTTTTCTTTTTTGATGGCAAGGTCAGCCTTTTGTCTATGGTGTACTTTACTTACAGACTCTCTCAGTTCTTTGGAAAAGGTGAAAGTCTGTGGAGTCAATGAATGTGCTTTCAGATGACGTAAATCATTCTTTGACTTATCAGAGACAAGATTTCCAGATTTGGCTGCAACATGTTCTTGTTGACATTGAACCCTCCACATGCCCCTGACCATGAATCAAAACAAGAACCATTGTCATGGCTCTTCTCAGCTGTGGAAAGTCAATCAGTCCTCCAACTTTGGAGAAATAAATCAGTCATCCAATCGTCATTTTTTTGGGGAGGGGTGCTCATTAGCGAGGGGCGCTCTTAAATTTTTCAGATTTTGTACAGCCTCTAGGTACGAAAATAACATCAACTGTTTTCCTCTTCAGATCCTCTGCTACCGTATCTTCTATATGGCAAGTGTAAGTGTCCCATGCTAGTACTCTTTGGCAAAAGGCAAACGGTCCCACAACTTTGTTTATCCAATCGAGTGTTAGCTTGGTATTCATCCACCCGTTTGCAGATGCAGTAACAATGCAGCACCCCTTAAAATCGTTTTGCAATGCTTTACACTCATGTACTGCTCCTTTGCATACTATATAAGGCTTTAATTTTGAGCCTTCAGCCTTAGCAGCAAGACACACCTTTTCGTGGCCTGTGGATTTCAACAAAACATCTCTGCTACCTGTTGTGGCTACTGTCGTGCTGGCTACCATGTCACTCAAGACAGGAGTTTCGTCCATTGCAATGATGTCACTTGGCAAATTATTCTGTTTCGTCTGAAGTCGACGCAACTGAACAATGTAAGAAACAAGCTTGTTAATAAGCTGATTTGGATCCTTTTGTGCAATTGTCGTTCTTCTTCTTAATGACAATCCATTATACTTCATGTAATTTTCCAGCCACCCTCTGCTTGCTTGAAATTTGTCTGGTTCATTTGGATATGCTTCATCAAACATTAGTTTTGCTTTTTTCATTATTAAAATACATGACACCCTGAGACTTTTTGCTCTGCGTTCATGAATCCAGCAAAGTAAATCTTCTTCAAGGCTTTCATTTATCACTTTTCTGCTGTAACTGTCAAGTTCCTTTTGTTTGTTTCCCCCTTTCGTAGCACAAGTAGATATAATTGATTCTTTTGTGCTATGCCACTCCCGAATCCTTTTCACGTCAACTTTGAAGTTTTGTGCTGCAGCATGATTCCCTTTTGTTTCAGCATATCGTATAACATCTGATTTGAATTGGAGATCGCAACTTTTTATCCGACCAACTTTGTGGGAAATTTTAGCCTCCATTTTGTAACTATGTTCAATTTTGTATACAAGACTAGTATTAAGTAAAAATTAATTATATAACAAGAAGTCATTGCAATGCTAATTAGAAGCATTTGGCATTTAAAGAAATGGAAATCCTTGGATTCTTTTATCAAAAGAAGTCAGAGTTTCATTTAGCATAAAATAGACTTTTATTTATGAAAAACCAATGCAATGAGTTTCTTATATAATACGTATGCAAGTAGCCCCCTGAGATAGTTGCACGTGTTCCCACTAGTAATAATTCTGAAAAGACCAGATGCAATATTCACCGAAAGAATGCAATAAAGATCTAACAAAAAAGATGGCGAGAACTTTCTTAACTGTACCTGAATTTCAGTTGGTTTATAAAATCGATTTCGGGTGTGCAATTAGGGGCCATCATAAATACAAGAACAAGTAAGTGGATGCCAGTTATCGGAGAGACATTAATTTGCCTCGAAGATTTTAGATTAGAGGCAGAGTTGTTTGATAAGCATGCTGTTGGTGTTTTCAGAACTAAAGACAAGAAAAAGCATCTTGTGGGACATGTATCGATGGAACTTTCAAAGTTATTAGACTTTTTTTTAATGGCAAGCAATGCAAACAAGCTTATTGTAGCCACACTTGGAAAAAGAAAACGTGAAGTTGGCCTAACTGTACCAGGAACATATCAAGCAACGACGAACGATTTTCTACAAAATATTAAACAATGAACGTAAGAAAATATCATTGAGGTACACACATTTTTATTTTTTTTATGACATAAATGATGAGGTTTTTCTACCTAATACCTGATTTATGATTTTGATTGGGGCGCTCAGTAGAGATGGGTGCTCATTACATTTGTGATGGATGTAGGGGGCGCTCATTAGAGGAAATATGGTAACGCCTGAATTCTGTAAACATTATGTCACCATCTCTGGCTGTCTCTCAGTGTAGTTGACTGAGATTTTCTACCAAACATTGAAAATCCTTTTTTAGGTTTGTTAGGATACAAACAGATGACAGCTGGATTCAAGCACCTAGCATTTCTTACCACTGCAAACTTGAGTGGTGACTTCTCAATGAGCTTGCTTGCCATTGTTTTCAGGAGAGTTATGCAATCAAGATGGAATATTTTGCTGTCAAAAAGTGTAATCTCATCACTCTTAACCTTGGCACTGATTTTGTTGTTGGAACCATAGCCAATGTCTGGCTTTCTAAAGTGATGGTTAGGGTTATTGAGATCACTTTTGCAGAGTTTTTTGAAATTTTTACGCTGATCCAGGACGTTAGGTTTGATGAACTTAGCCACAATATCTCTGAAAAGTTGATGGAAATCATCATGTAGAAATGGAGCCATTGGTTTCACTTGCTGATAACTTGTCAGAAAGTCTTTCAAAGAAGCAGCAATGCATGCAAAGAAATGCCATTTTGCCAAATTGAATTTGTCTTGAATGGCAGCCAGACGCAGAAGTAGCTTTTGCTGGATGGTTGCTTGGACTTAGGCTAAGACTGCAAAAACTTGCATAACTGGCACACTGAGTCCCATATTTCAATCACTCGGTTTGCCACTTTTTCATCTTCAACCCAACGAATTCGCAGAAAAGAAGGGGAAACTGATTGCTCCCAGTTACTTCAATAAAGTCAGCCTGTCTAGCTGGGGTGTCATGCAAAGGCTGATGTAGCACTTTCAACAGATTTTTTGCACCCCAGTCTGTGCTGTTCTTGCCAGCCTTCAAAGATGCATTACTAGTGCTGAGTCCACAAGATCTTGTCGGGAGTAACCTGCTCATCCCATTCTCATCTCGAAAGTGGTTAATTTCTGAATAAAATGCCCAATTGCCATTTGGGCCATCCATTGAAATTTGCAACATCTTTTGCTTGTCCAGACTACCCAGCGCTGACACAAAATGATCAAAAAGCCTCCTTGTCATGAATGGCCAACAAACATGGAACAAAGATACCAGGTACAAACATGGTTGACAATGTTGTCCCAAAAACTGATCACAAGATCCATTTGCCCCATTTGGATAAATGAGTTTAAAGTTTCATTGAAAGATATGGCATAAATCTCGGATCGCTTGACGTTGCTGAAGAATAAGTCTTGAAAATGGGAGCAATGCCATGATTGATAAAGTAAGAACACTTATCATTCTGCAAAGTGAACTTTTGAGCAATTGCGCTGTCACAAAACATTACCCGAAATAGCTCAGCAAGTCCACCACAAGAGCGCAATGAAAAAGCACAAGGAATGTTCTTCAGGACTCATTGAATCTCAGCATCGAATCAGCAAATCAAGCCTTTTTATGCATAGCTAATATGATTTTTTACCATTGCAGTGACTATCTATCACTCTTCTGCCCATGTTTAAGAGCTCAATTCTGTTTCTGTGAGTGGGATACAATATACATTTGGCAATTTTGGCATTGTCACCACCTACAACTCATTCACTATACTCACCCATGTGAAGCCATTTTCCATCAAAATAGGTTTAGCGACATGCCATTACTGATAAGTGGTAGTCACTAAATCAATACTGAAAATGAAAAAGGACAACAATGAGCAAAACACAAGAGACGATCAAACCATTGGGATATCATGTGCACATTGAGACTCTAAGACTATGAAGGTGAATCACATGACAAAATCGATTAAAATCAAGCACAAATAACTCTGTTACAAAAACACAGTGGAATAAAAATTGTGCAGAAATTGTTTGCTATTGGTCAATAAATTGCCTATATTTCATGTTCCTACATTTGAATACATTGTGGAAAACGTATTCCACAGCTAATATTTTGTAGTCATGAAATGCTGCAAATTTGAGAGGGTGACCACAAATCTAGAAGATTTGTGTTGATAACTAGCTTACTTTCATTTCATTTTCCACTGCTTCTGTGGTAACAGTGAGAGATTGTACAGCTCATCTTGACAGTTTATATTCCAAGCTTTCAGCTTTTCACTCTTAGAACTTTAGAAGTTGCCGATTTCGTTGTTTTTGCTCAATTTAGAAACTGAAAAAAATTTAGGGAATTTATAGCAATTGTGTTCGAAAGGAAGCCAAATACTGCAACAAGATACTTTCTACCTGTTGTGCACTCCTCTTCATTTGTTAGGTGAAGATTGCTCCATGTATCTTCCAAGATTGCTCCATATTATCCCTATCAATGGTTACTGCAAAAAGTATATAGCTTTTCCTATGAAATGCTATAATTTTTGTACCATCTCTCTATATTGCACTAATAGCAAATTACTTCGTTTTGTAGAATGAAAAGGTTACTTTGCCTCATCCAATTCCATTGGTTTAAATACCAAAATATTCAGAATTTTACATGCTATTTGTATTCATTTTCATGCTCCTTGTTTGCCATAAAGTAATAGTTTACCTAACCCCCCTACTAAGACATTGTTACAGCACAGAAAAATCCAACTGACTTATTGATGTGAAGAATAACGCTAGCAGTGCACAATATACATTGTGTGCCTCTTGTTATACATAACAAACCATGTGGAAGTAACTGGCTGAAGTAAAAGTCTATTGGTATTGATCTATCAGCAAGTAAAAATGTGAAATAGAAGGAAGTAGCCACCTAGCTGAGCAAGACTACTCTTAAAAGCATGTACTATGCAGATTACATAGAGAAAATTGAAAACCAATTACAGTAATCAAAAATAGCGAAAATTCTGCAAAGGTTGCCCTAAAGTAAAGAACAGGTTGCTTTAAAAATATAGAGAAAGAGACAAGATCTTACTTCTGTATTTGCAGTTGAGGTTGAAAGTACATGGACGATGGACACGAGGTTTGAATCTGCAAAATCTTGGTGAAGCTTGTGGAACTGTGGACTATGAGACTCGACAACACATTGATAAAATCCAGGCACACAAAAACGCCACATATATTTTTATTGAGACATCTATGCCAATTGGCCAAATAAAGCCTTTCTCACCAACCATTTTCTTGAAAATAACGTATGATCATTCTTGAAAATAACGTATGGTGCCAGGGGAGGGCTAGAGAAGGCTGTAGCCTCCCTATATGTTTAGAGATTGTCAGTATTTGTAGAACCATATTAACCATATTTTAGACCTTTTGTCAGAAGAGTCAGCCCACCGTCAGAAAATTTCTTGTGATACCCCTTCATCATGTATAGATCTTGTCCACTTGTCCATCCACATTCTATTTTGCATTTTACTTGAAATTTCACTAACCCGACGGAAACAAGGCTCCTTCTCACAATTAGTCACACAGTATGTCATTTTTCCCGCAACAAGCTGCATCGATCCTCCTCTGCTGGGATACAGGCATCAAATGTGATTTTTTCCATTATTAAATATCAGTGAAAAGGGTCAGATGTCCCTGAAATTGCAAAAAAGGACCAAATTTCCCTGATATTTCCCTGACATATTTATGAGGGAATGGATTTCCCTGACATGGCAGACGCCCTAATAAACACAATTCTCAATTCTTGATTCACAGAAGCCATACTGGTTTATTTTTGGCAATGTTCCAATGCACTATGTCATATTATCTTGCTGATGTCACAATAATACTTTTTAATTACATCATAGTTTGCTTTTTCTCTGGCATCAATTTTCTCGAAATGGTCATCAGCTGGGCCTCATACATATGCCAAAATCATTCTTCCACATTTTGCGCTGTTCCATTCATTAGCATGAGCAATTCACTCAAAAGATGCAAGACAATCAAGAAAGGTATCATTTGGATATCCATAAATTCTATCTGGATGCACGTGTCTACTCACTATAGAATCAGTTCTCTGTGTGCTTGTATCTGCATTCTCTTCAGATCCACCAGTAGTAGGCATTCTTGAGAATTGTAAAGTTTCCGGCTCTATTTCTCTGCTGCTCCAATGTGTCATAAGCGAAGACTCTCTCTCTAATTGCTTTCAAGTCATGTACTACTTCTGGTGACTCTCTGGATATTCTCTCTCCACCTCCATCTATTTAAGGTTCTTCTATTGGAGCAAAAGATCTGCAAGTAGTTTTTTATGCATAGCTTCCCAAGACTTTAACCCATCACTTCCATCACTCTGTCCAGCCATCTACTCCTCTGCATTCCACCTCGTCTTTTCCCTTCTGACTTGCTAAGCATGATGTTCTTTTTTATGCTGTTGTGCTTCTTGATGATGTGACTGAAATACCGCAATCCTTGCCCTTGAATGGTACTGTCTAGTACCATCTTTGGCTTAATTTCTTCTACCACTGACTTGTCAGTTCTCTTCACTGTCCATGGTATTCTAAGTACTCGGTGCCAACACCGCAGCTCAAAAACATCTATTGACTTTCTTTTCTGTTTCTTCATTGTCCAACTTTCACTTCCATAAGTTACAATAGGGAACACTAAAGTCTCAGTCAATTTAAAAAATTTGGTTTTGTGTGATATATTTTTATCTTTCATGATGTACCCTAGCTTTGCCATGGTTGACCTTCCCATTCCTAGCCTTCTCTTAATCTCTCACTCACACCCTCCTTCTTGTTCTATCATTACTCCCAGATAGTTCAATCCATGTACTATTTCCACTTCCCATCTCCTATTTTATATTCGTTCAGATCTTCTGTTGTCATGACTTTAGTCTTCTTGATGTTAAGATACAATCTTGTTGCTTTGCTTTTCTTTTTCACTTTCATCAGTAGTCTTTTGAGGTCTTCCTCACTCTCTGCTAGCAGTGTGATGTCATCAGCATACCTTATATTACGGTGCTTTTCTCATCCTATGTTAACTCCTGCTGGATCTATTTCCAGGCCAGCTGATCTCATGATGGCTTGCACTGTATAAATTAAACTGGTAGGATGCAAGGATGCAAGTCACCCTAAAGGATGCAATTCACCCTAAAGGATGCAAGTCGCCCTAAAGGATGCCAGTCACCCTAAAGGATGCAAGTTGCCCTAAAGTTATTGTCGAATTTTGATTCGTTAGATCTAAAAGCCTTAGGAAATGAGACGACAAGACTAGTCACTGCTGGAATTGAATCATTTATGTTGAAAAAGGAGACCAAATGCAGGTCAATCATAGAACCTTATTATGACAAATTGATTGACATATTCGCTGACAAAGGAGTGAAAAATTTGCAAGACCTCTCATTGTGCCAATCTGCAGAACTGGTTAGCCCATCAGATATACACTATGTCTCTAATTGCAAAAGAAGGAATCACAGGAAGCCAATTAATAAACAAGAAGCCAAACTATATTGGTCAAGCCACGGGCTCTAGAAAGAAAGCCAAGTTTCTGAGATGTATGCTTTGCAATTGAATTTTTATAGGGTTTCAAAGTGAGATTAGATGACATAGAAAGACCAAGTTGAGTGACAGACAATAAAATGTCCAGGTTATGGCCTTTCATGAAAACAGGGGGAAATCTTGGCGATGTTTACATGATATGACAACCTGTTGTCTTTTCTTCATTGAACTTAACAAGGTTATCACTACCCCATTTCTCTACATTTGTCAAGTCATTGGTGAGAAGTGAGGCTGATGTGTTACAATATGGTGAAATATTAGAATAGGCAAGGTGGTGTGGATTCGATGAAAAAGATGAATTTAAATAAGTGTCATTGGCAAAGGAGAAAATACTGGAAGATGTAGAGGAAAGCAGGTCATTTATGAAGAGGATGAACAGAACAGGAGAGATAACAGAGCCCTGAGATACACCTGAGTTGATAGAATAAGGATTAGAGAGGTAGCCATCGACCCTCATTGGAATTGACCTATCAGATACAAAGCTAGAAATCCATTTTATGAGAATGTGATGAAGACCAAACATTGGCAGTTTAGCAAGAAGACCTTTGTGGTAGACACGATCAAAGGCCTTGGAAATATCAAGAATGATCGCTATACTCTCACTGTAAGACTTACAGTTAACTGGGTGTACCCAGGGTTGATTTCTAGGGGGCTCAGGGAGGTGGAGCCCCCTTGTTAAAAAGATTCTTGCTCATTTTGGGGGGCTCAGCCCCCCTAACACTCTTGCATTGACTTGGCTTTTCATAGTTTATTGGCCTTGCTTCCAAAGTGCTATGATCAATTGTGCACTGCCATGTGGTTATTGAGGCATTTCTTATTGCTGGCCAAGCTATACTATATCAGTATTAAACCAAATTATCATGTTTCTATCTTTGATGACATGGGCGTGGTTGTAGCTGGGCCACACCCAAACTATGGACGTGGTTGTACCTAGAGCCCCCTTTGTTAAAATTTTGAGAAATCACCACTGGGTGTACCTTCTTGGTGATGGTTCGATGTTGCATGTGTTTGATACATGTTGGCTTTTTTGGACTGGAGGCAAACATTTTAGGCAACTGAGAAATTAAATTGGATATTTTTCTTTTTTGGTGTGATGAACAATTCTCACCAAAGTGTATCAACTAATCACGATTTCTCTTTTCCAATCCTTCCAAATGTTGGACTTGATCTGCAGTAGTATCAACTTTAGCGAATGAACCGAGACATTCATCAGCTGCAAGTGGCATGGGAGAAGCAGTCATATTTAACAAGAAAATTTGAAAATAGCCAGCAATGCTTGGAATTACTCTGCATCTAGTGACGCACACACCAGGAAGTTTTTGCAACATTTCGGGTTCAAAATCAGCGGTCACTAAGGAAAATGATGGGTTGCAGTGAACAGTAACAATGCTGTCAGAACTACTCTTTAGAGTAGATTTTGAGACTAGGCCCACAGTGCATTGATCATAAGATCTACGCAATTGTGCCATTGGTCCCCTAGCTTGACAGCATTGTTCAAAAAATCAAATTCCACAACGGAAAATTTTGATAAAAAGTCCCTGCCCAAAATTACATTACTGTATGAGTTTGCATCCAAGACTTTCAGAGTATGCTTTAAGGTACCATCTTTTAAACCGAGAGGGATATTGACAGCAGCAGAAATATTGATATAATTACCACACACATTGATTAATGTGTTGGGTGTTGGTTGAATGCAAGCATTAGGCTTTCTGCGATGCAAACTTCCCATATCAATTATTGAGCAGCTGGCTATTGTGTCTATCAGTGGATTGATAGGAATCTTACTGAATTTTATGTTCAAAATATCCCAGATTCGTTTTTCTCTGGAGTACTGCTCTCAAGTCTGGGATGGTGCTCCTAAATCTTCTCTCTATCTTCTTGACAGAGTCCAGTCTAAAGCTATCTGTCTCATCAACAATCCAAACCTCACCAATTCTCTACAGTCTCTCTCCCATTATTGTCTCGTTGCAGTTCTTTCCATTTTCTACCGCAATTTTCACAGACATTGCTCTCAGGAAATCAAGAATATTATTCCTGATCAAGTGAGGTGTTAGAACCACCAGAAGCTCTTCCTATTCATACCCTTTTCAAGTTACACTACCTAATCCACAAACTCTAGCTCACAAATCATCTTTCATTCCTAGAGCCTCTCAACTGTGCAACTTATTGCCACCCACTACTTTACATGAATCCTACAATTTGTCATCTGTTACATCTAACATTAACAAACCTGATCTGATCGCTCTCTCTACTTATACTTCCCCATTTGTTGGGGCTTTGTTATAGACCCTACGGCCTTTCCCCGACATTACTTGCAAAAAAAGAGAAAAACCCACATCGCATCCCCTATGCTTGGCACCAAGAAACTGATAAACAGATCTCTGAAATGCTGCAAAACAACATCATACGACCATCCTCCTCCCTGTGTAATGACCCCGTGATTTTGGTAAGAAAGAAGGATGGGTCAATGCACAATTTGTGTGATTGTCGAAGGTTAAATGATATAACAAAAAAGATACATACCCATTACCACACATTCATGATGTCATGGACAAGATGCATGAAACCAAATACTGGTCAGCCCTTGATGCAGCATCTGCACATTGGTGAATGCCTTTATGTGAAACCCAAACAAAGAAAAGACCGCTTTTTGTATGCCTCATGGGAAGTTTGAAGTCAATGTCACTCCATCCGGACTTTGTAGCACAGGAGCCTCTTATCAACGTTTAATGGACATTATTCTGTCAGGCTTGTCTTTAAGTCAGATTTTAGCATGCACGGATGACAGTGCCATTTTTAGCAAATCATTCCCAGAGCATTTATCTGATCTTGCTGAGATATTCCAATGCCTACAGGCTCCCAACATTTGTTTACAGCTGTCTAAATGTCTTTTGCCAGTTCAAAGATAGACTTTCTAGGCTATGAACTTTCACACAATGGGATACAGCCTCAAACCCGATTCACATATGCCATTCGAAGCTATCAACGATGTTTGTCAAAGAAAGATCTGAAAGGATTTTTAATACTCGCAGGCTTCTACAGAGCTTTTGTTCCTAACTTTTCAATGATTAGCCATACTTTTACCAAGTTGACAAGTGATTATTCACGAAATTCTTGGACAGATGATTGTGAATAGGTTTTTTGCCATTTGAAAGACCTATTGCCATCTAAGCCAATCCTTCAATTTCCTGACCTTAACAAGCCCATGCCTCTAGAAGTGGATGCTAGCCATTTTGCAGTGGGGGAGTTTTGTCATAGGTTAGCTCCGATCAAAGCTTACATCCTGTTGCATATTTTTCTACCACTTTATGCGTATCCCAACTGAACTTGTCTGTAACTGAGAAAGAAGCATATGCTTTAGTAATGGCTGTGCGGCATTGGCATGTCAACTTCGCAGGAAACTATTTCACTTTTCACTCTGATCATAATCCATTAACCCACCTTTGCAAATCTAGAAATCCTCAGTGGAAGATAGGTCGCTGGTTATCTGAATTAGAAGTGTATGACTATACCATCAAATACATTTCAGGTTCCTTCAATACAAAAACAGATGCTCTATCCAGACAAACTGGAGCCTCTCAAGTTCAGCCACCATCATTTGAAGATCGGATTTGTGCAACATTTACTGATGGTATCAATTTTAAGGATCAACTCTGGGAAGCCCAATCAAAGGTCCTACAGATCAGTGATGTAATCAAACACATTAATCAAGAGGCATCAATTTCTATAGGCTGTTTCAAACGAGTCCAATCCCAGTTATGACTTGAAGAAGGTATATTAAAAAGTCTGGGCGACCTGTTCTCCCTGCATCTTTAAGAGCTATTGCAGTGCAAGAATATCAAAACCTTGCACATTTGGGTACTGACAAAACACACAATGCTGTCTGGGATTGCTTCTATTTGCCCAATATGATCAATTATATCCAATTATTTGTCTTGCAGTGTGAAACTTGTGAATGTACCAAATTTGATACTTGACCCCCCAAAGCACCACTCACAGACATGTTTGTACCCATTGCTCCAATGCAATTTATATCAATTGATATTGGATATTTGCCTAAAGACAATCAGGGATATCAGCGCATTATACTTATTGGTGATATATTTTCAAAATTGGTGCAAGTTATACCTCTTAAAGATCATACTGCCCCAGTTATAATTGATGCATCACTAACGTCTTGGGTATTCATACATGGAAAGCCTCTATACCTACTGTCAGATCAGGGATCCAATGTTGATGGCCAGGTCATATGTAATGTCTGTGACAAGTTAGCTATCAAAAAATGTTGCTCCTCAGCTTACCACAGCCAAGGAAACAGTTTTGCTGAACGACACATTTGCATGTTTAAGGACGTGCTACAGGCTGTCCTCCTTCATTGTTGTCTTCCCCAAACAAGCTGGCAACAGCTATTACCAAGTCTCATCTTTGCCTTGAATACCAGCTTGAGTAAGGCATCTAACTGTATACCATACAATGTAGTTTTTGGCTGTTCCGCCATCCTCCCTCAAGATGTTGTGTTCAGACAGGCTGTACCAGACCCATGTGACTAACAGTCAGTGACTGATTATCAGCATACAGTTTCATCTTCATTAAATGATATCTTTCATCTTGTTTGTAATGCATTAAAGGTAAGCCAATTGTCCATGCAAAAATATTACAATTGTAATGTAGGCCTTCCCTCCTTAACATGATTAAAATATTGAAGTCTGTTTAATGTAGTAAAATGTGGTGATGTATGCAAATGAACTCGTGTATTAGTTAGATATGATTTCAAAAAGAGACATTGGGATTCAACGAAGAAAAGATAAATGTGTGTTTCTGTGAATAGACAATCTGAGGACCCGTACACGCTACACAATCAAAATACTCGATTCATTACTTATTCACCAAGGGAGAACGAGTGTTTAAATAAGAAACTCTATAGAACTGGGGAAAACAGAAAGTTAACACCATGTAGAGATGGACCTTGGACTGTCACCAAGCGACTGCCAAAAGGAGTAACCTTTTTGATAAGAAACTCAAATGGTGAACAGAAAATAGTTCACCATGACCGATTCCTGCCTCAAAATACCGGCAGCAGCAATGGGTCAAGATCATAATCAGTTGAATGAGCACTACTGTTGATCAGAATGTTATGATTCCTTGGAAGAGGATAATTCGGATGAATGTGACTACAAAGCTGATGAAAATGCCAGCTTGGATTCTAAGATTGACAAACAAGAAAAAATTGTTGCACGTAGTTATCCTGCACGCCATAGACAAGCTAGACAATTAACTGGAGTTGTCCCTTGGGACAGCAAACAATATGAATATTACTACTTAATATTCATATTGTTTGTTTTGTCAGATGGGGAGAAATGTAGTGTCATACTAACATTACCTCCTGTAGTTGATTATTATTAGCTTTTAGCATTGTGCAACCTATCATTTGGCTATAGTTCTCTATTAGAAAAGCACAATCCAAGTTTACTCCTTGTATGTTGTATCTTACACAACTCATGATCTACACAGTCAAACACCCTGGTATAGTCAATAAAACAGATGTATAACTTCGTCTGATATTCTATTGCAGTCTCCATTATCCATTTCAAGTTGGCTATCTGATCCCTTGTCCCTCTGCCCTTCCTGAAGCCAGCTTGTGTTGCTGAAAGTTCTTGCTCCATATAAGGTTCTAATCTCTTTGAGTTATTCTTAACATAATTTTGCTGGTGTGTGAAATAAGAGAGATGGTTCTACTGTTGGCGCACTCTCTAGTGTCAACCTTCTTTGGTATTGGAATGTAAACTGACCTTTTCCAATCTTGTGGCCATTCACATTTATTCCAAATTTCTTGACATTGGACTATTAAAATGCTTATACCATCATCTCCTAGTGACTGGATTAGTTCGATTCATATTTCATTGATCCCTGGACTCTTTTTTTGGCAATTTCTCTGAGGGCTTGCTTTACTTTGCTCTGTAAAATGAGTGGTTCATTGTCATATCTATTTTCCTCAAACTTCTCCGTTCAAAGTTCCTCTGTATTTTCTTTCCATCTGGCCTTAACTTGTTTCCCTTCTGTCAATACCTTTCCTTGGTTATCTTTGACTGCACTCATCCTTGCAATGAACCTCCCGGTTATTTCTTTTATTTCTTGTACACCTGCCTGGTATTCCCTTTTCCTGTATTTTCCTCGATTTCTTTTGCAGATGTGACTAAAATCTTTTTTTTTGTGCTTGTCGTTGAAAATCTGCATTTAATTTTCAGGTATTACTCTTTGCAATTCTTCTCTCTCAGGCTATTTGTACAGCTTCTTCCGACAGCCACCCTCTTTTGCTTTTCTTGTTTTCCTTTGGGGTACATGTGCTTCAGCTTCTTCAGTTAGGGTTGTCTTGTTCTCTTGCCACAGCTCCTCTGGATGTCTTTCTTTAAGGCCAAGGATACTGAGTTGGTTTTTACTTGTACGTTATATGCCTCTGGAATATTATTTTAATTGTACTTTGCAGCTTTTTGAACTGGTTTGTTCTTTAGCTTGACTTTCAGCTTTGCTGTTAGGAGTTCATGATCTGTTCCACAGTGTGTGCCCAGTAAAGTCTTGGCAGATTGCAGGGAACTTTTCTATCTTTGCTTGCAGAGAATGTAGTCGATTTGATTTCTATACATCCCTCCTGGTGAATTTCATGTGTATACTCGCCGTGGGCGCTGCTGGTATTGATTATTTGCAATGCACTATTGGTTTTCTTTGCAGAAATCCACCAATTTCTCGCCACTGCTATTACGCTCTCCTAATCTAAATTTTCCTGTGACTTTTGAATCCTGTTGCCAGCCAACCTTAGCATTAAAATCACCCATATCACATCTTTTTTCAGATAGTGGTCCAGGACTTCTTGCAAAGTGGCATGAAATTCATCAATTTCCTCATCCTCAGCATCTGATGTTGGTGCATAAACTTGTATGACTGTGATGCTAACTGGCTTGCCTTTGATTTTTGTCAACAGGATTCTGTCATTAATTGTATTATAACCAAGGACACATCCTGCCAGAACTTTTTCCAGAGCGAATGCATCGTCATTCCTTCTATGAGTTTCATGCCCAGAATAAAAAATTTTTCATACGTCCTGACTGGAAATGTCTCCTTCCTGTGGCAATATTCTGTCAAGAGATGGAGATTGCTGCCATAGGCCTAAAAGAAGCTCATCTGCCAGAATCCCCTACCAGCACTGTGGCTGCCCAGTACCTCTTGATTTGTTTAGAGATTACTCTCTTAGATGAGGTGCTAAAGGCTGAAGAGACTCTTCTTCCATTTCTAGTTGCCCATAGATGGGCAACACATTGGTGCTACCCCAGGGCATGTCCACATGCTGGTAGGCTTGCAGGCAGTACCTCTATGGGGGTCTCTTGTCCTCCCATGTCAGAGCCTCATTAGCATTACCCAGGGTGCACTATGTGAAAGAGAGGTTGAAAGTTGAATGTAGGACTGGGAAAACTACTAATCTTCACTTTGTCGGACTATGTTGAACACAGACCTATCCCAGGCAAGGTAGTCAGGAAAATCCAATCACCTCGTAGACCTACACTATGGTGACCCATGGCTATCTTAGTAAATTTCAATATAAAGTGGTGCAAACTCCCTTTAAAATTGTATTAATTATGTTTTTTTCTATTGAATCATTCACATAAAGTTTTTACATTGATTTTATTTAAAAGCATTTTGAATTTTAATTTGCTTGATAAAATGTTATTTTTTAAATTTTCATTTAATTATATTAGTTATTTATATCAATTAATTTTATTTTAGTTAATATAAAGCTAAAATTATTTTTTTTATTCTATAGCAGTTTATGTTCAAATTTTTTTATTTTTCTTGTGTGTGGCCCAGCGCTATCAACTATCAAACTGGTACTTTGTGTAGGGTGAAGTCAGTAGCTGCAACAGCAACAACAGCATGGCATAAGGAGAAAACGTGGTGGATGGAAACGTGAATTTGAAAGAAAATCTAGATCTTGCACAAGTTTTGAGTTAATATGTTGCTTCAATTATGCAGCGCTCAAAGATATTAGACTTTGTTAAACGGGACTATGGAATGTACCCTTGGAGTATACCAAATCTCGATTGAAGGTTGAGACATTTTGGGGTGCAGTATATCAACAACAATACTCCTGTGGCTGATATTGTTAATGCTGTGCAAATGGAATTACAAGGAAGGAGACAACAGTTAGGTTACCGAAACATGAATTTGAAACTAAGAACTGAACATAACATGTGTACCTAGAAAACTCATTGGCGAAACCATGTGGGAATTGGATCCAGATGGTGTACAATCACGAAAGGTGCGGAAAAGAAAGATCTTCCCTAGAGACCTTTTGTCTTTGATGGCCCAAATTGGCTTTTTTCCTTAGATGGGCATGACAAGATGATGGGCTATCAAAACAGTACCTTCCTATTTGCTATATATGGATGCCTAGACACCTTGTCAACGAAGATAATGTTTCTTAATGTGTGGGATGGTAACTCTGAGTCAATGCTTATAGGCAATTTCTATGTCAGGTATTTGAGCAAATCCAAGGTGCTTCCAATCTACTTGAGGATAGATAAAGGCACTGAAAATGATGTTATGGCTTCAATACATGCCTATCTTAGAAGCACATAATGCGATGTAGATGATCCCATTGATTCAGTTTTATATGGGGAACCTCGAAATACAGTCCATCAAACGATAATTGTACTCCAAGAAGATCAGGCACCGATAAAGATTAATAAGGATATTAAGTGCTGCTGTGGCAAAGTTTGCAAGGGTATACGTGGACTTAAAATGCACCAACGAAGCTTGAAAATTATGGAAGGACTAGCCAGAAATGTGTACGGTGAAATGGAAGAGGACAGTGATAACAACAGTCTTGATCAAAAAGCCGCCAACGATATCATTTCTCAGTCGCCCACGAGTTATGACGATACATGTACTCTTAAGAAAGGGATAAAACTTCCAAAATCGCCATTAGAGTGGTCAACCGCCAACGACTATTTTAAATCGACGCTATCGAATTACCCAATCAAATTGCCGGATTTAAATTCAAATATTAGTTTCATGTCAACCACCATATACAATTATTGTGCTCAATATCATGGATTCGATGACAAGTACAATGACGCAGATCTGAAAACCAAATACAGAGATTTCTCCATAAAGGAGTTGAAGAAAGCATTAAAACAACTTAAAATTGCTAACAACACTGTACAGGAAATAAAATTTGTATCGCGTCAGATTCAATATAGGCTAGGTAAAAAAGATCAACACAATGGTATCAGCCACAGGGATTTTCAGGAAATGGATTGCGACAAAAGCATCAAAATAAATTTCTGAGGCTTTGTAAAACAAGTAGTTCAAAAGCAAAACAGTATTCTTCCAACATTCAGTAAGGCGCAGTGCTTAAATTACTTCAAAAAATCTTTCTCTGCAATATCTCCTAACAAAGCTTTTCATATTCCTGCATGGATTCCAAGCTTTTCAGCTCCACAAACTCCATTCATTCTGGATGCCCCTTCATATCAACAAATCACTAACGTGATTCGTAAGATGAAATCGTCTGGCTCCCCCTGCCCCCTCGACCAAATTTCTATCATATGTTTTAAGAAATGTCCGTATCTTCGCTCTTATCTGATAGAGATTATTCATGCTGCATGGATGAGCGGTGTTATTCCGTCTGATTGGAAAAAAGCCTGCACAATTCTTGTCCATAAAAAGGGAGACCAAGACAACCCTGCAAATTTCCGACCTATAGCGCTAGAGTCCATACCATTAAAGGTATTTACATCTTGTCTTCGTAATAAAATCTTTCAATTTCTTGAAGAAAACAATTACATTGAACACATAATTCAAAAGGGCTTCACTCCTAAGCTTTCTGGAACCTTAGAGCACACTGCTCAAATGGCGCACATAATCAATAATGCCCGTCTCAAACAACGATCACTAATTATTACTTTGTTAGATCTCAAAAATGCTTTTGGAGAAGTTCACCATAATCTTATAAGCAAAGTTCTAAAATACCATCATATCCCTCCTCATATAATGGTATTGGTTAAAAGTCTATATAGAGGTTTCCAAACTTCAATAATTACATCTGATGTCACTACTCCATATATTACTGTTGAGCGCGGTGTACTACAGGGTGACTGTCTCAGTCCCCTCTTGTTCAACATGTGTTTTAATACTTTCATTCAGCATATTAGATCTGAGAAATTTTGCCAACTCGGTTTCTGCTTGAAGAGCGTCCATGGTTTGTCTTTGACTCCTACTCATTGGTTTCAATTTGCAGACGATGCTGCAGTAATAAGCGGACAAGAGCATGAAAACCAAATGCTTTTAAATCGCTTCACTATCTGGTGTCAATGGGCTGGTATGATTATTCGTGTGGATAAGTGTTGTACTTTTGGTATCAAAAAGGTTTCTTCAAAATCTGCTCAGATCCAGAATCTATCAACTGCAGTTGCGGGAAACAGTGCAAAGGTCTCAAAGTTCTATAAGCTCATCAACGTTCCTGTAGGACTATCCAAGGCCTTCGCGGCAATTTACTTGAGGACTTAGACAATGATTGTAATGAAAATGAAGCTGAATGCTCGGAAGACATTGAATTTCCTACTCCAAGCAATATCTGTTCAGAAGTTAATGCAAAGGCTGATCTAAAACTGGGAATTAAGCTACCGAAATCTCACATACAGTGCTCTATTGCTAACGACTATTTCAAGGCGACGTTTTTCAATAGCCCAATCAGTGCTCAGAATGCAAACGCTGTGATCAAAGACTTGAATGATGTCATTGATAACTATTTCTGCACTAAATATGGTCCTGTAATAATAATATATCGTCTTTTGTTCTCAAATACAGAGGCATGAATGTCAAAAAACTGAAAAGAAATTTGAGAATCCTTAAACAGTCTGGGGCTGGATTAGAGGAGATTACCTTTGTCTCAAGAAGATTACGGCAGATATTGAAAAGCGGCGATAAAGATGATAACCGAATTAGTTCTGGTCATAGAGATAATAGGACTAGAAAGCTCGCTACGTCACGTGATAGGGGTCAACAATGTAAAGTCAAAATGGTAGCGTAGTCAGGCAAAAGATCACACGGCATTTACGTTCGCATTGCAAAAGTTTAACAAACGTTTGAAATATGATTAAAGGGAATGTATATTGGAAATAGATAATTATTTCCGTAATATTAACCTCTTACGCTGCTTACAATTGTATACATAGATAGCCGAAAACACCAGGAACAGCTGTAATCTATATTTTTTGTCTCATTGCACCAGTTAGTGCTTAACTCATACAAGGTTGAAAAAATCAGGGTAGAGGGGGAATAAGTTGTTAGAGCTTTATTTTTCGATTATATTGAGGATTACGTAACAACCCTCCCTCAAGGAAAACCTGGAATTTTCTTGCATATTCAGAACGTATAGAAGGAGGGCTATCATATGGTATATGATTTCCATATATTTAGAGAGTATCATATTCCTCATATCTGCCTGGATCATGTTCGCAAGGAATGCTTTTGAGAATATGGCAATTTTTAATGGTTATCCAGTGATATGCAAATTGGAGTGTATGATGCCCCCAAAATGTAAGGAATGTACCTAGGCACATGTCTGTGGCAATGTACTACAAAACTTTATGATATTCAGAGAAAGGATATCCTAACTTTAGGATACAAGTTCAAGACATCATGCTTGAAGACCACTTCACAAAGTGAAAGTGGCTGCCCAAACTTTGTGTTTCTCATTAGCCACAGCAATCAATTGTCTTGGGTGCTGAAGTAACAGTTCAGGGAAAGTAAGCCAATAACTGAACTTATCATGATATTCAACAATTTATCCAATGTATTCAATTAAAATAGCAAATTTTGGAAAGCCATGAAAGCACTTTTGACACCATAGAATCTTTCAAACAAAAGATTTGTTAATAACTATACATAATATATA
>WIPJ01002207.1:367946-412991 GCA_018155075.1 Cassiopea andromeda | reverse complement strand
AACCCCCCCCCCGTATATACAGTTCTCAACTTCGTAGGGGACCATTTTTATAAGACTAGTACTTTACCATTGTTTGTGCACATTATCTCATATCGCAAAATATTGTATTCGTTTCCTCTCTTGAGCATGCATAAATGCATAAATGCTTAATTTATGTTCCTAAATGCAGCATATATTCATTCATACGAACGGACAGTTATTTTAAATAATCAATGCATGCCCTTTCCTTCTTTCACTTGTTCTTTCTATTCCACGTTCTTTTCTTTCATATCCATATTACGTTATAGCACCTGCATGCCATAGATCCAATTTGAATGATAAAGATATTGATATAATTGGTATATGAATTCTTTCACCCCTGTACGCGGCATTGAAACTCACTTCATGAGTTTCTTATATAACTACTAGTTGCTTATAAAATTGGTAAAGTACTAGTCTTATAAAAATGGTCCCCTACGAAGTTGAGAACTGTATATACGGGGGGGGGGTTTATCGATTTTGCACAACAGTCGATCAAACTTGAAATAGTTGTTATTGGTACAGGGGGTAGATGACAAAGCAGGAAGGGAGTGCAATCCGTTGAGTGGCACGAACGGCTTGAATTTGAGGCGCCAAAATTATTATGTGTAAGGAGAAGGCCAGTGCACAAGGGAAATTGGCGCCTTCTTGTATTGCATGAA
Source organism: Cassiopea andromeda (assembly GCA_018155075.1). Taxonomy (NCBI): domain Eukaryota; kingdom Metazoa; phylum Cnidaria; class Scyphozoa; order Rhizostomeae; family Cassiopeidae; genus Cassiopea; species Cassiopea andromeda. Next base: position 412,311 of record WIPJ01002207.1, on the reverse strand, counting down.
CTATAGTGAGAAAGTACGTAAGAATTGCGGCTGCAATATAAATTCAGCTATAATACAGCTATATGGAGGGAATTGTACTGCATGTTGAGAAATTGTGTTGCATATTGCAACGATAATGGGGCGGATGTGTAGATTAGTCATGTATCGTTTTCCAAACAATTTATACATCAAACGAAAGTACTCAGCACGCTGTTTAAGAACATGGAAACAAATTTACGGCTAACCATATCGTTACGAACTTATAACACAAAATACCTTCCAAAACAACGCATGTTTTACCATATTTGGTCAATTTCACAATGGCGGAAGTAAGAAAACTAACGCTAACCCTAACCGTCACCCTACGAAGAACCATAATACGCGTCCAGGGTTAGGGTTAGGGTTAGCGTTAGTTTTCTTACTTCCGCCATTATGAAATTGACCAAATATGGTAAAACATGCGTTGTTTTGGAAGGTATTTTGTGTTATAATTTCGTAACGATATGGTTAGCCGTAAATTTGTTTCCATATTCTTAAACAGCGTGCTGAGTACTTTCGTTTGATGTATAAATTGAGTGGAAAACGATACATGACTAATCTACACATCCGCCCGATAATGGTGTAGTTTCACATGCGGAAGGGCAGAACGGCGAAGGGACAAAGATGGCGGACCCCACGTTGAGTTTGGGTAAGTTATGTGATGTTAGTCAAGTTTCATGGGAAGTGTTTTCCGCAAATTTTATTGCATAATATGAACAGGCATGATGAGTAAAGTAATGTAAGAAGATTTTTATGGAGAAATTCCTTAATACGGATCCTTAAAATCCGCCTGTCTATAGATGGCGTTACCCAGCTAATGTTTAGGCCTATGGTCTTAGCTTCTGTTGATATAAGCTGTGAAATCAGTTGCCAGAATGCTGCTCTGTAGCAGCTTCTTCGCTTTGTGGTGGTGCTTCGCTCCTTTTCCTAGGAACATTTTAGCCTACTCAGAGTTGCAGTTCCATGAACATCACTGTCATCTACTTCCGCTCTGCCTCCGCCAGCCATCGTTCTAGAGTTGATTTGAATGATGATTGAAGACATAGAGATAATAGGACTAGAGAGCTCGCTACGTCACATGGTAGGGGTCAACAATGTAATTCATAATGGTAGCGTAGTTAGGCAAAAGATCACATGGAAACTACGTTCGCATTGCAAAAGTTTAACAAACGGTTGAAACATGATTAATGGGAATGTATATTGGAAAAAGATAGCTATTTACGTAATATTAACCTCTTGCGCTGCGTAGAATTATACACAAAGATAGCCGAAAACACCAGGAACAGCTTAAATGCATATTTTTGTCTCATTGCACCAGTTAGTGCCTAACTCATGCAGGGTTGAAAAAATCAAGGTAGAAGGGGAATAAGTTGATAGAGCTTTATTGTTCAGTTATATTGAGGATTACTGGGTGATTATTTGATGACAAAGGCATGTACATACAAGGCCAATGCAAGGATTTTGGTGAGTTGTTTTTCTGTTGTAGCATCCCTCCCCTAAGGAAAACCTGGAATTTTCTTGCATATTCAGAATGTATAGAAGGAGGGCTATCATATGGTATATGATTTCTATATATTTAGAGAGTATCAAATTCTTCATATCTGCCTGGATCAAGTTAGCAAGGAATGCTTTTGTGGATAAGGCTATTGTTCAAATCACATAAATGAAGCAGTTGAAATTAATGGCTATCCAGTGATATGCAAATGGGAGGGTATGATGCCCCCAAAATGTAAGAAATGTACCTAGGAACATGTCTGTGGCAATGTACTACAAAAATTTATGAGATTCAGAGAAAGGATATCCTAACCTTAGGATACAAGTTCAAGACATCACGCTAGGAGGCCAATTCACAAAGTGAAAGTGGCTGCCCAAACTTGTTGCTTCTCATTAGCCACAGCAATCAATTGTCTTGGGTGCTGAAGTAACAGTTCAGGGAAAGTAAGCGAATAACTGAACTTATCATGATATTCAATAATTTATCCAATGGATTCAATTAAAATAGGAAATTTTGGAAAGCCATGAAAGCACTTTTGACACCATAGAATCTTTCAAACAAAAGATTTGTTAATAACTATACATAATATATATAAAAAATCATGCTAATAATTATATAGAATATATATATATATATATATAATTTAGTTTATAAATATATAATTTATGTTATAAATACTGTTTGAAAGAAAATTATTGATGGTCTCAGAAAAGCATTTACTATTGGCTTTGGTGCATCAGAACAGTCCATTTTTGCTATTACACAAAGGTTATTGTCCAGAAGTAAGTCTGCCTTTGAGTATGCTTTTACATACACATTTCTTGAAGGTCTCTGGAAATGGCTTGCTGCAAGATTTAAAGAGATAATAGTGGATTTTTAGAGCATTGTCCCAGAATAAGAGCATAGAGGTATTAAAACAATGCAAACTGCATTATAGAGAATATCCATTTTCCTCAGAATTCTTCATTTTGTGTTAATGATAACTTGAAAGTTATTTTGGATTCAAATGCCATCTTGAAGAGTGATGATCTTTTGTGCACAAATGGCTTTATCTCACATTCATAAAAAGAAACTTAAATGTTCATAATATGTTGCATCACTGTATCAACCATTTGATAAACATCACATCATTTAAGCTTCTGCATTACTATTCAAATTCTAGTGAAAGCTCTCTTTGAAACTAAGAATCTGCATCCTTTTACTGCCACAACGCTCCATTGAAAGCCATATTATGCAATGGTACTTTACCAAGAATTTGCTTCACCAGAATTAGTTAGAATGGGAAATAATTATGAAATTAAAACTTATGGAAAAGGGAACATATGGATTGAGGAAAAAGCTAATGATGTGCACAAGCCAGCTGAATTAGTTGATGTATTGTGTGTGCCTGCCTTGGGAAAGAATTTATTATTTGTAAGTGCTGTTACAAAAAGAGGAAAAACTGTATCATTTGAAAAGGGAAAATGCTCAATTTTGAATTCTTCTGGAATTGAAATTGGTTCTGGAAAATTGCAAGGAAGATGATTCAATCTTGATGCTAAAGTACAACATACACAGGAAGCCAAGATTGCAGATCAACAGACAGAGGACATTTTGCATGAAAGATATGGCCATTTGAGTCATATCAGCTTAAAAAGTCTTCAGAATAACGAATTAGTAAAAGGAATGTCTTTCAATACAGATGAAGGAAGTAAAGCACCTTGTGATGCCTGTTTAATGGGAAGCAAAATCGAGATTCCGTTCCAAAAGAAGAAGCAACAAGAGCAACAGAACTGCTAGAAATAATCCACTCTGATGTTTGTGGACCTATGAAGAACAAGAGTCTAGGTGGAAATACATATTTTGTCACATTTATAAATGATTTTTCCAGATTCACAGCAGTTTATTTCATGAGAAATAAAAGTGAAGTCCTCAATAAATTTAAGGAATTTGAGGCAATGGCAACCAATGTGACAGGCAAAAGAATAAAAACCTTGAGGTGTTATAATGGAGGAGAGTATACTTCAAGAGTTTTCGATGAATACCTAAAGAGTAAAGGCATTCAGAGTCAATTTTCCGTGCCAAGAACATCAGAACAAAATGGTGTATCTGAGCGTATGAATAGAACCATACAAGAAATGGCAAGATCAATGATTCATGGTGCTGGATTGTCTGACATGTATTGGGCAGAAGTAGTTTTAGCAGCTGTAATCATTAGAAACAGAAGTCCAACGATATGACATATGACTCCGTTCAACATATGACTCCACATGAGTGTTTTTATGGAAAGAAGCCGAATGTTTCTAACTTCAAAGTCTTTGGATGTATAAATTATATGCATATTTCAAAAGAGCAAAGAAGAAAGTGGGATGTTAAATCAGTGAAATGCATTTTGATTGGATATTCTATATATAGTAAAGGGTATCGTTTATGGGATCCAAAAGCCACACGTATACACATATCAAGAGATGTTATATTTTTTGAAGAGGACTTTGATGGACGTATCAGTTTTTCACACTCTCTCAAAGGAAATTCGCAATCTGACATTGTTTTGCCTTCTACTACCATTTTAAATGAAACTGATGATCAAGAAGCAGCTATCAATCAAGTTGATATTGCAAGAGGCAATGATGAAAATAATGAGGAGCAAAGAGAAATACCTCGTCGCTCAACAAGGAAATGAAATGACACCTGAAAGAAATGACTTCCTTACAGGAAATTGGTGGGAAGTTGACGAAGCATTGTATAGCTGTGTAGATGATGTGATGGGAGAGCCTAGAACAGTAAAAGAGGCACTAGAGTCACCTGATAAATCAAAGTGGAAAGAGGCATTAGATATAGAGTGCAAATCTCTCGTTGATTATAATACATGGGAGCTTGTAGAGCCACCGAAAGGACAAAACATTGTTGATTCAAAGTGGGTTTTCAAAGTGAAACATAATGCAGACGGATCCATAGAACGGTATATAGCACGTTTAGTTGCTGAAGGTTTTACTCAGAAAGCTGGGATTGGTTTCGAAGAAACTTTCTCGCCAGTCGTGAGATATACATCTATACAAACACTTCTGGCAATTGTCAATCAATTAGATCTCCAGCTGCACCAGATGAATATCTCTACTGCATTTCTTAATGAAAAAATGAAAGAAGACATCTATGTGTCACAACCAGGTTACATACAAGAAGGAAAAGAAAACATGGTGTGTAAACTAAACTAAAGTATCTATGGATTAAAGCAAGCTTCTCGTTGCTGGTATGGTACCATGGATAAATTCTTAAAAGAATCTAAGTATAAAGAATATACAGCAGATTCGTGCATATACATGATGCGAGTGGTAGGACAGTATACGTATATAGCTGTTTACGTTGATGATATACTGATTGCAAGCAAGAGCATAGTGATGCTACAAGATGAAAAGAAATTGCTGCAAGAGCGCTTCAATACTAAAGATCTCGGAGAAGCACATACAAAGGCAGATGTGTTTACATCAAACAAAGTACTTGAACAATCTGTTGCAAAAATATGGAATGAGCAACTAAATCAATTTCAACTTCTCATTAGCATAACCAAGTTATGATGCCAGATGATGGTGAACCAGTGGATAAAACGAGATATCAAGCTGTAATTGGAAGCATTACATATGCAGTAACAGCTACTCGTCCTGATCTAGCTCAAGCTCTAGGATCAGTCAATCAATTTGCATCAAACCCAAGCAAAGAATATTGGATAACTGTTAAGAGAGTCTTACGTTATATACAAGGAACATTAAATCATGGAATACTATTTAATCGTCAGAAAGAAAAGAGCATTCAGCTTGAAGGCTATCTTGATGCCGACTGGGGAAGCAATCCAAACGGAGGGAAATCACAATCAGGGTATGCATTTTTTATTTGTGGAGGAATAATTAGCTGGGCAAGTGAAAAACAACTTATAATAGCCCTGTCTTCAACGGAAGCTGAATACATAGCAGCAAACTTAGCAATACAAGGAGCAATATAGTTGGGTTCACTACTGAATGATTTTGGATTTGTTCAAAAGCAACCAGCTAGTATTAATGAAGATAATCAAAGTGCAATTGCATTGTGCAAAAATTCGAAATATCATTCACACACAAAACATATCGATATCAAGTATCAATTTATCAGAGAAAAGATAAAAGGCTCAGAAATTACTTTGACGTACTGCGCAACTGAACACATGATTGCAGATGCTATGACAAAAGCGTTGGGAAAGATAAAGTTTCAAAGATTCATGGACTTGATGGTAGTATCAAACGTTATTTGAACATGTGCTTGTCATTGACTTTATGGACTGTTGATTGCATGAATTTTTATATTGATTTTTGAACTATATTATTTTCGAGTGGAAGTGTTGAATTATTGTTCGAAAATAATGGCATGTGACGCAATTAGTCATATGACTAATCCTGTTCCATATTAAAAATATTATTCGTTTTATGCGAAGTTATGTTATGTTCATGATGTATGCTATAGCAATATGTGTTATGTATTCTTATTGCGCTTATCAGAACAAAAGATTTTAACATCATTCACCCGTTACGTAATGCCTCTAGGGGGAAGGTGGAGTCCTTGATTTGCTACGAAGCATACTGGAGAAGGCAGAGGAGTGAGGGGGGTTTGCTTAGTAATGTGTGGACGATCCCTATTCAATATGATCTGTACAAAACCAAAAAAGTTGTTTTGACATCCTTTGACTCACAACAGGAAGACAGGCTCAGAAATGAACTTCTTTACAAGAACCCTTATTTCGGAACGTAAGTGAAACTCACTGACTACTTTAATTTCACTATGGTCGTCTGCACAAAGTTATTTGCCAAGCTACATCTTCAATTTCTATCATATACACAAAAAACACACTTCCAGCAAAGAATAATCTTAAGAGGTGGGGTCTATCATAATCATCTAATTGCACTTTCTGTTTTTCAAAAGAGTCCCTTCTTCGTATATGGCTGCAAAGTCTATCTTCAACAAGGTGATTGCTCTTGATGCCATGGTTCTAACCTTTTGTTCATTGCCACAACATTTCGATCATTGCAACATATAAAGATTTTGCTGACATCCCAGGATTCATAGCACTTCTGTTATCGCCGCGGACAATTTGAGACCATTTTACTTCTTTCAGTTACTAATAAATCGCTTTAGATTTTAGAATTTACTATGGGTTACAAATCTTAACTAAGAAGCGATGCCGAAAGAGAGCAATAAAAATATAGAAAACTGGTACAGCAACTTAAAAAAGATTATGACAAGATTACTTTTGTAAACTTCTCGATAAGCGCTTGGGCCTAAATGACAAGTGTACTGCTGCCTTTATTGAAATGATGGCGAAACTGAATTTTAACAAAAGAGCCAAGAAAATAACCAGCATTGAAATTCCAAACCTCATATTACATCTTCTGTAGACAGAACAAAAAATGATCAAATCCAGAACTTTTGACGAACTTATACCCCTATTTTGATGCCTTTGTATTTCTTGCACCAGGTAGCCCTTGTAAGCTACCTAGAATCTAACGAGGTTTACAATTGTAGTAGCTAAATGTTGTATTACTTATGTGAAGCTTCCAAAAATAGTTAAGGAGGGTGGGTTATCCATTTAAATAAAGGCATAAAGAGTCGGTACAGAACGCCTAACTACAATCTCTAGCTGGAAAGTGAATGAATACAATACTAAAAGTAACTTTCTAAATATGCAATGTTAAAAGTAAAACAAAAATAAAGTAGCAAGAACCTTTACCTATAACGTAGAGTTCTTGTACCATGCATCAAAGGCTTTTCAAAAGAAGCAGGGCTACGTGCTAGCTCTGATTCTGTTAGTAGAACATTCCAATTTTTTGCACCCTTGTAGGAAAGGCTTTCTGACTATTGAAGGAAATTTTCTTTGGCAAATTCGAGTCTTTGAATCTGTGGCAGTATGTTGTAGATTATACGAAGAATCAGATGTGACTAAAAGTAATAATTTGCGATTCATACTAGATAGGATCCTTGATTGTTTTCCAACAAAAATCCTTAATTAAAGGTTTGCTAGGAGCATCATAATTACTGCCAATTATTACCCTTGCCACACGATTTTAAAACTTTTTAGTTGCGGAATTTCAGTGAGGCGACAGACACTCTAGACTGCACAACACTAGTGAACATGTGGATCAACCAGAGGCATTTCTAGTTTGAAAAATCCTGGTGCTGCAGCCCCTGAGTGGGAAAAGAAAAGACGGTCCGGGGCAATCCCATAAAATTACTTGACCACGCCTCCTTTACCCTAAGAAAACGCCCTTTTAAAGAACAGAGATTGGCCCATTGTGGATGAATAATCTGTGTAAATGAAAGAGCAACAATGAAGGAGAACAGGTAAAATAACATAGAGATAAGATTACAGAACGATGAAATATAGAAAAGTAGCACAACGCAAAATTTACTATAAGTTGTTCCTTGCATGCAAGGAGAAAGAGAAAGAGAAAGCTAGAGAGACGTTTTATATAAGTCAAAATATATTGCCAGTCCAGAAGTATCATGTTCCGAACCGATTATTTGCATTAAACCATTTATTTAGAGTTCAAACTTTTATAACTTTCTGGAAGTGTAGGGGCCAGCCAAGGTGCTAAGAATTTTTCTGGGGGCCCGTGGCTCCCCTGGCCCCTCGTAGAATCGCCACTAGGATCAAACAGGTCAGTGTAAAGGCTTTTCAAAGGTTAAAACCTTTTGGCATACTTAATTAGCCCATAACATTGAGAAATCTTTTTCGAAACTTATTGAATGTGTTTCTTCAAATCTAAAGTGTTGTCAATATGGACTTCAAGATAGCAAGTGGATTGAACACTGTAAATATCATTTTCATGTACAGGCAGATTTAATTTTTCAGTCTGAATTTTCAAGACAGCAAACTTCTGCTCAGTGGAAATTACCATTGACTGCGTTTTGTCACATTCAGGAAACGTTTGCTACTGCTCAGTCATTTATCAAAAGCTTCGATGTCCTGATGCAAAGCCCTGTTTAAATGATGTATACTCTGATTTTGAATAGCACTATTGCTCGTCAACGTTAAATTGCTGATAAAACTCAAGGATAGTCTTACTTCTCGGCAAATTGGACTCGAACAAAGTTTGTTTGTCGGAAAATTGGGGATGTGCACCTTACTCACAAGTTTCTTTAGCTTCGTCCCTGGACTTGAACCAGACTAGCTCGGAAGATTGGATACCATATGAGCAAACTTTTGACTAAGTGTTTTGTGATGAAAGGTATCAGAAAGCTTTTTCAAGTCTAAAAAACTCGTTGTCTTACCAAAGGTAATAGGTTTTACTAGTATGTGCTAGATGGTCTATTTTTACTTTTCATCAATTTCTTCAGCATGTTTTGTTCCTCCAGGAGACCCTGCTTGAAAATCACTCTCCAGTCTGCAATAGACGTCCCTATCCGGCTATTTGTTTTTCAGAAGTGCATACCAGGCCAAAGTGCATTCCACGAAGACTTCGGGCCTGGAGATAGCTTCCCTGTCGGCGTAGCAGCGTGGATATAGCTTAGGATATGCTCTCTGGCGTACCAGTGTAATAAAATGTAACTCTCGGTGCACATTTCTTTTGATCTCTGTATCTCAAGTGCACGCCAACTTTCAATGTTGGCGTACACCTGAGGAAGTACTGGCGTAGCTCTGAGGTGGTTTTCACGGAATCCACTCTGGATACCAGGACATTTTTGGTGCAGCCTCCCATCCCCCGGTTATTTACTTTGAGCAAAAGTTATATTACTTTCATCAGATCTAGAAGTATCACCTTGAGATGAAGGCCTTAAAGAGAATAATTGCCGTCAGAGGCAGTATCAACATACATGATTTTGTATTAGAAAGTGGTTTATAAGAAGTTAGTACTCCTTAAAAAGTTAAGAAACTTCAGTACTTGATTTTTGAGACCTACGAAAGTTAATAAGCAACAGCTTAACTTCTGCTATTTTGCTAAGATTTATCATTATTTGAAGTTGTTGGGGCTTGGGTTCTAGTCCTGCTCTGCTCATAGAACACATGGTAGATAGCAAGCCATGCGCAATTTTGAAGTTGAAGTTAAAAATGGAAGCTTTAGTCTGATTAGGGATGAGAATAAATGGCTTGATTTGGTGGGAGGGGGTTGTAGAAAGATAAAATGTCAAACTTGATTGAACTCTCACTTCACCTTCACACAACATCTGCAACTACAAGGTTCAGACATAACTTTCCAAAATAAAAGTCCGCTGGGAAGTTTTGTTGTTTATAAAATGTGCGTTTTTGGCAAGTATGTAGGAAACTTTTAGTGCAGAGCCCAAACCACGCCGCTTCGCCTCCTCAGCTTCGTCCTATATTCCAAACCTTTTACAAATGAACTACAAAGCGAAAATGCAATACATGATTGGAATTCATTTGCGATTGTTTTAAATTTAATAAGGTAGTTGGAAGAATGTGTTAAGGATCATAAATGCTAGGTGTATCTAGCCAAAAATTTTGAATCCACCCAGAACAGTGCACTCATCAAGTCAAAAAATTGCAAGTGCAGCATCAGGCTTTCCAAATGCAGTCTAGCTGGCCTAACAATGCGATAAGTTCACCCACAAGGCGCTCTTATCAAACCAAAGAATTGCAAATGCAGTGTTTGGCTTTCTAAATTAAAGTAAACTGGCTTGATATTGCAACTTCACCTAGAAAAGCTTACTTATCAAGTCGGTATTTCTCAAGTGTAGTTTTTGACTTTCCAACTAAAGGCTAGGAGGCCCAGTCATTGCTGGTTTAACCAGAGAAGTGCACTCATCGAGTTAAAAAATTCCAAGTGCAGTGGGTGATTTTCCAATTTCATGTATAATCTTGTTAGTAGTTTTATTATAATCTCCTTCTCTATGAACTAGCGAAAATGACTTGTTCACGATCGAAGTGAAAAAGGAGTTTTTCACTTTCCAGCAATGTGCGTGCGCAAAACATTGGAACTCAAAGATTTTTGTTACTAAAGCCTTAAGAAAGTTTTGATTCTAGAATCGTGAAAAAGGTACGAAAGGTTCAGTACTGGGCCAAAAAACGTTCTTATAAAATAAAAAATGTGTATTCAAAGTTTGCTTTCGATGAGATTATTTCACCCACAACTCACCAAGTAGAGCCGACCTTTTTTGTTTAGTTACTAACATCATTTTGCCCACCTTCTCGTTTATTGCAACATCCTGACTATTTACCTACATCTGTTGCAGCCTTTTCCAACCCCCTCCTTTTTTACCACCAGTGACGTAACTTAATGTATCTTTGGGGGTGTCAGGGGTTTTTCCTGCGAACATTTTATGTTCTTCCGCTCTTCTTACTGTAGAACAAAGTGCTCAGGACTATCTCCTTTCAGTCTTTCTCTTCTCCTTCAACACCAGTTTTCTTTCTCTAAAAATCCATAAATTGAATGACACGATTCATCATAATACACTCCAATTTCTCTACAAGTCTCTCAATAATCTCCCGCCTTCTCACTTTCACAATTACTTCCAGCCTAGTAGCACTGTACACACTCACAGTACCTGTTTTAAGGAAATTTTCAAAGACTACACTATGCTAAATTGATGCTTGACCACACCCAACTTGAGCTTTTCTAGGGACCACGCCCTTCAAACAATCCAAAATTTCTTTGGAGCATTTCGCTGTTTGATACTACATTGATGCAAATGCAATCTTCTCGAAATTTGCATAGAACATATCCAGACCTAGACGCAATATGACTTCTACGAAATAGGAAGCATATGAATGCGAGCAAGAATGGATAGAAGGAGTAGAATTAAAGGTGCCCAGTTCTGGAGAGTATGAATAGAAGACTTGCAGTAGCATGTGAGATGTTGGAATGCAAACGTTAGCTTTGGATGAGGGAAGAGGGATCTTGCCTCAGGACAAATTTCAATTTCATAGAATCTAGAACGTCTGAAAATGCCCTTTTTCAAATAAGATCGAAATTATTGTCATCTTTGAACTTATCACTGAAAAGAAAAAATTGTCTCCAGTATTTCTTTTCATCAATATTTGAAGATATGGCGCATCAATCCAAGACGTGTTCGTCTCTTCAAAAGAGACAAATGCAGAAAAAGAGAAGGTGCAATGAATGCTCGAATCTAAATCCTTCTTGGGGGTGCAAAAAGTACTGGCGTAGCGTGAATTGCCGGAAGTCTGGGGGCTTGCCCCCAGAAAATCTATTTGAGATAACGCCCTATGAAAAGTTGGAAAATACCCTTGGTGCACAGCAGAGTGCATTTATCTTCATCCTTGATCCTCATTCGAACAAAGAAAAGCCGATCCCTGAAACTGGTTTCATTGAAGTTTAAAGATTTAAAACAAAAAAGAAAAAGACTACATCGACTATTCCCTTAAGCAGTCGTACAAGGACTGAAAGCAGGCTTAACGTTTTCCGTCGCAGAGCAAAATTAAGATATATGTACGCCACAGATCTTTTTTGTGATGCTCCAGGATTCTAGAATGGGTAGAGGCCACATCAGAAAGTACTTCTCTATATACAACATTGGCCAGTGTTTCGAAGGGAGTAATGCTGTCTTGCATTAAACTATTTATATCTTTTATACAGGGATGTCGCGAGAACCCTTTGGTTGGGGTGTAAGGCTAAATTTACCTGAATCGACGTGATTAAGAAGCTGTTCTATGGTTACCAATCAACATTTATTCCAATGTCTTAAAGCAATGCTCTCTGGCTATTTACAAGAGGTAGAGGTAGGAGGGTAAGCATTGCTATCGAAAACTTTCAATGTATTAGATATTCCTTAGTATTCAGTTTCTACTGTAGGGCCCACCTTAGTTGGGTTCAGAAAAATTTTCAAAATAGAAGTTCTCAGATGGCTGGAAAGCGTTAGTTTGAATTTTTTTTCATATAACAGAACCATTTTCCAAATTTTCTGAGCAGAATTTGCAGAGAGTGAATTAAATATTCTTTCGTGTCCCGAGTCTACTAAAAGGCCCACAATGGTTGGGCCGGAGAAAATATTTCACAGTAAAAGTTCTCAGAAGGCTGAAATGCGTTATTTTCAGATTGGTTTTTGCAAGTCTAGTATTTCAAAAGAGAGCAATATTGCAAATCTTTTAAGCAGAATTCACAGAAAGTGTGTTAGATATTATTTCGTATCCAGAGTCTACTATGGACTTACCATGGTTGGGTGCGAAGAAAAATTTTCAAAATGGAAGTTCTCATATGGCTGGAAAACGTTGTTTTGAGATTCGCTTTTCAAATACAGAATTTCATAACAGAGCAATGTAACTACTCTTTTACGTAGAACACATAGAAAGTGAGTTAGACATTCTTTCTTATCCAGAGTCTACTATGAGCCAACCATGGTTGGGCCCGAAGGAAAATTTTCAAACTCAAGGTTCTCAGAGGGATGGAAAACTTTATTTCAAGATTCGTATTTGGAAATACAATAAATATTTCCTTAAGTATACGTTCTTTCAACTGTTGCACAAGCGTTACGTAGCCTTCAAAAAGTAGTTGATTTTTACAATATCATCACCTAATTTTACCTGAATTTTCTCAAGTTTCGAACATTGAGGGAGTGTTACATCCCCACACCCCGGTCTCTACGTCTCTGATTTTATACTATTTCAAAAAAGGTATCATTACATCCATTTTAAAATTTCAATAGCATTTCTTTCTATTTGATGATATTGTTACTTTTGAGGTCTTTGGACAACAAACAGGATGAAAGAAATTGCAGAGCTTCAACTTCATAAAGGTAGACCGCACTTTTAAATTTCCAAGACCATACTCAAGATTTCCAAGGCCATTCGACAATAGGTCCTGCACAGTCATGAAACATGTCTGGCAGTTAGGGGTGAAATTTTTCAATCCATTAAAAATACATTTCCGTATGGCACCAGATATATAGAATATTTTGGTGCTAAAATATTGAACAACAAACCTACTTTTATTAAGACGCCAGGCAGGGCCTAATTTAAGGCATTTTTCCAAGACCACTAATTTTAAAAGAAAAAATTTTAAACTACGCCTTTTACTTTGCGGGAGAATGATGCCACGCCTACTTTTTGAAGTTTTAATGAAATATAATACTTTGTTGAAAGGTTCAATATAAATGTTCAAAACTTTACATTCCCCTTATCTTTATTTGCTTGTCCAAGTTTTTTTTGTTCTTTGACAAGGGAGACTTCTTGATAAATGCCCAAAAACAATTCTTGTTGCTTTGCTTTTTCTGGCAACCTTTCTCTTCTGCTTTTTGTTCCGAGCCAATCAAGGGCTGCTTGCGATGGGTCAGAAGTTTCCAGATCACCCATGTTTTGTGACACATGCAAATAGTTCTTTATCATTCCGGGTGACAATGATGCTCTGTCATTTGACTTTAACTTGTTATAAACACAAATAAGGCGCTCAACATCGGCAGAATGGGGCTTTGCAGCTACAATTCGGGCAAGTGAAGTGATGAGACAATGAAAGTGACCATAATCTTTGTCTTTGAGAGCCAGCTCTCTAAGAAATTGTCTGGTGTTGAGTTTTCGTAAACTTTCTACCTCTGTGGCCTCTTTATACTCCATTACGAAATCCCTTAAACTCAGGTCTCCGCAAATAATTCTATGACATTCCTTTAGCTCCTGATCCGTAGCTGTTGCATCCAACTTCTTAAGAAGCGAAATTGCTTTAGTACTTTCGGAATATTCGTCATCCAGCCGTTCTTCAAGAAAATTTGTTTCTGCAAGCACAACTTCATTCCGAATTGCGTCAAAACCTCGCTTATCTGACACAAGTTCGTTAGCTGCACCTCTTCTCTGCTTGTGCTTCAGAGAGACATGAAACAATTTGTAAATCGTGGTATCATTGCTGGTGAATGATATCAATTTGTTGTGAAATGTTTCTTCCCAGCTTCCAATTAATGGCTTTGTTTTCAACTCATTAAGTCTTTGCTATTAAAGTATTCTTCTTCTTGCCAATGTCAAAAATTAAAATGTTATTATCTTCAAAATACTAATGAAATATTTAGTAAGCAGGTTAATTGCAGGATGTCTTTGTCCGCCCATTTCATGAAAAACCCATTGGCTTCTCTGTCATTTGCACAACTTTGAAAGTATTTTGTTGTTGCTTTCCAGTTCTTCAGCACACTTTCCAGCAATTGGTAGTTGAACTGGGTCCATCGAACTGTAAAATATCTGGGAAATTGACACAGTTGATAGAGATGTTCATCAGCTATTTTCTTTAAGTTTCTGGTACGGACAGCAGACATATGAAAATAGCTACTTCGTGCAGATGCATTACTAATCAGCCCTCCTACCTCGGAAACAGCTTTGGTCACTGATTTCCATGCCAAATTGACTCTATGGCCGGCACACCAAATTTTTAGAAGTGGCAAATCTGAGCTTAATTGTAAGCGCTCTTCATCACACAAGAGCCACAAACCATTTTTCGCACCAGTATTCATATTTTTCGCCATCTGTTACAAACGATGAGGTGCGGCTAAATACGTCATCCCTCGACAACAGCTCGCATGCCTGCTTAATTGCAGCCAGGTAGCCTTTGGCACCCCGATTTTCTGATTCACCAAATCCAAGAAAACACAAGGAATCATTTCCATCTTGGTGAATAAATTTTGCCTGCAAGTGGTCATTGTGTATTTCAATGATATCCAGTGACCCGTCAGTTCTTAATGAATTTGCCAGGCAATTTGTCAAATTGTTTCTCATTTGACTGGCATCTGCTTTCACAATATAATCTAACATTGCCCCATGACTTGCAGGAAATAAATACCTGAAGTCTTGAGGATTTTCACTGAACTCTTGAATTGTTCCATTTTAAAGGAATTGCTTTCCTCTCTGAAACGCAGCTTCGTAGGACGGCCACGAGCAGGCACTTAAGGTTCCACGCTTTGCATCATTAAATACAGTGAGCATGTAGCCGCCAAACTTCCAAAACAGTGCATTTTGGGACTTACTTGTCTTGTGTTCTATGGTGGAACTTTCCTGCTTCAATTCAGGCTGTGACATGTTTTGTAAGCGATTGGCTCTGCAAGCAGCAGCATGAATAGCTGACTTCAAATGATTTTCAATATGTTCAGTCCTGATTTCACTGCCAATCTCTATGCAGATTGGGGGCACTTGTTCACTTTTATTATGTCGCTTCACCACGTCTGGATGCTTAAAATAGACATTGCATCGAATTTTCTTTCTCAACTTGCTTCCAACTCTTTCAAAACATTGATCAATAGTAATCTTTGAACGTTTCCTTTTAAGTGTTGTTTGTTTAGAGGTACTTGCTGCAGATTCTCCCACACTTTCTGCGCCCATGTTTGTAATTTTAATATCTACGCCGTCTGTACCTGTGTGTGAAACACTCTGTGATGGGCTTTCAACATCGAACTTTGCCTCAACAGTACCAGAAATACTGCCACTTTCGTTTACAGTGCGACTTTCGCTCTCATCTCTTCTTGCCGTTTTCGTACTCATCTGATTCTAGGTTTAAAAGCACTTATATACTTCTAGGAACAGCAAGATATGAACTCTGATGCTCATCAGTTATATGCTTGAGGCCAAAGACAAAATCCGAAGAGTGCCGTGGCTATACTGTAAATCCTGAGTTGAACAACTGTGACATTAACAGATTTCGCAAAGAAGGAATGAGGAATGACAAGATGAACAGGATCTGTCCACAGGTGATGCAAGGTGATGGACAGAAAAAAATGATTAACACCTCATTACGGGTCATGAATTGTGATACACTCATTTTTATAAGCAAATCTCTATAGGAAACTCAGTACTGAAGCTGTTGAATTGCTAAGAAACTTTCAGTACTAGAAGTAAAATATTAAAAAGCTTAAATCTTAAAATTTACTGTAAAACGTGTTGCAAATCTGGAACCAAACTTTTAAGAAACTCTAAGTAGCAAAATTGGCCAAGAATTCAGGATCTTTCTGTACTGAAAAAGTTTCAGATTTCTTATGAAGAGAAAAGAGTGTAATGCATCTCCGGCAAAAGCACTTTTATTATGTAAACAAAGATAAATTGCCCACTAATTTTTTTTCCAGGACCACTAATAAAATTTCCAGGACCACTCTAACTTAGGCCCTGACACCAGGTTCATTTGGTTTTTTTTATTCAAAATTGAAAGTGTTTCTTATCAATGGATATGGGGTGTGATATTATAACTATATAGTGGAAATCTGTACCTTATTTCATTTCCGGAAGGATCTGCTGGCCTTGTGTTTTTGTTAGGTTTTTGCTTTTATTATTACCTTTGGTTGATAATTTATTCTGGGGGCTCTCTCTAGATTAGTCTACCTGTTAGCGAGCTCCCCTTGACTTATATATTTAAATTCATATGGTTTTTGGGTGAAGTCTGGTGTCTGGTGGCATTGCCTTGGGTATTGGAGATCCATAATTAGGGCTGTCCAACTAGGCACGGTTGCACCAAAACTTCATCATTCTCTCTATATTTTGTAAGTACTGTTTACGTTAGTTTGTGCATACTATCGTTGTATTCTGGTAGTGCCTGTATTAGTATTATCATATGTATAGTGTTCTATTTAAAGTAAGTAATTTCATTTTGGTGTATGTATGTATTTAGATATATCTGTCAATAATAAACTTGAAACTTGACCTTTTTTTATTTAGTAACAGCAGTTAATCAAATGATTAGGGTCCAGTAAGTTGCCTCACAAAAATACATATTACTGCCGTTTTTGACCTGCGAATTGGCAAATCTTCAAGGCGCACCCCTGGGAATGACTCACCCCATGTCTATAAGAGATATTAGGCTGAAATTAAGCAAAGGTTAACAAAACATCAGCAGGCTGAGTTTCAAACAACAACTTGAAAGAACTGTTTCTAAAGAAAATTTTTGATGAAACGAGAAGCAAAATAGAAACAACATCCATTACATGCCTCAAAAACTTGAATCAGTCACGAAGCTAGCCTTTGAAGGATAGGGGGCAAACCGACCGGACTGATATGGCAGCCACACCGAAATATAACGTTGCTTATTCGATATACACAAGGGACACAAGGAGTTTAGAGGCTCCTATAACAAATGTTTTGATTTCAACGCTCTTTTACGTTAGCTATAATGTGATCAATGCCTTTCAGCTGATTTGCTGTTTGTTGGCCTAGAAGGCCCGATTTCAGGCTCCAATATCTGACGAAACTCCATAATCCTGATTTGTCATTATACAAGAACGAATTAAATGAGTTGAATCACTCTGTAATGGTATAAAGTGTTTTTCTAGACAATGTTATACTATATCTGGTCCAAACATTATCAAAAATATACAAAAAGGTCAAAAACGACCAAAATTAGTGTGAAATTAACGTAAATGAGTTGAAACCGCTCTGAAACATAAACTGAATCAAATTAGACTATTTAAATGATTGGAAACTCTCAAGAAAATGTAACAACATGCTTCAAACCACCTCAAGGGCAAAGACGATGCCAGGGGAGAAATACTGGGAGCAAGTGCTACCAAGGTGCCAAAACTTGGGGGGGGCTTAACGTACCACACCATTCAGACAGGCTTAGACATAAAGAAATCTAGAATCGAAATGTATGAAGGTGAAGCAATTCCACAAAATCCTTCAAAAATTTAATTGCCAATATGGTGAACTCAGTTAAATTGCGAAAGACTAAAGCTTTTTAAGCACCCCTATCCCCTGTAGTTTCATTACTGCTCAAGGGCATGATGCATCATCATCATCAAAATAAGTTTCAACGTATGCAGCGCAAATGGAAGCAATGGTTAAGCTCCTGATTGGCATCCATCTCACTGGCAGTTCTAGGCTCGCAACTTTGAATATTATTCGCACCATCGTAGATAATTACCTGTAAACTGATAAGCAATCGTTGAAAACAATTTTGGTCGTCCTCTCGTTCTTCACAAGAAACACAGGGCACCCATTATTTCCTAAGTGGTAATCAACAATCACATCTATAGGTACGACTTGCACCAAATCAACCGATTGCACATCTTCATCTTTCCCTCGAATCCAACTTTTGTTCAATTTTATCTGTCTCGTGAGGTGGTCAACTTTATTTTTGCTATCATCAATCTGACAAAATAGAAACCAATCCACCAAGTACACTTCCTTTTGTTCTCATCCCATATAACAGCAATAGGCTCGTTTGCTTTGAAAGCCTTCTGTTCTGTAACAGATACATCTTCTTGGTGTAGAGGATTACCAGCCTTCTTGATTTTCATGTAGATATCTCCAGATGGAAATACTATGGGTTCATTGCAACCTGAAGTATCCTATTCATCAAACAGCATCATTTTATACAAGTGAAGTCTTTCTTTCGCATCAAATGGAAGAAGACATTTTTGGAAACCTATCTTTGCACGAAGACAAGCCTTGAGTGTCACATCATCAGCTATTATATGTACAAGACCATGAACATATTTGCTTGATGCTGTTGGTCCTTTGTGATTTTTGCGTCTTTTCGCAAGAATGTCCTTGTATTGAGATTTCTTGACTCTTTTGTTCACCCCAGCTGCTATTTTATTTCTCAAGTGCTTTTTTGTGTTGTTGTCCAATCTCGCTCCATTTTCTTCAATTGATTAGTTATCTTTATGGTGGATGCAGTGACATCAATCTTCTTATCAGTTGCCATTTTTGTTTCAAGCATCAAATCATCGCGGATACGTCTTGCTTTGTAAAATATGTTACTTTTAGCTGCTGATACAGGTGCCAATCCATGGTACCTAGCTAGGTAACGTTCGAATTTTAAATTTTCAGTTGGAATGCATTTACGCTTTTCTGGAGTCAAGTTGTGAAGCTGTGTAGCTCTGACTTCACATTCATCATCTTCCTCCAAGTACTCACGTGAACATTGTAGGTGTACACCAATGGCTGCTTCCTTCCACATCTTATCCACTAGTTGATGATCAAGAAGAGCAATTGGCTTCAGTTTATCTATATTGACGTGCGTCCATGGGACAGAGTATTTCTCGAGTGTGTTCATTTTCCCCTTTTTCAAATCCTCATAAAGATTTTTGAGCATTGGTAACATTGAATTCTGGTCGCATTGTTCAACACTGTTTAGAAAAGGCATGGTTACTTTAAATATGAAGTAAGCTAGTGCTTTGAATGCTGCTATAACGTACTCGTTTTCAAG
Source organism: Cassiopea andromeda (assembly GCA_018155075.1). NCBI lineage: Eukaryota > Metazoa > Cnidaria > Scyphozoa > Rhizostomeae > Cassiopeidae > Cassiopea > Cassiopea andromeda. Next base: position 392,724 of record WIPJ01002207.1, on the reverse strand, counting down.
ATACATCTTACATGCTTGCACAAGGAGATTGGAGCAAGATGTATCATTGAGAATCTTATACTGGTCCAAACAGTTAAACACAGCGCCTGCTTAATAGCCTAATTTGGTAAAGGGTCGTTCTTTGTAGAGGCGAATGGACTTTGAGATTCCATTTTTCTCCAATTGCAAGTCAGATTTTTCAGCAAAGGAAGTAGGTTTTTGCTCTTTTCATAGCTAATCAACGCTAGCATTGCTTTCAATGCTGCGAGTGTGACACATTTTTATTGTCTAATAAAAGATCATAAATTGCAACACACACCATTCCTCTTTTCTAAATTTTGTTGTTGAAAATTATTCTTGTTTTGACTTTTGGAAGCACAAAACATTGATTTACATTAAGTCAAATTTTAATGCAATGCAATGTCTTCGTTGGAAGAAATGTAATGTCATAATTAGAAAGCAGGTGGTAAAGAAAAACAAATATCTTGACGCAAAAACAAAATACATAAGATGTGAAATTAGGATTATCTAATTGATAGATTAAGGGAAAATCTATAATATTTTTGAATTAAAATATTGCGACTAATTGAAGAAGGACTTGCAGCACAAAGTCCACAAAAGTTACTGAATATTTTGCTAAATGTAGCCATTTTGCTGAGTAAAACAGCCCAAAACAACTTGGTTCGTTCTCATTTTGACTCGAGCTGTTTAGGACATCCTTCTATTGGTACCTATAATGCTCCCTGTTACTTTGGTAGCAATTGATATAGCAATTCTTAAGATTTTGGAAACGATATGAAAGCTTCATGTATTTTCGGCGAAAATTCTGCCCCTTTAAATGCCAAAATCAAAAAACGGCTGGGAGGTTTTTTGAAACTGCTTATAAGACGTTTTATGCAAGAAAAACCGTACGCCTAACCACACCTATGGTGCAAGCAGCTCAAATATCAACCAAGCCTATGTAAACTGAATGATTAACTGCTTAATTTTAGATCGACTACGCGTGTTTCTCATAAGGAATAATAGCAGTCTTCAGCCTGGATGTCAGAATTTTCCAATAAATCCACTTTCAGAAGTTTCTTTAAGGGTTTTTAATTGTTACGTAATTTTAGCCTCATGCTTCTTATAGAGCTTTTTTCATAAAAAAGACATGTAATCTAAATATTAAAACTGAAAGGTTGGACAACGATACTCTCGACACAAAATTTATTCTGCAATCTCAAAGTGTGGCATCCTGTAGCAGGTATGTGACTATGACTATTGAGACAAAATAGCCTAGAAGTTGCCCGATACACTGAAAGGTGTTTAACAGGCTAAATGTTGCTAAAAGAGTATAAAGTTGTCGAAAAGTTGCCGGGCAACTTCATTTCATTTCATTTCATTTTAACAACTAAGGGGAGGGTAGCCCTTCAGTTCAAAAAGAACTGATTTACAAGGGGCCCTCCCATAAAATAATTACAAATAAATTAAATTACTCTTAACATTACAATTATAATTTACAATTTAAAAAAAATAGTAATAATATTTAGTATCTAACAAAAAATATTTTACAACCCTAAATTAATTTTTGAAAAGAGTTTAGGGAAGATGCTTGCTTTGACTCAGCTGTGAGGCCATTCCACAACTTTGCTCCCCTGAAAGAGAAACACTTTTGCCCATTTGATGTCCTTTTCTTTGGTAGCCTCAGGTCTGCCTCTGTGCTACGCAAGTTGTAGAAATAAAATTGGGAATTTCTTATAAAGAGTTCAGACAAGTATCGAGGAGCCAACTCATTGAGGGATTTGTAGACCATAGTCTGAGTCTCACTTTCAATAAGCTCTTCAATGGTCTTCCACCCCAACCCCTCAATGATTGGCCCACTGGGGGCGTCAAAACTGCTACCTGTTACAATTCTGGCAGCTCGATTTTGGAACTTTTGCAACTGGTTTACTTCCGTTTTGCCAGCACAGCCCAAAACAGAACAGCAGTATCGAAAATGAGGTTCTACAATGCCAACGGTCTCCATTGGCAAGAAGGAATGAGCACATTTAAGAAATCCTATTGCCCTAGAAACCTTACTAGAAATTGATTGGATTTGTTCTCTCCAGTCAAGAGAACAATCAATTACAACACCGAGGTATTTAGCTTTTGTAGTGTCTTGCAGTTCATTTCCACGGATTTTCAGATGCAAGGTTTTATTTCTACTTTTAAGTGTATTTTTTCTCTGCTTAGAAGAAAGTAGCATGGAGTGCGCTTTTGCAACATTCAAGGAAAGTTTGTTACCTTGCAACCAAGTGTCTAATTCTTGAAGATCCATATTAATGGCCTCAATCAGCTGAGTCATACTACTGGACTGGTAGCAAAGACTAGTATCATCAGCATACATGGATATAGTGGACTGCTTGATAGCTTGTGGAAGATCATTTATGTACAGAATGAAAAGCAGGGGACCAAGACAGGAGCCTTGAGGTATACCTATATCTATGCCCCAATATCAGATTTGGTTCCATTGATCATACAAAACTGTTTACGGGTTGTAAGGTAGGATTTGAACCAAGAAAGCTCACATTGTTGGACCATAAAGCATAAGCTTTTCTAAGAGAATTTGGTGGTCAACAGTATCAAATGCTTTTTTGAGGTCAATGAACACTAGGCCCACAAGTTTACCAAGATCAAACCCTTTATACTATTCATCAGTGTTTTTAAGCAAACATGTTGAAGTAGAACGATGTTTTAAAAATCCTGACTGGTCAGGAGAAAAAAGACTATTTTCATTCATATACTGGTATAACTGGTCAGCAATGAGTTTTTCAAATAGCCTTGAGATGACAAGTAAAATAGAAATTGGTCTATAATTAGATTTAATTTCCTTGTCTCCATCCTTGAAAACTGAAACTATCCTTGCTATTTTCCATGCATAAGGAAACTGAATAGTTTCCATTGATGAATTAAGTAACAGAGCAAGTGAATTTTCAATGAAGGGCAGTGCAAGTGTTAAAAAGTAGCTGAAGATGCAGTCAGTCCCAAAGCTCTTTGCATTTTTTATCTTAGCAAATGCATTCCTGATGTCCTGGATTATAATAGCTTTGAAATAAAATCTGGCCTTTTTATCATTTACTTCATAATTACCACATAATAGAGGATTAGGAACTGGGTCAATATCATTAGCAAGATCTATACCTATGGAGCAAAAGTAATTATTCATTGTATTCGAAATGTCCTTTTTGTTAGCAATTTCCGAGTCTAATTCTTTGAGACAGTCTATGTTACTTGACTTTGACCTCTTATTTAAAAGTTCATGGACTGTTTTCCAAGTTTCTTTCATGTTACCTTTACATGCAGAAATCTTAGAAGTATAAAACTGCTTTTTCAGTTTAATGTTCAGCGCATTGACCTTATTACGCATGTGACGATAAGAGTCCATATGAATTATGGATTTTGTTTTGACAGCTCTTTTCTTCAGCTTATCCCTTGTTTTCATTAGATTCTTAAGGTCTTTATTTATCCATGGGCAGTATTTCTCTGAGACACGCATTTCAATTAATGGAGCATGTCTGTCTATGATTATAGAAAACAAATTTGACTAATCATTTACAAGGACATTAATATCGTCTGTTTCTAAGAGCATTTCTTCCCAACACTTGTGGACAGGATTATTCCAGGCTGGGGATAAAAGTTCCTTTCTTATAACAAATGCTTGTATAAGTTAAACCTCTCTTTGAAAAGCTGTTCTCGTTATCATCTCAAACTCGAAAATGCTAGCATAATGCTGGCTCAGAGTCGTTTTTGAGTAAGGCAGAGCCTAAGCTATAGAAATCAACAATGTCTAGAGGAACTAGTGCTGGGTATGATAAACATATTACCATATTTTCACCAGAAGGGCGTCTGTATCAAGTTGGTAAGTGCAAAGATTTACTATCCTCTTGGCAAAAAATTTTATTGCAGTAAATAGCTATTTCATTTTCAACGAGAAGTTGATTGGTGTGCTCCTTATACCTTTTTTTTATTGACAAAAATACATTTTGAGTTAAGTTAATCAGCCATGTTGCAAAATGTTGTAGATGTATTATTCAGCTGTGTAGCAGTACTGAGCCATGCCTAAGCACTTAAGCATAGATGGCCAAGTGCCACGTGAAATATTATGGACTTCATAAGTACTCAAGACTTCCCTTTATTTTTCACGTGGATGTAGCTAGAGATAGGTTAGCTTTGATAAGCAGGCCATTTAATAGGGGATATCTGTACAATGCAGGTTTGCAGGTCAAGTAAAAAGCAGGTTACACAGTCAGCCACTTGGGAAGGCTATTTGAGTTAATCTGTGTCAAGGCTAGGGACTGTCAAGGAATCTAGAAACATTCTGAGATAAAGCAGTGATTACCTATTTTCGCAGCACATCAATGCCACTATCAATATTTCTCATTGTTGTGTTCTTTTTACCTGATTGGGCATTTTCTGTTGTTCAAGAACCAAATCATTGAGTTTAAACCTGGAGCTGCATAATTTGTGATGAAGTGCAATTGGCAGCATGTCTTAGGGCAGCACATTATCTTGTATGGGCATGTCAATTTCTTTGGGGAGCCAAATAAGTGGGAGTGGGAATAACCCGGGAATAGGAAAATTTCCTGCAAACAATAATCATAGGGGTTGGAAAAGTAGAGTTCATATACTACTTTCACACTTTCTCTCATGTGACAAAAAGAATCTGAAGAAGAGAATTTTGAGCAATGTTGATTTGACTGAGTAAGATCAAAAGAAACTCAATATCTTTCAAGAAATAATCACATTTTATAATTAGCTGGCGTGGAAAGAGCAATAGGGGTTGGAAAAATATTGAAAAAAATTTTCAGACATATTATTCTGTACTCAAAAGTATCCAAAAGCATCTACTCCACAGGCACATACTGACAGGGGTGTGGGACTGCCTTGCCCCCAGCCAAAATTCTGTCAGCAAATCAAGACATTCCCAAGAAAATTTCCTAGGAATGGCTCTGCTACTCCAAAGTACTAAGTAGAGGGGGTGGTTGGAACAAATAGGATTGGTTGAAAAATTTGATTAAAAGTCTTTCAACTATAAGCAAAGTGATAAAAACAATTTCTCACTTTACTTAATGCTAAAGCTTAAAAGAGCTAAATTGAGGTCATGTTTTAAAAATTAATAAGCAAATACTCTTAAGTTAGTATCAAATCACTTCAAAAAGTTTCTGTTATACTATTTGCAACATTTACAAAATAATCATTAAATATGTTAGAAATTCTAGTAGGCTTGGAGTAATGTTCACATTCTGCAATATAAGGAACAGAGGCAAATGATCAGAAATTTGTGTCAAAATATTCCCATTAACAATATTAACATTTATTAAATTGGTAAATATATTATCTATAAGGATCAGGGAATTTGTAGAAATTCTTTTTGGTTGATTTATGCAAGGCAAGAAATTATTAGAAAACAGGCTATTGGCAAAGTTGTTTGTGGCGGTATGCATTTGTGGCTGTACAGTTATGTGTGGTTTTTTGCAGTGATTTTCCCCATTCATGTCATTTTCATTTCATTGTCAGGTCATGTTTACTTGTTTTAGGAGGATTGCCCTTCAGCATAGCTGGTTTTCAACAGGCCTACCTTTGGAAAAATATAGGCTAAAGTACAATCCTATAAAATACTAGTTTACTAGTATTAATTTACATGCAGTAATGTTTACAAAAGAGTGGAACTAAACTCAAAGAACAGTATAGGAAACAAGCAAAGGCTATTCAAGCATTTTGTTTCACTTCATTTTAATTGTTAGAAAAGTGTGAGCTGTTGTACGGTCATTTGGTAGTCAGTTCCAAAGTTTAGCCCCCTGTATGCAAAAGTTTTTGCTCAAATTTCATTTTCACTCTTCTGTGTCAAATCCTCTTCATTTAACAGCAGTCCAAAACTGCAGTTGACCCACAGTGTTTGATTACAAAATGTGCACAAGTGAATGGTTAGAAATTTAATTCATGGCTTCAAGCCTTCCTCGCCGCCTCAACCAATTAAAAACACCAACCACACATGCCAAATAGGAACTTTGCTGTGGCAACTGGAACACTGGTGACTGTCACCTTTTGCTTTCATAACATTGCGTCATTTTTTATTCTAAATTAGATATTTGATGTGCTTCAGCAACAAAAAACTCTGCATTTACAATACACAAATTTTGAATCGCATCTACCACTCCAAATAATTGAAAGCAAGCACTTGTGCAGACAGAGCTGCATGTGCAAATTGTTGCTCTTGCACAAATATTTCCAGGGATTGACTGTGTTCTTGTAATGTTCTTGAATATAGCATCAATGCCTCCTATATTGTATTTTTTGTATGCAATTTTGGAGTATTTAGCTTAGGCTTTGATCTTCCCCTAGCTTCTTGTACAGTGTAGATTAGAACTTCTATGTGACTAGGATTTTTGCTACTATTAGTAAACAAAGACTTGGTCAGAATTTTCTTTGTACCTTGTTTGTACCATTAGCAAGTTGTACTATTTTATTGGGAAATGTTCCTAGGTGTAAATTTCCTTTTCCACTCATTGATTCATGTTGACTCAGTTTCATTTTGCTATTGTGCTTTAAGTTCTTTTTGTTTGATTTGCTCATTTTCTTGTTATTTTTTAATGTATAGCTAATGTTCAAACTACATTTAATTTTGATCCAATTTGCATTAGATAAAATATGTATTGGTTTGTTTAATGTTGTATTTGTTTCAAGTGCAGCTTCAGAATGAACTTGAAGATTAGAGTACTGACAAATAAAGAGAATATTTCCCTTTGATGATGATTCCAGTTATGATTCTATTAGAAATTCCAGTACTTGATAGCTTAGACATTTGCAGTAGTTAACAATTCCAGTAAACATTTTCACCCAAGCTTGGGCAGTCTTCAATGCTGCTATGATGATTTGGGGATACATATGCATAGAAAGATCTCCAAGTTATGTGAAAAAGCAAGAAAGAACATAAGAAATACTCAGAAGAACACTTATAAGAAATAATATAAGAAGAAGTTGTAAACACTCTAGGTGAATAATTAGAGCATTGAAAAAGTGTCCATAGGAATGGACTACTATTGAGAGTTAAAACAGGGACAATCTGTTTGACTTCAGAGATTTTCAGTTATAATAAGACTCACTTTCCTGCATATCTTTGTTTACATGTGATTTTTCTATATATGTGCTTTCCAAGTCCACGATAACAGCACTGAAGATGGGAAAGCTTGGGTCAAAATGATTACAAGAATTGTCAATTGAAAATGTCCAAGTATCAACTACTGGAATGCCTGGTGGAATCATAGCTTCAATTGAGTTCATTAGTGTGATGTCACAAAAATTGTATTTTTAGAGTATTTTAGTTTTGGTTTTAAATTTTCAGAAAGCACTTAGAAATAGCTACTATTAACAAATTTCAATGCAATCTAGGAAATGGTGACCTAAATATAGGTAATTGATTGCTGACATAGTTCCTATCAAGTCACTGTATTTTGAGTCTGGTTCTAAATGTTTAAAACCAGGATAAAATATAGTGGTTTGTATGACAAGTTTTTGATCATTAAATGGTTGTGTTTCATGCCATTTTGACAATTTTTCCATAAAGTTGTCAACACATGTGTATGTTTTGGTACTCTCTTACTCCATGCAGTCAAAATATAAACTTCTAAAAATAGTTTTGTATGATGTCATCACTAGAGAACTCCATGATCAGCAAAGTAAAATGTTTTCTTTATTTGCTGTCAAGTTGTAGCAAATCTTAGACATACATTTTAAACCAATAATTGTCAGAGAACCCTGCTATTTTCATTTTATTGGTAATTAAATATTTTTAGCTAAAGTTGATATCTCAAAGAATATAGCTTATGATTTATTTTAGGATGATAATATGGTTTGGTTTGCAATATTCTTCTTGTCTGCAAATTGCCTTTGCAGTAAGCACTTTTGGTTTAGTGGTAGTACATATAGGGTGAATGTATTCAGTGTACAGGCCACCCATTTTATCACCTTATGCACAGGCCCACTAAAGTTAGACTGTTCTTCAGACTCCTCTCCCCTCAGAGAGAATAATGCAAAAAGTTTGAAACAATTATCCTTGCTCCATACACACATGAGTTTGTATCACCATTTCCTTATTTTTCAAAAGTGTGTAGAGAGCATGAACCCCCTTGCATTATGCAGTTTGTAGACTTGTGAAATGATGATAAAAGTAGATGGCTCAAGGAGGATATGGAATTAAATCCTACTGCTATAATCACTGGTAACATCATGATAAGCTTTCTACTTCAGCATGCATGGCTGAGATCAAATGTTCCCAGAGGCACTTTCCAAATTAACAAGAAATGTTTTCCACTGCTACAGTGCATCCATATCCACTGATACACCAGCCCTTGTCATGAGCAGGATACTGTGTGCTGTAATTAGCACAGGCAAATATTTTGCCCTTGTGAAGAAAAGAAGTGTTAGCTACAACAAAGATAGCATTATCCAATTAATTTGATCAGACAAGGAAACTACCTTAATTTAAGCAATAGATGTATAAGCTACTTGTTGTGATCAGATTAAATGTAGCTCCTGAAACTTGAAGGTAAGGGATGATTGTGTTAAACATGCTAGGGTGGAAAGTATGAAGATGAGCTAAAAGCCATTACTTTTCCAAATGACAAATTTGGAATTTGTAGTCACCAGAAAACATTCAAGAATGCTTATTTGTGAGTGCAACTCATTGCACATATAACTTGCTTTGTGTCTGTGTATGTTGGGGGTATGCACCTGTGATTGCACAGGCTAAATGACAAAACTTGATACCCTTTCTTACTTACTGATCTAGTATATTCTGTTCTAGTGAGATCCCTTGTGTAGCAATTTCAGAAGATATTACTTCTTTTCAGATAGTGCTTTAATGTTTTTCACAACTTATATCATTTTCTATGCTGTTTGATTGTAGAATATGCATTCAAAGCAGTCAATCAAGGTGGCCTTACTTCTGTTGGAGTAAAAGGAGTTGATGCTGCCGTTGTAGCTTGTCAGAGAAAAGTGCCAGTGGGTAGTTTAAATCTGTTGTAGTTTCTTGAAAATCTCAGCCTTAAGTAGATCCAAAGGTCCACCATACTCTAAAAGCTTGTTGAAAGGAATTGATTTATCTCTTCCTTTTCATAGTTAAATCCTAACAGCATGTAATTATGTTTGTTGTGAAGTACATTTATGCTGGCCCTACCAAATTTCACAGTGAGTACAGGGGTGGGCATGGGTAAAAAACCAACCTCCTCCAAACTCCATTGAACCAAACTGGTATAAAGCTAGAATAACAGTGTGAATCAGTGCAAAAAATATGCCCAAAAGCTTGACTCAAAAAAGAGAATTATGCCTGTATCAAGTTGGCATTCATGGCAAAAGCTGAAATAAAATCTGATCACAGAAAGGACTCAATTCTGTTATGATATCAAAAAGCCAAAAAAAATACTCTAGAAAAGTTAATTGAATGTCAAAAATAGTTTGTTTCAGTAGATTAATGTGCAATTGTATCCCTCCCAATTTGAATTTCACTTTAGAATCCACACAAATCTGAAAATAGCAGAAAAAGTGCTACACCAGTGCTACCAAACACATATATTTTTTAGAGAGCTACATTCAAGTAGAATTTACAACAATATAGCTTATTTCTGCTATAGGAGCACTTTTTTGTTTATTTGCTCTACTTTGGGGTTGACCAGCCCTTTTTGAGTTCATTGGATTCTTCATAAATCTATACGGAAATGACAAAATTTGTATGAAAAATTCAAAAAGTTTGATGTCAATGATTGATTTCAAACTTAATCCAAAGAGAGATTAGGTGAGTACACTGTATTCCAACTGCATAATTCAACCAAGTTACATTCAACAATGACCACATAAGGAAATTAGATCACAGATCCTCAGTATTTGGGAAATTTTCATGTCTTTTTTACACTACTCATTTGCTCTTGATGATACTCTTCAATTGAGCCCTCAACCATATTTTTTGGACCACTCTAACCCAATATATATGTAAATGTCCACCAAAACACTGTTTTGGCCCATTGTGAATTGGTATCATTGAACATTATATTTGAATACTGCCGAGACATTTTTGGCTGCATTCATACAACATCTTTATATTTGGAAGCTCATTTGATGACAAAGTGCTGATCTTTTTTTCCTGTTTCAGGACAAATTGCTTGATGCTAGCACTGTTACTCATATGTTTGAACTCAGTGAAACAGTAGGATGTGTTATGACTGGAATGATGGGTATGATTTCTGTTTGTCATTTCTTTTAGTAAGCTTGATGTGAAGTACATTTACACTAACATCTTTCTCAAATGCACAAATATGAGAATACTGTTGGTGTAGCTTTGCACTTACTCATCAAAAATATTGTAATAATAGCATAAAATGGTTGCCTAATATCCTCCCATTTCAAAGGCAAAAAGTCATTGCTACTTTTTGGTATAGAATGGACTCTAAAACATGGTGGACACTTGGGGGGGGGCAAAAGTGGGTGGCTACCACCAATAATGTTAGATTTACATAAATGTGATAAAAGATTCATTATTTATGATTCACAGGATGCAATACTGGGCAACATACAAACCAGGGTAGTTAAATGAGATTTCTTTCTCTTAGCTTTGGCATTCAGACATTAAACAGCAAAAAGGCATTGGTATTGTTTCTAGTGGACTGCAAGCATAGCTTGGCCTACAGATACGGTCAGCATAGCTGCTTCATATTTGTTATAAGTCATCACAATTTAATGAAAACTGGCTAGGGGATCAGATTTTCTTTCTGAGCATAAAGATAAATCAGGAAGACAATTTATATCCTATCTTGCAGAAAAAGGGCATTTTCCAACATTATAGAAGGCATATCCAAAAAAATTTTTCTGGGGACGAGTCCCAGTTTCCTCCCACACCTTTTGCATGTTTTCATGGCTACAGCCTTCCAACTGCTTTTTCTCCTTTCAAAACCATGCTGCTCAGATTGTATAGCACAAGTCTTACATGCCACGCACTTTGGCTTTCAAGGATGTTTTTGCCCCCTCCCCCCTGAAAAAAGTTGTTGAAGTGTCTGCCACTGCTCTGCAATGCCAGCAAATAAACAGAAACAAGTCTGAACCTTTCTAAGTTTTACTGAGTAATTAGCTCAACAGCACTTTGTAACAAGTAGCCAATAAATTTCCACAAATAGAGCACTACAAAATCTTAAGACTTTTGTGAAGAGACTAGAGTAGCCTTTTATAATTAGAGAAATTTGGCCACCCATATGCTGATATTGTTCAGAAAGATGGCTGTGCAAAGTGTAGGTCTCATGGAATAATTTGGAGATATAGAAGAGCTGGTATGCTGCTAGGTAATATAGAGGTTTGCAGTCAAGGTTATTTTCTGAAAAAAGTATGTAAAATTTATGACCTTTTGCTGTTCCATGTCCACTGAGCTAAAAAATTAGAGAAGGACATGTAAAAGTTGTAATAGAAAGTCCCACTGAAAATGTTTGGAATTTCATGACTATGATAACCAGCTACTTCTTTTCTAACAAAACAGTTCCCTATAACATAAATTTGTTCAAACCAATTATTTATTTTAAGGAAACAGAATCCTTTCACTTCTGGTCAAAGAATCCCAATTTAAATCTAATTAAATATATATTGAATATGCAAACTATATTGAATATAAAGATCAATTTCACTTTGTCACCATGCTGTACAGGCTAGTCATGGTTGTCCAACAAAATAGTTGCATTTGTTGAATTGCTAGAGGCTAGAGAACATTGGAAAAGAAGCATGAAAATTAGGCCAGTTTAATTTGCATAATAAATCAGAACAAAACCATGCAAAAGCTTGAATAGTAGACCATAGCAAAATGGAAAATGAAAGATATAAACAAGTGTCAAAAGAACCTAAATCTATGATGATAAAAGTTAAAGTCAAATATGTCCACTTTATGATCATTACCCTGATCATTTGACAAATGTTTCCATTTTACAAGTAAATGATTGATAATGATACATTCCCTTTGAATTCAAGAGGTCATAAGTAAAATAGTAGAGTTAGTCTTTCATAGAAATGAAGAAAGCCAAAAAGAAGCTATGTTGTTGACCTAAACCAGATGAAATGTTATTGGCCAAGCCAGTTGTATAAAAGCCAAATTTCTGAAATTTGGCTTAGAAAAAGCCAATATACTAGCATTGTAGTGAAAATATTTATCCTGCACAAATATCAGGTTTTTGCAGGACCTGGGAGGTTTGATTCCTCCCCCCCCCAATACATCTGAAATTTCAAGAAAGTTAGTCAAAAGATTGACCATACTGCCAGAGAGTTGATCACAGTATTTCCATGACCCTTATTTTTAGTACCAGTAATTATGTGGGCAAATAGCATTAAGGAATGGACAGGGAAGACGTATGGCAAATGTGTAAGAGCTGTTGAGAACAGACAAGAATGGAGGTCCATAACAGCCAACCTGCTGGAAGCAGATGGCACATGATGATGATGATGATGAGTTGGTCAAATAGTCAAAAGCCCTCCTCCCCCTACCTATTATGAGCTTTGTCACAGAAAAAAATAATGGACTAATCCTCAGCTTTTGTGCTTTTTTCTTACCTTCTATATTTTTCATACATAGAAGTAGTAGATAGCCAATACCTGTATTTAGTGAGGTGCATTATTGGAGTGTAAAAATAGATTCAATGAAGCGAAATGAAGGAGAATTCTTAATTTTTTAGTACTATGGGCTTCTAAAATTTTAGAACTCCAGAGCTAGATGCTTTTTACATTTTTCTTTAGTCAAGTACTTTTTGGTCAATTTATCATTTTGATTAATTAGTTTGATTTGTATAATTGCTTTTAATTAATTAATAAATAAATTACTTTTCTTTACAGTACTTGCATACTTTTAGTTAGTTAATTCATGTAGTTAAGTAATTAGCATTTGAGGAATTTTCCCACCCTCTTTCTATTGGGCAGCGAATATTACACACTTGTTAAGTGTCTACTTTTCTGTGCCAAATAAATGGATGGTTAGGAAATTCCTCAAATCCTACTAAATGGTAGTTTGGAATAAATAGGAAAGCTGGAAAGTTACTTCATTGTAATAGATGAAGTGTTTTATCAACGCAATTCTTTTCTTGAGGCAATTTCCACCAGCTGTATGCAATGGCTTGTAATACAATAAGGTCCTCTTTGTGCTTATAAATGGCTTTTATGAGAACTCTGGTCAACACATTTTTCATCAGAAATTTAAATATCCATTTGATACTGTATGTTTTGCACTTATCTCAGATATATATTTAGTTTTTCTCTATAACGTCAGGTTTTTAAGATACAGAAGACGGCCAATTTCACAAAAACCAAATGAAGTATAGCAATCTGCATGAAATTTATGTGGTTCGCATCATGCATAATACAATGATTTGCGTTAAATACTGTTTTTTTAGTGGATGAAGTGCAAGAAGTGGAGTATTTGCCAACGTGATTTATTAACAGGATTTTACTAGAGCTATTTTAGTTTTTTTTGGCAGAAATGCTATGCATTGCTTGCATTTCGATGGTTGTGTGCAAACTTTCTGGGAAACGACAATGCCCCAGATTACGAAGATATTATTAATAATATTGTTTTCCAGATCCATTACTGGAGGAAATGTTGTGGGAGGTTTATTGATATCCTTACTCTGAAGACCAATGATTGTAATTGCTATTTCTTTTAACAGGAGGGGATGAGCAAGGGGACCGGAACATTTTCAGAATTACGCCTTTCTTGTCTTAGGAAAGCGTCCTTTGTGATAAAGAGAGGGTGCTACAAAAAGGGCACTTCTGTTCATTTGCGGAAAATGGCAGGAATTTAGACCCCTAGTTGCGCGCCTGAACCCTGACAGAAAGTTCAAGCGAAAATCACATGAAAAATCTTAATTACTATAGTATTTGACGCATTTTCTGAGGATATAAATGAATTTTTAGCTAGATTTGAGCTATGTCAATTAGCCGGAATTATTTTGGCAGTATAGACCATTGCATAAGTTGATGTATTGAACATAGAATAGATGGAGTTAAAATGAAATGATCAAAGAAATGAAATGAAACGGAGCATTATACTCAAAACATAGGATAGAAAAAGCTTCCATGCGGTCGATTGTTTTGGCTAAAGGTGGTTGTAACTGGCTAAAGGTGGTTGTAAATGACTCAAATAGAGCTCTGTTATGAGATTAACATGGATAGATCTTCCAAAAGTTGTATTTTATCCGTGAAAAATTATGTAAATCGAAAAAAATATTGCCTGTGATACTAATTTCAACTTGATGCTTCACTTTTGTTTCTTTTTGGTGAAATAAAGGCTCATATGTATTTCGAAAATGTTAGGTAAGAGAAAAGCTGACTGCATATCTGAAGTCAGCGCGAAAAATTCAAGTAAAGTGTATTTAGCTCTCTGATGATTAGTGTAAGTTGACATTTGTCAACCAGAGTAATTTTATTGGGAAAATTACTTATAAACTATCACTAATTATTTAGATATGTCTATTAGGCACTATAAAGCAATGGTTTTCAACCTTCTTGGTGGAGCGGAATCCCGGTTGCACATATCTGCACTGGAGAGTTAAAATATACTCTCGATCGTAGTATTTGTACAGCTTCTGGTGGAACCCCTGGACTGTGTTAGCGGAACCCCGGTTGAAAATCACTGCTATAGAGCATGCAATTTTTCTGCTTGTTCCTTCCACCTTTTTATTTTTAAACTTTCCACAAACAAATGAATACCGTACTGCCTCGATTAAGTACCCACCCTATTAATAATGAATAAACGCTCCCGTCAAATAAGCGCCCACCCAAAAAAAGGACCTATTCCTCTGTCGTAAAAAACAAGGCACATTAACATTTTTAGCACATTTGTTCTGGTGTTTAGTTGCGGAATAAGGAAATGTAAATCAACAGAAGTACTATAGCAGTCTATCTTAGCTTTCCAACTTCTTAATGTCAATGATTTTTTTCTTTTCTTCAAGCTTTTGCGACAAGACGTCTGAAAATTAAGTGTCATTTTTTCACTATGGTGTACTTGGCTAAAACCACCAGGCCGATTTTTGCTTTCATTTGCCAGCAACGTTGGTCCGCAACTTTTTTCTTTTTTCGTTATCTATTATCTTTCATTTTATTTCAATTGCCCAGAGACCCATTTGAATAAACAAATACCCTCTCGTATAAGCGCCCACCCTTGCGGCTGAAAATAGTACAAGCGCCCGGGCGCTTAATCTAAGCATTACGGTAGTCATGAAGAATCTGCTATTTATTTCTTCGTAGTTGAGATATTTGCTACGAAGATTTGATTGTTGGTAACTACCAGCAGGCAGGCTCATGCTTTGAAGCAACAATTGCGCTATCAATATTAGCCGATGTTAAAATTGTATTTAGGCTTCTTGAAGACTGATTTATTTGTTTCTTCTTATTTCGCTTGTGCCATGTAGCGGACTGCAGATTTCAGGCAGATAGAGCAAGATCAATTGCAGCTAAATGGAAACATAGATATGGATATGAAATTCCACCTGATGCCTTGTGCAAACATATTGCAGATATTTCACAAGTCTACACACAAAACGCAGAGATGAGACCTTTAGGATGCTGTAATGTCTTTGCGATTTCTCTATTCCAGTTTTTAGTTAGATTTGCGATGATTGCATTAGAGCATTTGTTTCACAATACAGAAATGGTAGGATGATTATGACGTGTCACAAAATTGATGAGATATGCACAAAAGAGACCAACGCAAAAGATGTTGTTAAGACTACATGCTGTATTTTATTGTGTTCGAAAGAAGCATTCAACGCATTAGTCACTAACCCTTTAGTATTTATTTCATTTTATTTAAAAATTATTTATACATGTTACAAAAAAGAATTGATGTACAAGCCTGCCTTGCTTTTACACTAATTACACGAAAAAAGCTAATTGCAATAAAAATGAAAAGAAAACAGAATAAATTAGGCTAGGTATTATGATGATGTCCTAAAAAGTGTAGGTTAACTTGATATTGAGCATTTGCCATTTCTTGGTAACCCAATTCACTTAAAACACTTTTGCAGCATCGTACTGTACTATTATTTTATAATGGTTTTGTTTCTGAGTAAATTTTGAAAACTGTTGACAAGTAGGTCATTGCATGGGCTTTCCTTGAAAGTTTAAAGACCTTCATTTTAGAACTCTTATTCAAAACTGATGACATTGGAATCATATTGTATGAGCTACACAATATCTATAAGACTTTCTTTTTTTCTCAAGGTATGACTTTGATTGGGATTGATGAGGAAAATACTCCCTTACTATACAAGACAGATCCTGCTGGTTATTTTTGTGGCTTTAAGGCAACTGGTGCAGGTGTCAAGCAAAATGAAGTAAACAGCTACCTTGAGAAAAAGTTGAAGAAGAAGCCATCTTGGAATTATAAGGATCTTGTTGAGGTACACACTCTCATAGTAATTTTAGTATTTGAAAATAATTAAATCTTTTTTATTGACAGCACGTCATTTAGTGCTTGATTACCATCCTCAATTAGGAAGAAAGCGAGGATATTCCATTTCTGACATTCTCTTTACGACTGTAGATGAATATTCTTCTTGAACTTGTAGCATGGTGTATAACACGTTACTCAGGCCTTCTCATGACCAAAATACTACATGTTTGGTACTTAGTCACACTGCTAATGCACGTCTTATACACACTTACGCGTAGATCAGATCAAGAGAAGTGTCACATGCAATAAAGATAGCATTTACCAAACAAACTTATTCAAATGATGAAAGAGACGTGGAGTACTTCTTTATCATCAAATTAAACGCTGGTCAGCATGCTAGACTGTGGATTTTGAAGAGAAAATAAAGCTATGAGTAGGATTGGTAAATTCCCGACCTTTTTTCAATTCCCGGGATTCGGGAAATCAGAATTTTTTTCGGGAATTCCCGGAAAATTGCCCGAGAAAATAGAACAATAGAAATTTAAACATGTTTCACAATTTAATTAGCTATTTGGGTTAATTCTTAATCTTTAAATAATTGTTCTAAAGATAGGAGCTTATCTAAAATAGAATCTCCAAGTCTACTACGAATCCTGGTAGCAAAAGGCCAGTTGGACTGAAACTGCTCTCGCTTTCCACAGAATTATTAGAAACAATTTGTCTGTTTACAGTTAGCAACGTAGAATTATAGCTAATAGCTGTAACGCCAACAAAGCTAACCTATTTACAATTCTCGAAAGATAAATAATAAAACATGACTATAAAGCCCTAAATTTTTGACAAAAATTTGCATAAATCCATCCCATTTTTGTTATTTCCGCTTGAATTCAGATAGAGTGTTGGAATCTTTAATTTTTCTTTGTAATGTGGACCACAAAAGGCAATGTCTGTATTCAATATTTTCTAGTCCGTATATTGTTGTTTTTGCCACTGGCAGTTGCAAATGATTTTTATTTCTCAAGTTCTACTGATTATTCTCTTAGGAAGAACATCCCACATAAAGTTGGATTCAAACTATGCTTCGTTTTGTATATTTGTGATACATCCGTGATGCACACTTTTAATTTTGTAAGAATATTAAGGCTCATAATCGCTGAAAGTTGAGAATGACCTGAGAATAATGCAAAGCTCTAGCTTCATCAAGACGTAGAATTTTTGTATATTCTGGTTATAATGGTCCGTTCAGATCAACTTTTGGACAATCAATATAATGTTTATTACTTTGTTTCTCTTTTGATTTGCTTTCTGATGAAGTAAGACATTAACAACGATTTGAATATATTACTTTCATTTCTAGACCAAGTTACAGTTACACTTTTGACATCTAAGAACAATATAAGAATATTTTTAGGCTCAAAACTAGAAAAGTTTAGGAATATTTTGGCTCAGCAAAAAGCTAGGTACTCTTATAAAACAAAGTTTGTAACAGCACATATTTCTCTAAAGGAATCAATGTCAAATTCTTCTATATCAACATATCTTCAATTCAATATCAACAACTTTTACCATGGTCTCTGCTGGCAAAGTACCATGAAACCTGATTAGCCCAGGATTGAAAAACCCACCAGTAAAATGGACATTGACATTCCAATATCTTCTGTTTTGGATAAAACCTTACAGACGAATAAGTCTTTGGTGTGAACTTTTGAATTGAAATTACAAAATATTGATTTCGGGATTTGCCGGGAAAACAATTGCTATCCCGGGATTTCCCGACCCTCAAAAAGTCGAGAAATCCTGGGAACTCCCGAGCGGGAATACCAGGGAACCCAACCCTAGCTACGAACATTCCAAATGACGACATTAGGATTTAGAGTTAGTATTCAACGCTCAAAAACACCTCACACGCGCACCTTGATTCGTGCATGTGTGGCGCATGCGCGTGGGATCGCACGTTCTAAATGCCAAGGCCTGATTACTATCGTCAAAAAGTGCGCAAACAAGGAATGTGAAAAGCAGCATACTGATTAGGGGAGGAATTATGCAAGAGTCCTTTGAGGTGATGGATAGTTATGAAGCTATGAAAAGGAAAAAAACAATGTCACATACTCAGACTTACTAATGGAAAATGAAATTCACTATTAACAATATATTGCCTGTATTTTGCTATGAGAATACACTGTATACTGAAGGGTTTTGGTAGAAGTGAAATTTTTGGAATAACAAAGACTCAGAGATAACAGCATTAGGGCACTATTAGGCCTCCAGCAAAGCCCAAATTCTGAGAAAGGGTGTCATGCAGACATTTAGATGTATTTTCAGACCTCATCTGACCTATTACAAGTTAAGGGCTTCTGTACAGCATATTAGCAAGGATCGATTGTTATCAAAACTCGATGAAAACAGGTTTAGAGTGTCATTTTTCCTTCTTAGCATCAAAACCAATGCGTAACACAGCTTTCATTCCATTTTGAAGAAGGGTATATTCCGATTCAAGAGACATCGGCTCTAAGAAGTGTTTAGCAAGGAAAGCCTCCCATCCCCCAATAATTGCATGCTTTACTCTTGTTTTCTTAAATGCCTTTGGTGAGGACCATAACTTTCATACCTTTGTCTTTATTCTTCCTACATCAGAAGCACTAAGGATTAGAGAATAAATTTCTGTGTGTAGGTGTAAAGTTCTGTTCACAGAGTTTACCCCTGACTCCACCTCATTCACACTCACTGTCTTCATTTCAATAATGCTATGCTTTGATTAGCTAGCCACCTGCCTGTAGCAGGATGCCCTTGAGCCGTACATACCCACAATTGAGTGAATTCGTTCAATTCAGTCATTCTCATCACTTTTGGGTCTCTCATTGCCCACAAAAAAGCAGTATATCAAGTTGAGAATCAAAAATAGAGCCACAAGCAATTTTTGCGTGTTAATTCTGCAAGTATAAAGTAAAATGTAAAATCTGATGTTATCTTGATTTCAAATTAGCATATCTAGTGGAAAATATGGAATTTCTCATTGTAGAATGCTGAGACCACACATTTTTTTAAAAGTTGGTGGAATTTTACTTGAATGCCAAGTTGGCAAAATCCCGAAAGTCTGCTTGCAAAGCTACTTTTCCATTTATGGCATCAAAACTTGAGTAGAATCAAAAATGGAATACACCCCAGATGTGTTATTCTACATATATTTTTGTTGTGGCAATAACGAAGAACTGTTTTAAGATTACCATACAAGCAGTGACGAGGCATTAAGCCAACAAATTATTCATTTCATTGATTTTTATCCAAGCTGCTTTAGTTCAAAGGTGTTAGTATTTGTTTTAATAGTATTTATCTTAATTTACAGACTGCAATAACATGTTTATCAAGCGTCCTGTCAGTTGATTTCAAACCTTCGGAATTAGAAGTAGCCGTTGTTACCTGTAACAATCCAAAATTTAGGTAAGATTTTGATATTTTATGTGATTTTGTGTTATCAAAGGTTGAGCTGTTTTAAGGTATTGAATGGCTCACAGACTGTCAAGATTAGACAAATTTTGAAAATTATGATTATTCCGTGGGATTATAAGGTTTTTATGCCTTTAAGCCTTTTTGGAATTCCGTATAACCTCAAAAATAGGCCGATATTGCGACATATGCCATGTAATTGCTGAAAGGTAAAGAGGGCCAGGATCATTTCATTGTACAGGCAATACCTCAATGCCCTCTCATAGTACTTTGCCTAGGCTGAGCTATGTGACTCTTAGTTGCTTTTTCTCAAGCTCCACCATATCCTCATGACTTAAGGCAACATCATGTCTTTAGAAGTTCTGTTCATTAAATTTACTCCCGTCTGCCCATCGTTCAAGTTTGTAAGTTGTATATTCCTTGCTGTTTCTGCAGAAACCATTCGCTTACTATTAGTGACTGTTACATTGAACTGAAGCCTTAGAAAGAGCCTGCGAGCCTTTGTAATGTCTCAATAGAAATGTATTATATGATTTCTTATATGACCGTCGTGGTCCTACCACAACCAGACAAATTCGGAATTTTACGTAAGAAGATTTAAATATTCATTTAAATATACCATATTAAATAGAATTTAATAGCTTAAGAGTATTCTTCCCCAATCTAAACTATGCGATGTTTATCGTGTTCTGTTTGAGTCACCTACGCTCAGATTCCAAATAATATAAGAGAACTGTCATCGCAAAGTCTGTTTAAAAGCCATCTAAGAAGACATTTGATCAGCAATGAAAACAAATCTATGCCCCCTCAAAAGAACGACTCCCTGTAAAATCAGAGGTTTTATTTTTTTGTTATTTTAACTTTTTTTAAATGTATGTAATTAAGTTCATATTTGTATGCTGAAGGGATATCGTTATAAATAAATTAATTTTTAAAAAATTACGTAATTAAATGCTTTTGCGAATAGAATTTACTTCGTCATTTAGGAGTGTGGTTCTGTTTGGTTGCAATAAAACTTCCAATATTTCCAAATTGAGGTCCAGAAATTCAGTTTGGGATCTTTTCAACCCTAGCGGTTTTACTTATCGAAATTGTTTGCCACTTGTTTTCTTGCTAATGGTATTTTCAACTTCTGTACTCTTTCTTTTTAGAGTTTTGTCGGACCAAGAACTAGAGGCCCACCTTACATCAATTGCGGAGAAAGATTAGGAACTCTTACAGCACTAAATGTTCATCAAACTATATTTGATTTACTGTTTTACTCTGCCACCCCGCTGTTAATTTTCTATGTTGAGCTCTTTTTAGAATCCACAAAATGTAAATCAGCGTTCAGCATACTGGAACGACTTTTTGTTCAAGCACTCAGCCTCGGAATAATCTCAAAAGTGTATCTCATAGCCTTACCAAGCCACCGCACGGAAAGCGTAACATAATAAGAAGAGAACTTTGAAGAATAAAATGAAATATTTTTCACACTCAGCAAACATTAAAGTACTTTCTGTCGTAGCTGGTACTCTTGCACGTGAACCTTTGTACCCTAATCATATTACTGCTTTTTTTCTTATCTGACACTTTTTAGACTTGATATTCAGTCCTGTTCTGCATATCTACAATGCTTCCCAGGAAAAAGGGTCCTACGATTTGCAAATAATTCTATGTCATTTCCAGCAGTGAGCGAGGGGCAGTTGTGAAAGCAATGCAAATTTTTGTTAACAATTTAGTCTGCCTTGTGATTTTTTCCAAATTTGTACATATTTTCTAAAAGTTTATCATAACTCATAACTTGGGAGGGAGGGCGACAAACTTTAAAAGTAATTACTAATAGCCGTTCTTTTAAAGCCACCCTTGAATAGAAGCTCTATAGAAATTTGAAATATTAGTTACTTTTCTGACTACAGATTTCAGCCACTTTGAGACGCTTGTTTCTGAGATGTCAGCAAAAAAACCGGTTTTCAGCCATTCGGAGCTGCATTCCGAAACTTGTCCATTGAAAGCGTTTTTGTTCATGGTGGTGTTCCGGGGTTGATCGGGGGGCAGTTCATTAAGGGAGGCGTTGATAACTGATCAGTATTGGATTGATCTCTCAGAACCACTTTTTTAGATTCTTGAATTGAAGGAAAATGGGGGCAGACTAGGTTCACCTCCTCAAAAAGGCGCACACTAAACCTAAAGAGAGAGTTTCTGGTTAGCTGCAGATCAAACGTGGGGCAAAATTGGAAACTTTGAATAAAGCGCGGAGGATTCGTTTCCTGGTCTAGAAATTGCCCGGCTGCAAGTAGCTTGGATGAGAATTTTGCGTCGCTGAAAGTAAAAAGTAACGTATTTAATTCTTTGCTACAAGAATTTTGTGCGGCTCGAAAAATCATTTACAAGAATTGCGCAGCTGCTATTGCACCTGACAACTGAAGTGCGCGGAGAAATCCCCGCGCAATGCAAAAATTCGACTACCATCCACTACTGTTGCCAAAGCAAGTAACCAGCATAAATTAAAATAAGCAGTTTTTCTAACACAAGGATAGTAGAACACAACAGAGTATGAGAAACATGCAGAAATGACGAGACAACGCGCAAATCTACCAATGAATCTTTCATTGTGAGATAAATTTCTAAAAGATTAGAACAGAGAATACTATATAGATGATTTATACTCAGTCTGTAACAAGACATTCTTGACCACTTGAAGATTCGAATAGTGGTCTTAAAAATTAGTGGAGCAAAACTTCCCGTCAATATATTATCTGCTGTTGGTCTAACATCGGCATGTTACAAACTTGGGGTAAGTTTAACGACAACTCTGAATCGCAAACTAGCATATAAAAATGTAAATTTCCATTTTGTTGCAGAAATGGAAGTGGTTGAGGAAAGTTGTCCAAAGGATCCCACATGCACACCCGCTCAAGGTTTAAAAAGTAGTCCTGTGTACCGGGCTTATTTCGGACCCTGGTCAAAAACGAAACGAAACGAGTGCATCATTAAAATCAGCAGGACCATTCAAATTCATTGCAATAAGTTTAAATACATTACATTTTCATTATTATAATCAATAATTCATGATAATTAGCAATGCTTCATGACTATTTTCGCTATCAGGCATTTTACATTCCTAATTGTTTGACTCTGGTCATTCCGCAACACCAATTGACACAAAAAGTTTCTTCATAATGTAATTAAATGCTAACTAGTCATTTGATTTGAAGTGGAATTTCAACACAAATAATGGTGTTCTCTTTTTCATCCATTAGGTATAGCTCTGCTTCTAACTTTAGCTGAAAAATAAAATCATTAGTTAGCCTGCTATTAAAAATAAAATGGGAAGATTCAGATGTTCAATTAGTAGTAAATCTCTTTGCATTTAAAATTCTCATAAAGTCAATACAAATTTACATGACATTTATCCTCTGGGAATACAAAAAGTCCTCAAGGCAAAATTTGAAGTTTTTTCTAAAATAAGGAGGCCTTCTCCTCGTTCGAAAACTGATAGGATTAGGGTCTATTCGAGGAGGGCCTCTATTACGAAACTTGATAAAGAGGCTGATGATATACATTTGTGGTAAGACGAGGTTGAAAGTTGCAGTAGACAGTGCTGCGAAAATGAGAATATTAAATTCTATTTTGACGGGATAGCTCTTGAAAAATATCAAATGACAGCCAGGGGGAGACATTCGAGGGGAGGGGCAGCGGCCCCCCCAATAATTTCAGCCTTGCAAAATGTGACAAAGATTCATTTGTACTGGTTCACATAAATTAATAATTGACAACGTAAAAGCCAGGTACTAGTGTGAGATTTCTTAAGCTTTGGCGTGAAGGAAGGTCCACTATTTGCAAATTTTTATCTAAACTAAAATTTGATGAAAACAGGCTGAGTGATCACTGTTCCCTTCTCAGCGTAAAGATCAATGACGAAAACAACTGATATCTTATTTGGCAGAAAGGCGTTTTCCAAAGTTCTAGAGGGTGGAACCTCAACAGTTTTTCTGGGGCAAGTCCACAGACCTTCAGTTTCCTTCCAATCCTTTTGCATGTTTTCATGGCTATAGCCCTCCAACTACTTTGTCTTTTTTGCTGGTACTACTCATGCTGGTCAGATTGTCCAGTGTCAGTTTGAGATGATATACATCTCAGTTCTCTGGATACTTTCAACCCCCCCCCCCATAAAAAATGTCAAAGTGTCCGTCATTCATGACACCTTATAGATAAAATATTGTATTGAAGAAATCTCAAGGGAGACCATTACGGGCATGTTTCAGTCATTTTCATTTCTCCTACATGCCAACCCTGTATTCTGACCTTACTACGTTGTCATCTTAGAGGATTAATGCTGTAATAGTTCAGAGATAAAAAAGAAGGACTAACTTTGACTATCTCTCTACTTCGAATCTCAATAGGGGGGGGGAGGAACTAAGGAGATATTTGAATTATAGAAAGAACTCTCAATATCGAATACCAAAACAGGAAAGACAGAAGTTGGATATAGAGAGAGAAATTCAGATTTCAGAAAAATGTCATAATGGTACGGTTCTGGTCAATATTTATAACGGGCTGGGATCGAATAAAAAATTATAGGGTATCGAGAATTTTCAGCTAGGTTAGATTAGGTAGCACGGGTTAGGTTAGTTAAAGTTTCCTTTCATTGTATTTTCATTTTTGCATAATTAAATACGGTAGAAATACATTCAGTACTACTGTTTTACAATGTGCCCCGTCAACGAAAAGATAAGAAATAAAACTATTCCTAATGATATTAAAATGTTACTTACAATACCAGTATACACGAAAAGCAAATATATATAAATATATTTATTATATATATATATGTATACATAATATATATATACATAATATATATATACATAACTATATATATACATAAATATATATATATATATATATATATATATACATATATATATATATATATATATATATATATAT
>WIPJ01002207.1:337487-365317 GCA_018155075.1 Cassiopea andromeda | reverse complement strand
TATATACGAGCTCGAGAGAGTGTGCCTAAAATTGATGTAGATTATCGACTTCTTTGGTTTCATTTAATTTCATTTCAAATAGTCTTTTGGCACTACAGAACTTTACCACAGCACGAAAAAGCGAAAGCATACTTAAAAGCTTTTTTCGTACGACACTCATCAGAGTATGAAAACGTCGGATAGTGACCTAAAGTTTAACCGACATATCTAGATCTCGTGCAAGGCACAGCCCTTCCATTGAACGTGCATTTATCAACGATGAAATTGATAAGACTAACACGCAAATTAGGTACACAAAACGTGCCTACAAATGTCAATGGGCCAAAATTCGCAACTTTAGTCATTTGTTGACTTATTTCGATTTTGCCGCTACCATTCGGAGATTGATCAGCGGACTGAAAATGTTACTAAAGAAAAGCACGACAGGAACATTTAGCTTTTGTGTAAGAAACGTTTCGGTGGCATGTTGAGTGACAAGGAAAAACATATTGTAAACTTTTCGGATTATTCTCTCTCTGATACGGAAAAATTTGCTTTAAGTAATGGCCTTGATTTCTGTCTTCCACCCAAAAGTGTACACAGAGAAGAGGCTTTTACTGAATTTGAAATTTTATATGCTCAACTTGCCAGGCAAAAGCCAATTTCACCCAACGAACTCAGTGCTCTAAAAGCCAAGCTAAGTGATTTAGCGCACGCTTACTGTGGCACCCCAGTCGACCTAGGATATTTCAATATGCATAAAGAACACTTTCAGGCTATAAAATCCTTACGTTCTAATGAACAGATCCTTATCACAAAACCTGATAAAGCATCCGGGGTCGTCATTTTAAACAGAAGTGATTACATCAAAAAGATGGGCTGCCTTCTTGATGATAAAACCAAGCTTTTTAACATGGGTGGTGTAGACTTGCATGACCATACGCCCAAGAATGAGCAGAAGTTGCAAAAACGTCTCTTAGACTTAGTACACCAAAACATCCTGGCTCGTGATGTCTATGATAGGGTTCGACCCACAAGGCTCACAACGACCGCGAATGTATGGCTTGCCTAAAGCACATAAAGAAAACATCCCACTTACGCCTATTTTATCTATGATTGGTTCTTCCCAACACGAACTTGCTAAATGGTTAGCAGAAATTTTGGTACCGGTCTTAAAATTATATTCCTCAAATTGCGTAAAAGATGCCTTTACGTTTGCTAACTGTATCCAAAACTGTAATCTTGAAGACACATTCAGGGAATTGATGCTAATTGCTACACGTGGAGTTGAATTTAGTTTCAACAACCAGATGTATAAACAGTTAGACGGTGTGGCAATGGGTAGCCCCTTGGGTACGGCATTAGCAAACATCTTTGTTGGCTTTCATGAAAGTAGACTTTTTGACAACACCGCAAAACCAGGTGTCTACTCTGCTTTCGGTATGTGGACGATAGTTTTGTCATCTTTGGTTCCGAGCTGGATGTGACCATTTTCATCATAAATTGAACTTGCTACATCCAGCTCTAAAATTCACTATAGAGAAGGAGCAAAACAACTCCTTGCATTTTCTCGATGTTTTGGTAGAGAAAGAGGGCACTGGATTTCTTACCAGCATTTACAGAAAACTAACGTTTACTGGTCAAAACATCTATTGGTATTCCTGTAGCCCAAAGACAAGAAAGATTAGCTTTATTAAAACTTTAGTTCACAGGGCACTTATGACTTGCTCTAAAACTAAATTAGGCCCAGAGCTCGACAAAATAAAACAACTGCTCATCGAAAACGGATATCTAGCAGATGTTCTAGCTTCTTGCATCAACCAAAAATTAGCCAACTTTGCAGCAGAAAAACCATTTGGTCCAGAGAAGTGCCCGATATACCTAAAATTGCCTTGGATTGGTGATGTTTCGTCAAAGTTTGAAAATCAAATTAGTAAAGGCATTACATCTTGTTACTATGCTGTGAAGCCCCGTATGGTTTACAACACTAGAGTTATGCTACCATCTGCTAAAAAAGATTGCGTAGCTCGGTATGTAGGACGCACTACGCAGAGACTAGAGTGCAGAATAAAACAGCATGTCCCCACGAGCATCAGGAAGAAAATAATACCGTAAGAGAACAGCCACCTCACATATGTAAAAGGAACAATTCTAAAATTATCGTATTTTTCTGACTGCAAGGCGCGCATAAAATCCTAATATTTGTTAAAAAATCGGCGATGCGCTTTATATTCCAGTGCGCCTTATGCATGAACAGTGTATTGTGACTGTCCGATATTGTTCTGAACTTTTTCACCATCACCGCAATTCAAAAGAGGCGCTTGTTGCTGATATAAGTTTATTCTCTTCGCTTGCTGCGTTAGCGACTCCACTTGATTATCGAAGTATGATCGCTGCAGGTTTTAAATCTCGTGGATTCATCCTTTTATGCTGTCTAAACAGACACGTGTTAAATCTCGTTGAGTCATCTTTTTATGCTGTCTAGACAGACTTTTTAGGGCAAGTACCTAGGTAACTCTATGCAGGAACCAACCGATTCGAACTTATTCTGGCGACTATAAACCAATCGGAGCCAGGCAATAAATAACAGATCAACATGAAACTATTCGGCATCTAAGACAAAATTTTCACTTACCAAAACCTCTGTTCCTGATATGTACGATGCTTCAACAGCCTGTAATTAAGGACCCTAAAATGGCACCTGTTAAGAGACATGCTTACGAAGCGGATTTCAAACTCATGGCCATCAGTTATGCAATAAAACATGGGAACAGAGCAGCTGCAAGACAATTTAACATTAATGAATAAATAGTAAGGAAGTGGAAGAATCAAGAAGATGACCTGCGCCAAGTAAAGAAGACAAAGAAAAGCTTTCGAGGAAACAAGGCAAGATGGCCACAATTAGGGGACAAAATCGAGCAGTGGATTATTGAACAGAGAACTGCAGGTAGAAGCGTCTCTACAATCTCCATTCGACTTAAAGCAACAGCGATGGCACGTGAAACGAAGATCAACGAATTTTAAGGAGGTCCTTCTTTGTGCTTCCGTTTTATGAAAAGGCGTCACCTCTCCATCCGCACAAGAACTACCACTTCACAGCAACTGCCAAACGATTACAAAGAAAAGATGACCATCTTCCGCACTTACTACAAGAGCATTGAAAAGAAAATCCAGCGAGACCACATCACAAACATGGATGATGCTCCTCTCACCTTTGACATCCCCGTGAACGCCTACTGTATCTATACGCACCAAAGGAAATGAGAAATCATCCTTCACTGTAGCTCTCGGTTGCAAGGCTAATGGCCAGAAGCTACCACCCATGGTCATTTTTAAGAGGAAGACTTTGCCAAAAGGAACGTTTCCTGTTGGGATAATTGTCAAGGTGAATCCAAAAGGTTGGATGGGCGAGGAGAAAATGAGCGAGTGGCTAAGAGAAATTTACGCCAGGAGACCTGATGGCTTTTTCCACATGTCTCCAGGCTTATTGATCTATGACTCCATGTGCGCTCATCTCACTGAAACTGTCAAAAGCCAAGTGAAAAAAACCAATTCGGAGCTTACTGTCACTCCGGGAGGATTAACCAAAGAATTCCAACCACTAGATACTGGTGCCGACTGGGCATTTAAGGCTAAATTGGGAGCCGCATGGGAGCAATGGATGACAGAAGGCAAGCACACATTTACCAAGACAGGTAGGCAACGCCGGGCTAGTTACGGCACTATCTGCCAATGGATTGTCGATACTTGGGCTAAGGTTTTGGTCTCAGCTTTCACGAAGACCGGAA
Organism: Cassiopea andromeda; assembly: GCA_018155075.1. Taxonomy (NCBI): domain Eukaryota; kingdom Metazoa; phylum Cnidaria; class Scyphozoa; order Rhizostomeae; family Cassiopeidae; genus Cassiopea; species Cassiopea andromeda. The sequence goes on along the minus strand of WIPJ01002207.1, from coordinate 361,550 downwards.
TCATCAATGAGCAACCAAGCAACAGCAATGAAACTGAATCTGATGATGATGAAAGGGATCCAGGCTCGCATGATGCCACTATCACCCATCACCCAACTGTTAAATTCTGACACCGAAGACGAGGAATTTGATGGATTCATAGAAGACGAATGATTGAAAAAGTGAGTGTACTTTTTGCGTAATTTTGACAATTATAGATAGTAGGTAATATTGACAGTTATTGTTAGTGATCTGAATAAATTCTATCGTATAAGACTATTTTACTTTGCTTATATGTGCCCTATAATGCGGTGCGTCTTATATAAGAAAAAAGATCCGTTCACTGATACTGCGTCTTATAATCCGGTACGCCTTTTAGTCTGAAAAATACCGTAATTGTGAGCCGGCCAAAGGACAACACCTTATTGCAAATCCAGAATGCGCCAAAACATATACAGACGACAATTTTCGGATCATTGGGCAAGCGAGATCGTCTTTTCATTTAAGTATTTTGGAATCTGCTTACATTAAGACTCAAAACCCATTTCTGAGTAGACAAATAGAGTTTGTTTTCTCATTGGGACTCTTCAAGTAAACAATGTTAACAGGTCCTAATTGGTCACACTTGGGGCCAATTAGACGTATCCTATCACATTAACAGCAACTGGATATCGGTTAACCTTTAGGTCACTATCCAACGTTTTCATACTCTGATGAGTGTTGGACGAAAAATCTTTTAAGTATGTTGCCGCTTTTTCGTGCTGTGGTAATTTCATTTTGAAAGTAGCTAGCGAAGGAGCAGTTTTTAATTCAACGCTTGACCGATTCCAGACAGCCACTCCTCGATAGGAAACGCTGCGCTGCCCTTGAGAAGGTCTGCATAATGGAATGTTAACGTCAGTGCAGGAGACTTTCTGTGAAACATTGATTGCATGTAAGGAGGTGCGAGTCCTTTCAAAACTTTATAAACTGTACAAGCTGTCTCAAAATCGATAATTTTTGACTGTTAACAATCCTAGTTGTGATATCAATGGCAACGATGGTTGCTCATTAGGACTGTTTGTAACATCCTGAGCAGCCCAATTCTGTAGTTATTTGTTCGAACCTTTACATAGTTGGGTATTACATGTTTGAATATTATAGAAACATGGATAATGGGCTAGGTAGCATAGTGGTTATAGCGCATGCCTCCCGTGCGGAAGGTCTAAGGTTTGAGTCAGGCTCGATGCCCTGACTGAATGCTCGCTCATTGTCCACCCAGCAACAAATGGGTACCTGGTGGCAATACTGGGGAGATAAAGGCGGCGAGGAAAGGAGCTGGCCACCCCTAACTCACATGCCGATGGCTCAGGATAAGTGCCCTCTCTAACAGGCACTGCCATATTTATGAATGCCAGACTGACGCACTCGCAATTCAAAATTTAGTAATTTCATAAATCAAAGTAATAGAAAAGAAAATTGAAAAATCACTCGATGATGATAACTTTTAGCTTACACGGTACGGCCTTCAATACCAAAGAGAATATTGCGATAGAACCTGGAAATTTGTTCCAATTATAGATGTTTCGATGCACAGGGGCCCCAAGTACAGAGAGGAAATTACATGAGGTTCATTAGGAAATTTCAAGGTGATTTTAATTCTTATCGAATTATGGGGATATCAGAATGATGGGAATTCGAATTAGAGAGAGAGAGAGAGAGAAAGAGTCAACTGTATCTGCAAGAATAGAGAACAAAATCGCAACTACATTAACACCCAGGAAACACCCTCACATGTTCTTGATCCTTCTCCTTCCACAATCCTACAACCCGAATTGTTTCAATTTTAAAATCAATAAATTACATCTTATCGCTCTATCTACCCTTTCTCCCTTTTCAAAATCCTTCCTTTGTTGGGGCTAATCCCACAGCCTTTCCCCGACATTACCCTTAACCCTAACCCTAACCCTAACCTTACCCTAATCCTAACCCTAGCTACAGGCTTTGCAAAGCAAATTGCTCAATCTAACAAAGCTGCTGTTTACTCTTGCTTAAAAGTGCATAATATCCTTCTTTGGATTGATTAGTATCATATGAGGAGAGCATTTCTTTTAAACTTTAGGCCTTCCATTTCTACCATATTTGACAAGGCAAAGATAAGCAAATAAAAGTGCAGCAAATGTAAATATAAACATACTGATGGATACTCTTCTTTAACTGGCATCTGCAAATGAAAATGCTGCTTTATGCCTGCCTTGAGTGGACATTTCAATTGACTTGTTGGGTTAGTACATGCATGTGGATCTGGAATTGGGAATGGTAAGGGAATACCACCAATTACACCATCCAACTTGACAATAACAGTCTTTATATCCTTGCCTGTTGATACAAATAATAGAACTGTTTAAAAACCCATAGCAGTAATTCAGCTGCAATTGCGTACTTTCATTACGCAGCCTCAAAAGTGTGGATCATGATAATCCTAAAGAGATATGGGTATCCACATACCTTTGCCAATGTTTAACCCCCCTCTTCTCTCTTGTCCATGCCTGTTCAATTTTTGCTTAACGACCTCTTAGTTCGAGCAAACATGAAATGTGATCTTTCCTTCTAACATACCTTCCCTGCGAACTTGCATACACACATCCATATGATGACAAGTAAAGCACGTATCCATTGCAAATAGCTTATTTGAATTAGAAGAAAAAACAAAAAGCTTCGTACGATATGAATAAAATATATTTTTTGAAGAAGCAATGTACTATAGATTTCTTTCTTCTTTCTCTTTATTTTTAACCTTCAGCAAAAGAAAATAACAATGAAATAATTTGTACACGTTGTTTTAAATAGGAAGCCAGTTTAAAAACAACTTAGCACTAGATACCTTACAATTTAAGAAACTTTTAAAACTGCAAGTAAAGAGCATGCATAAACCTTCACCTACTTCAAAGTAAAGCTTAGCCAACGATATGGACACACATTGATTTAGATTTTAAATCGCACTGACGAATTTTGTTTGCTATAATACTAATAGGTTGCCACGACCCTAGTTTTTACCTTTCCTTTAAACTTTAGTTCATTAAATAAAGAAACTGTTAGAACTGGGATGTGGGAAAAAATTAAAACAATTTTATAACTAGGCCTTGAGCCAAGTTTCGCCTTGAGACAAGAATCCCCGAGACATTCTAAAAAACTTTAAGGACTCTTAAACCTTAATAATTTCCAAGCTATTTGAGAATGACTACTGACAAAAGCGTCAATCTATTGTACTGCCATCACTCTCGTGGCGTTTTCTAATTTATCAACATCAGCAATCTTGTATAATTTAGCTCCTGGCTTTCGCTAACGAGCACAAGGCATGCTGTCCCTATTCACCTCAACATTTATTAGTATTCTTGCCTTTCTTCCAAAATAAGTAAGAAATGTTGGCGCAACCTTTCAAACTGACTAAATCACTAAATACAGCATAAAATGACCAAATAGGGACTCTGCACAAGCAACGTCTTAAACGAATGCAATTTCAGTGAATTTCCCTTGCATTTTAAACTCATTTTAACAGAGGCTGCTGATGAAAATCTGCCTCTTATTGTTTCCTTTCAAAGCTATACTACCGTGTCATTCAGTGACACCAAATTTGATCACTATTAGGTTTTTTCAAATTTTTGTCCCTATTGACTTTGAAAATCTGCCTCTTATTGTTTCCTTTCAAAGCTATACTATCATGTCATTCAGTGACACCAAATTTGATCACTATTAGGTTTTTTCAAATTTTTGTCCCTATTGACTTTGCTATCCCCACCCCATCCCAATTCAATGGTACAAAGAAAAAGGTTTCTGGTGGCACAATGTTGAGATTTTTGTCAAGGTGCTTAAACTTGAAGAAAACTGGACCTTTATATATTGCCACGATCTTCTGCTTTTAGTAATGTTTCAAAAATGTTGTGCATTTTTGGATACTATATAGTATAAAATTGTTTTCTATTATACCACTTCTGAGTGATTTAACTCATTTACTGTGGTTTTGTGTAATGAACTATCAGCAATATGGAGTTTTGCCAGACTTTTAAGCCTGAAAGAAGCCTTTGCAGGACTTCTAGTAGCTGTAGGCTGAGAATTCTGTTAGTTAAATATTCTTGAAATTTTTTTGTTTTTATGATAACTTACACCATATGGGAATGATAAAATGAGCTCTATGTTATACTACACTATCTTCCAGTTGCCAGGATCCTGTCACCATTAATTGCTGCTTGGATTACTCCTAACATTGTAATTCTACTTTCTTATTGTCTCTATAAACAAAATACAGTCACTAATGTAAAATTGCTAAAGGTTCATATCTTGCAAACTAAACTAACACAAACAACAATGGCTGCATGGTCCTCACCCCTGTCATCAAGCAGATATAGTGATCCCCTTTTTCCAAACACCCTGAGGCTCTGGCTGGAAATTCTTTCTATTATAGACAGCCAATTAATCTAACAAGCAATGTTCTGTTTATCACAGTTCTTGCATTCTATTAATGGCATGAAGACAAAGATTACTTTCCCATAAAGAATGATAACAAATTATCCAAATTTACAATTTATAATGGTGAAAAAATTTGAAGGGCTTCGAGTATCATCTTCCCATTAATCATGGCCTATTGCTCCAAAACTAACTTGTGGCCCTCAATAGAGGTGGCCTTTGCTAAATTGCTTTCCAACACCTGCTATTACTGATCTTCATACAATGCTTTGGCAAGTGGTACATAGAGCATATATTTCTTCTAGATAAATCATGTAATTTTTAAGTTTCATGCTATACTGTAAATCCTTGAGTAAGCCTCCACCTATATATTAACCCGTCCCTGTAAAAATTCTTTTGCAACTAATCACCCCCCTCAAAAAAGCCCCCACAGGACCTTATTTGCAGGAAGTATAATTGGAGAATAATAGCTATATAGTATTACTTCCTTTCACTTGAGACAAAAAAGCAGAAAGAAACTTGAATATCATGATGACAATGAAAAAACCGTTATTGGCTATTACATTTTGTTTATAAAATAGCCTGTTTGTGATATTTTAGTTTAGTTGATTGAGAAGCTTATTTCATTTTTTCTGTCAATATCTGAGGAAAATTCCAAACTTTGAAATAAGCCCCCACCCAAAAATTCACTTTGCAGATAAGCCCCCAAGGTCCTGTTCAAGGATTTATGGTAGGGTAAAACAACAATTTCTTTAAGTTCCAACCTAAAATTATAAAATACACTTCTATGTCACACAGGTGTGCAGTAACATGAGAGGAATATTTTGAGGGCAAAATGCAATAAAAATTTAACTTTCTGGAATAGTCTAAATTGTCAACAACCCAAAAAGCTAATGTAGACAAACTATCTACAAGATAATTATAAAAAGCAATGCATGATAATTATGTAAAAACTAATCCAATAATAAAAGCTAAAAGTACAAATGATGAAAAAGAGAAACAAAAGAAATTTGCTTTGCTGATAACAACTGCAAGCCATACTTTCATGTGCCATGAAAAAATAGGTATAGAAACAATGAATGAATAAAAGCAAAAAATATAGTAAAATAAAACATACAGGGTAATCCCAGGGAAGGGAGTAGGATGAGGAAAAAGATACTGCCTAAAGATGGGTTTGTGTGGTCATCACTTCTCACATAAAAGATTACTGCAATGCAAGGAATGAACAGCACATATCTATTAAATTTCTCCATGTAAGTTTAGTTAAATGACAAAATATCAGTTTCATAACTTTTTTCTCAATTAAGTCATTTAGCTTCAAACATTAACTTTTAACAGTTCCTTTGTATAGCCACATACGCAAATAGTAAAGTTAATGCATTTTCACAAAAGTCATTATTCTCAAGTCAAGCAAGCATATGGATTACAAAACAAGGAATGAAATATACATATTTTCTAAGTCAACAATTTCATAATCTTAGTGTAATGGTAGCTTAGCTTCTGTTTAGTTGTTCTCTTTTGTTCATAGTGTATTTTTTCAGCCTGTTGTTGCTTTTTTTCATTCAAAATTGGTAAGCCATCTGCTTTACACACTTTGAAAGCAGTTGCAAGAAGATTTAGTATTATTTTAATTCAAGCAATAGTAATTGCATTGAGGTTGGGCATTCATATTCCTATATTTGCTACCATTGTGAAGCAAAGGGATATTTCATAGGCTTCAAGCTTTGTTCTGCATTGCTTAGTTTATTCTATATTACTTCATTCTATATTGGGTTATTCCATATGAAATCATCAACACAACTTAACCCTACCCACCAGAATTGCCTCAAATTTGGTATACTGATAGGCATCTATAAGTTAGTGAAGAATTTCAAACATTTTTGAAAACTTCCTTCTGGTTTGGGTTTTATGGACCACATACGTTTTCAAAAATGTCCCCCTGAAAAATATGGGTTTGTGGTGACATGTTTGACGCACAATGAACAGCTATTGTAAACTTCACTGGAAAGAAATACATACATGAAAGCAACCAGCAAACTATTTTCAAGCATTTAGAATTCAAAACTGCTTTTAAAACATCATATCTAGAACTATAAAGTTGCTATCTTAAAATAAAGTGATTTAGGTTTCTGTCAAAATGTTCTGGTAGAGGTCAAAAATTGAATTTCTCCCCAAGACACACACCTTTATGTTTTCTAAATGTACACAGAACATTCATGTAGTAGACCAAAAAGCAACTTAGGGTCTTAACTCCTTCCTACTCAAATTGGACTGGAAAATGTGACCATTTTTCACATCAAATATAAACATATGCACAACAGTTTTCCAAAAATTATAGTTTTAATTGCAGATTACAGCTGGTGATGCCATGCTGAAAATAAACTGTGATTTATCTTGATGCTGGCAATGAAAATGTTTCAAAAAAGAAAGTGAGAAGTGAACTGTTGAAAGTAATAACAATTGAGCAATATTTGATTTACAATCATTTCTTTGCAAATTTTGTCAACAATTCTGCTGTGCAATCCAACCATGCCCCTCAGGAGGTCATGTGGTCCTTCACAGCAACATGAGATGTCATCAACCCATTCAGGCAAGTGGGGGCATGTCTTGTTCTTCCAAGGCTAATTTGCAGATTATGTCTGCATTTTGAGGGCATTCTAAATAGTCTTTTCAACTAATTTGTACTGTCTACCACTTGCTACTTTTGGGACATGAATGATACAGATGACAAGAATCATCAAAATCCAGGTAAAATCTTCAATATTGTGCTAACTAAAGTAATTTGCTGGTCCTCTTAGGTGAATAAATTTATCATATATATCAAAAATGAAGTTCATGGTCTTCTTTCATTACAATTCCAACATACTATTTCCTTTCATATACATATGCAAAACAATTAGCTATGGCAAGCTCAAGCATTACTATATGTCTTAGGACCAACACACACACATGCTCTGGCACTACTATCAATTGACCACTATATGGTATTCACCACATTACTAACAGTGATATATGCCAGGTTCCCAACAACCTGCATTGCTGGAACTACCCTGTAATTCTTATTTTTGTATTCATATTGTTTCTATACACATGTAGTCAGGGGCATAATTAGCAGGGGGTGTGGAAGTGTAAATCCCCCAACTCTCAGTGATCACATTGGTAAATTTAGATTTGATGACCTTTGTCAGTAAATGATGGCATGTTTTGCAATAATGTAGTCAAAAGAGCTTTGAAAATTCACTTTCATGCATCAATGCACCCCATAAAAATAAGTGCTCTTGCTAAGAAAGTGCTTTTGTTGGTAAATTCACCCCTCTGTCTGGACTTCAGATATCTACCCTGAGCCTTAGTGATAATTGAATGAGAAGTAAGCTTCTGAAGTTGGGCTTCAACAGTGTCCACAAATTTTACACAAACTCTTTTCAAGTCAACATTGTTGAGGGGTCAGTAGTTGCCCATTACTGAAATTTGATGGCATCATTCTTGTTATATCTCTCTCTAGACCTAATATTAGAGCTGATAAGAACAATAGACAGAGAAATAGGCCGTATTCCAGAGTAACTAAGTATTAAGCATGAGACATAACAAGATTACTAAAAATCCAAGATGGCAGCCTGAAAACAAAACGTGGCTAAACAATAATGCAACAATTCTCAGCATATTGTTCATGCTCTAAAATATCACATAACTTGTGCAGGAAAATATCTGTTGACTATGGACAGTTCAGGCAACTTGGTGCCATGTACTGTTTGCTATCAATGCCACAAACCAGAATCTTTGGTAGCTCCTTGTAGTAAGACCCAATTCAAGAAAGAAGTAGCTTGGCATTCTGATGAATGGTAAAAACACACAATGAATGTGTTCCAGCAGCACCTGGCAAAATAGACCACTTAGATCTCAGAGTACAAAATTTTGAAAATGATTTCTTTGCTTCCAGGGACTTTGCCTTGAAAGAGAACTTTGCCAATGATTCATATGATGTATATCATTCATGTCCCGAAAACAGCAAGTTGAAGACAGTACAGGTTATTTGAAAAGATGCTTCAAATTTAGCTCAACTCTTCACTACTTTCCACAATTCAATTCTCAATTTCTTTTTTGAAACATTTTCATTGCCAGCAACAAGATGCATCATAATTTATTCTCAACATGACATCACCAGCTGTAATCTGTACTGTAGCCTTTACAAATTCATTAAAACATACAATTATAACATTGTATATGTTAAGTCAAACTATGATTTTTGGAAAAATGTTGTGCATATGTTTATATTTGATGTGAAAAATGGGCACATTTTACAATCCAATTTGAAAAGGAAGGAATTAAGACCTTAAGTTGCTTTTTGGTCTATGACATGAATGTTCTGTGTACATTTAGAAAACATAAAAAGGTGTGCCTCTTGGGGATAAATTCAATTTTTGACCTCTACCAGAACATTTTGACAGAAACCTAGATCAGCTTATTTTAAGATAGCAACTTTATAGTTCTAGATATGATGTTTTAAAAGCAGTTTTGAATTCTAAATGCTTGAAAATAGTTTGCTGCTTGCTTTCATCTATGTAGTTCTTTCTAGTGAAGTTTATAATACCTGTTAATTGTGCGTCAAACATGTCACCACAAACCCATATTTTTCAGGGGGGCATTTTTGAAAACTTATATGGTCCATAAAACCCAAACCAGAAGGAAGTTTTCAAAAAATTTTGATATTCTTCTCTAGTTTATTTATATCTATCAGTAAACCAAAATTGAGACCATTCTGCGAGGTAGGGTTACAATTTTCTGATATTTCTGATTATTTGCTATGGAATGACCCTCTTGCTAAGTGATTAGTTTTCATTTCTTTTTGTATGTTTTTTGTTAAGTTAATTTGCTTTGTATTTTTGTAGTTTACATGTATTAAATTTGGAAAGTTTTCATGAGTGAGATTTCATCAAACACAGAGTAGAATTTCTTGGAAACATCTTTGAAACATTTGATAATCAGTAAAATTGCCCCTAATGCTTATGTAGATGGTCTTACACAGTATTTTTTTTGGCTATGTTATCATATCAGGCAGATACACTTAGCATGCATTACATATTTCTATACATATGCTTTCAGCATCCAAGGCTAGTGCTTCTGTAATAATTTGCTCATATAATGCACCAAAACTTGTTCCTCCCTTTGAAAATGAACTCAAGACATGAAAAAATACAACAAATTATCATTTGATACATAATACATTAGAAATGTAGGATAGTTGCATCATACTTTTCCTCAAAATTACAAAAAGGTAGTGAAGAGTACATACTTGTTGTAAATATGATGTCTATTGTTGTATTTGTATCTTTGATCAGAATGCAAGGCTGCTCACGGCATGGTGAGACAGAAACTTGTAAAGCTTTACCCTCATGTGATCCTGAAAATCATAACAAAATATGTTATAGTGCTTTGAAAATTACATAATCAAACCAAGACCAGATAGTATACAATTTTTTCACTCCAAAGATAATGCAAATCTTGAATACAAGCCCTGTGCTTAGAGAGGTTTGTAAGCAAATTTTGGTGGGCTTAAGTAAATACAGAGGCTCTATATGTGCTCTTTCCACATTCCAGATTGGAATTTTTGAATAATGAATGGGGTATTTGATTCGTGGACTAGAAATTGCATGGCTACAAGTAGCTTGGGTGAGAATTTTTTGCGGCTGAGAGTAGAGACTAATGTATAAAACTGTCCTGTTAGAAGACTTTTCCACAACTGGAACAACCATTTCACAAGAATGGCGTGGCTTCAATCACGGCTGCCAGCTGATTTGCATGGGGGAGAAAGTCCCCACAAAATGCAAAAATTCCATTCTGGTCCATTTTCATTCCATTCATGCAATCTTTGATTTCTATGCAGGGAAGCATCACAAAATTATGGTGCTTGCATGGGTGGAGGCAGTGACAGTAATGCTGCAGATGAGAATTGTGCAGGTGGAAGCAACAAAATTGACACCACAAATAGGGCCTTCACCATTGAGTGGCCACAGACTACTCCTTATACTGTGGCGTGGTGCTTGTGTGGGTAAGGTAAAGGTAGTCCCATATACTTTCATATGTATGGAAGTGCCTGTTAGAGAGGACACTTATCCTGAGTCATCGGCATGTGAGGTAGGGTGGCCAGTTCCTTTCCTTGCCACCTTTATCTCCCCAGTGTTCCCACTGGGTATCCATTTGCTCCTGGGTGAACAGTGAGTGAGCATTCAGTCAGGGCATCAAGTCGGGCTTGAACCGTAGACCTTCCACATGGGAGGCATGCGCTTTAACCACTATGCTACCTTGCTCCATGTGTGGGTAGAACCAGATAAAATGGTGCTGTACATAGAGCTTTCACCAAATTTTGGCCCATGTATGGTTGGAAACAGTGAAAATGGTGCAGTGAATATATTCCCTGCACACTACAATAAATGCAGTCTTATGTTCATTCATTACCCAAAATATAAAAACAGAATCCAAAATGTAAGCCCTGCACTTATATTCCAGGAGGATTACATTCAGTGGGATATTTGGGTTAGCTTACAGGGGGCCTATATTTGGTGGGCTTATATTTAGTGGGCTTATATTCAGTGGGCTTATATTTGGGGGTCTTATATTCGGGATTTTACAGCATTATACTACAATTAAAAAAATTGGGTAAGATCTAGTTAGAAACAACCAAGTGCTAAGAAGACACTCGTCTACTCTAAGGCATGGCTTGAGAATGAAGTATTACCCCAGCAAAGTATTTTTTTCAAACAGAGCCTGTGAATGAGTTTTTCATGGTAGTGGGAAAAGATAAAACAACAAGACTAGTGCATACAATTATGGTGGCTGGAAGGTGGGAGAAAATGGTAATTACTCCCCTTCTAACTGTGGAAACATAACTTACACATCTTTTTATAAGAAAACCACTATTTTGCCTGAGCCTCATCTTTCTTAACTTTAGCCGAAATTGAGCCTGAGATTTCCTTAAAGGTTTCTAAACTTTTACTGACATAAACTGGCTAAAATGGTTTACACTTTTGTTATTGATATTGTATACTTGAATTTGATATAACAATTTTTGGCCTATAAAAACACTTAATTTTGGAAATTGAGTCTCATGATTTTCCTACAATTTTCTTAAGATTTTGACGATTTGAGCCTCATTTTCTTATAAACTTTTCTCTTATAAAAAAATGTGTATATAGCAATCTGCTGACCAACTTCACACAAACCCGCAAGCCAGCAGTATATGACTTTGCTTAGCATGTTAAATGGCCTTGAAAAAGTACTGAACTATTTTTGAAAACTTTAAATATTTTTGTACAGTATAGATTTCTAATAATTGTTACAAAGTGCCTGTTTTACCCCTAAAAACACCATGGATGCCTAATTACGAGTTGGGCCAACCACTTTCCAAAGAATTTATAAATCAAACGGAAGTACCCACCAAATGGTTTAAGAATATGGAAAAAATGTAAGGTTTTCCAAATGGTGACGAACTTACAATTCAAAATACCTTCCAAAACAACGCATGTTTTACTATATTTGGGCAATTTCATAATGGTGGAAGTAAGAAAACTCATGCTCACCCTAACCCTAACCCTACCAAAAACCCTAACCCTTCCCGTAACACTAACCCTTTCAAAAACCCTAACCCTGCAAGTGTATTATGGTGAAATATACATCATTCCGTAGCTCTTGGAGTAAAATGTGCAAAGTAAGCGCAGCTAAATTATACATTAGCATTAAGTAATCAACTCTTTCGCGTAAAAACGCTTTATATTCATGGGATTTGACATGTCACATTACTTCGATAGGTTAGTGGTTCGAATTTATTTTCTAGTTGCATACCACAGTCTCGGTACTTCACCACAGCAGCAAGTGAATTAGCGTAAATGGCGACGAACAGCAAGAACAATACTTTCCCCATGATGTGCGTGCTTTGGACTAACAGCAATGTCGCACGCAGGGTTGCCAGATTGAAATCCTATAAATTCCCAAGCCGAGGCTGAAGTATCCAACGGGTGATAACCATTGAACTAAAAACAAAGGGACCAATGATATAGAAGCGTCAAAGGCGCCAGATGTCCGACTCAGGGGTTTGCACATTGAACCGAGTGGGGCAAATTTTGCTTTCGTGGCCACTGTAAATGGTGGCAAAAAGGATTATCGCCAGTACTGAGCCTTTATAATTTGGTGAAAAGTAAGGGTTAATTTCATGAAGTTCCGCACGGATTTTAAGCGTGTAAGACGGTGAGTTAGTGTGAATTACCTCTTGTCCTTTCATTTTTGTTTGAATTTTGGCAATTTGTGTATTTTATCGCGACGCTTCAAGTACTTCAATCGCTGCGGTGTGCTTCTGTCTCGTTGAAATAAGGTGTTTTGCAAAGATTTCATTACAAGGGGATCAAGTTGGCAATTGCGATTTCAATTTCATTTGCTGCAGTATTCACACTAATAACCGTAAAAACTTTCATTTTTGTTTGGAGATCTTTTTTATCACTTTGTCTGGAAAAGTGAAAATTGATGGAGCAACAAGTGGGGTTTATCTTCATCTTTCGAAAAATTAAATGGTTAATGATGACTCGTCACTTTACACGCTAAAAATCCGTTGGGAACTTCACAAACTCAGCACTTACTTTTTCCCAATTTATAAGGGCTCAGTACTGATGAAAAATCTTTTTGCCACTATTTAAAATGGCCGCCAAAACAAAATTTGCTTCACTCTGGCAGACCGACTTGGACATCTAGCGCCTTGGCGCTTCTATATCATTGCAGGGGGCTCTGTACGTGATAAATACTGGACGTTGGCAATACTGGAAGTTGGTTCCAGTCGTATCTAGATCAGAGGAAACAATACTGTTCTGGAAATGGGCAGAGATCCATGGCTAGTAAAGTAACCTGTGGTATACCTCAGGGTTCCTGCTTGGGGCCTCTACTTTTTATCATATATCTAAACGATTTTCAAAAATTTTTAAGATTCTCAAAGGCAAGTGTCTACGCTGATGACACCACTGTAACGATCACATCGAACGATGTCGAAAAAATTCTGCATGAAGCACAACAGGAGCTATTCAATCTATCAGAATGGATGAGAATAAATAAGTTAAGTCCAAACCCAGAAAAAACAGAATACATGATTATAGGTCATTCTCGTAAATTAAATACACTAAATACATCAAATCCACTCACAATAAATGGAACAGATATCAAGCGTGTTACGAAAGCAAAATCGCTTGGTATAGTAGTTGACGAGAATCTATCTTGGAATGAGCAATACAACACTTTAAAAGCTAAATCTATGGAGGACTTTCGTCACTAAAAAAGTTAAAAAATATTATTTCCCAAACAAAGCTTTGTAGTGTCTACTATGCCATCATCGAAAGCCATTTACGATATTCCACTGAAATTTGGGGTAGCCTTCCAAAAACCAAACTTGATGCTCTGCAACGCCTGCAAGACAGGGCCCGGACAATAATCGAAAACGCCAGATTGAAAGACAACTGGTCATGTGACTGGCTGAGCATGGAAAATATCATCTGATTCGATCGATCAGTCATGGCATACAAAATAATTAACAAATTAAGTCCGGAAAAACTTTGGGATAAATGTCAACAAAGGTCTTCGCAATCAAATTATGCAACAAGGCATTGTAAAGATCTACAACTTCCCAGGCTTAACACTGAACATGCGAAAAAGAGCTATCAATACTCTACTGTAAAAATTTGGAATACAATTCCAACGGATATTAGGGAGCTCCCAACTATTAGTCACTTTAAAAAGAGATTAAAGGAGTTCCTAAAGAGCTGATTAAAAATATGCTTGGCCATTTAAAAACACGACCCCCTGGAAGAACAGTGTCCTAGGATATAATTTTGTTACTACTCTTTTTATTTCTATGTATTTAGACTATTGTAAATATTACCGACTTGGAATTTTTTGTATTATGATGTAAAATAAAAAAGCTGAAGGGAAGAATCGTGTATAAATAATACATTATCATATCATATCATAAATCGCTACTTACTACGTACAATGGCTGCGCACATGGTTGCCATTTTTGGACATGCTCTGACGCAGGTGAAAACAATGAGCTCATCGTTCCAGTCTTTTTATTTAGTTCAATAGTGATAGCCATGGAAATAATAGGACTAGAATGCGAGGTCTATTGTTCTCACAATCACGGGATAGTTAATATGTGTGGAGGTAATATGGCGGCCCAGTGAAGGCAAGAAAGCGGATCATGTAAATGTGCCTTTTTGCCAAATTCGTGGTATTGAGACAGTGCAATCATGTTTAACTGCGATGAGAACAGGCTATCACCAAAAGGTAATGTTTGCTTTTTGTATCTACTTCAATTTATGGAAAATAACGGAATCTACCAGCTTTTACCTGTTCTAGTCAAATTTTTATCATAACAATATAGTTGAAAGACCTTAAGAAAACCAATATTTCACATTTAATATGCGATCTACATTTGATTCAGCCTTTGCTGTAAACAACTGAATGGAAATATTATGAGCTGGCTCGATGTGTTCACTCTAATTACTTGAATATAAAAACTTTGTGGAAGCACAGAATTTTTCTTTTAAACTGGAAGCTACTAAAGGGGCTACATACCTCGGTCTTGCTATTAATCTTTTTGTTTCAAAATTTCCAAGTGTAACTGACATGCGGTAATAACTTTAAAGTTTATATAAATCGGATCTTTCACTGTCGACTGCAATTTGAACGATACTCAACTTTGTTATTCATGGTAGAGCAAGATGGTATTTGTAAGTCTATTTCTTCTAGACAGTTTATTGTTTTTAATCATTCTTTCAGTATATACTCTACTAAACTGATGGAAAGAGTGTCAGATAGTGTTGCACTATCTCCTTGATAATAAAAGTAACATGGTCATCTCTCAGATTATTATCAAGGATATGAGTCTCCTTGGAGTGATTTTGAATAGATAGAAATGTGATGTTTCTGGTTTCTTTGAGTACAGACATTGTAATAGCAAGTTTGTCTTGCTTATTAAAAGATGACCATCTGCAGAGTGATCTCCTAGCCAGTTTGTCAACACAAGTCACTACCTTGTAGACTGAATAAGATGGCAACAACAGATTTCCATATTTCTTGCAAGTTAGAAGAGACTTTGCACCTGTATGGACATAAGAAATTGATGTGTCTGAATTGTTGTACAGTGCTGCAGCACATTCTGGACAGTCAATTGCAACAAATCCAGATATATAGTGTAGCACATCAGCACGCCATAAGTTTGATGACATCAACAAATCACATACTGCTGAGTCCACTTTTCCAGTACCAGTAGCACTGCATTCCTGCTCTGAAACAGGTACACAATTTGCAGTGCTGGGTGATTCAATCTTATTTTGTAATAATAGAGATCTAAATGCATATTTGAATTGCAGTGCTGTAGGGTTATTGTTCCATCCAAAGCGGCTACGAATCTTGGAGAAGTACACTTCAATGGGATCTTGTGGAAATCCCCTTTCAAGAAGAGTTCTGCTTATCGTCAGAATAGAATAAGCTGAAATGCAAAAACCAATGACAAAAGTGTTCTGGGGACCTTCAATCAAGGGCATGCCAGTTGTATCTTTCAGACATTTTAGAAATGCAATGGCTTCATGAAGCCTGCCTTCAATCTCATAAAAGTTGCTGGTATTTATTGGCTGTTTGGTATTTTTGCCAAATTTGCTCTTTGAGTTCAATGCATCAAATACATCATTCATTAAGAGAATAAAGTCACTTGTTGGCTTGCTGTCTTTAAATCCTGTCAGTTTTATATTCCTCAGAAATGTTATTGCTGCAGAAACAGAATGGCTAAATAATTGTGTGGCAAATTTGACCTTCATTTTGTGGTTTTGCCACTTAACATGTTGAGACCTAAGTTTATTTCGAAGATGTAGAATGTCTTTTTGCTGAGTTTGATATAGAAGAAGAATGTGCTGCCAAGAAATTTTCTCATTGAAAGTTGTACAAAATATTTTAAAGTCACTAAAAGTATTCCTTGCCAGTTTGATCATGCGACAGATGTCAAAAATAACATGAACCCTTCTGTCATGACAACTAGGATGAGGAAAAGAGCGAGCCATCAAGATTTTTTATATTGCACCCAAGTTTTTCAGCCATGCCCACATTTTTGATGCTTTGGATCCAACTGTACCTATAAATTTTTGATGTTTTAGATCCCACTTTGTCTCCTTTTTGATGCTCATTTCATCAATAATTAGTGTGAAATCCATCTGACCATCTTTTACTAGGTCTGCAATGTATGATAGTGGTTTCTTTAGAAATCCTGGCTCACATTCAATTTCAGCTGACCATGCACGAATAGTTGAAGGATGGGGAAGTGACAGATATTTTCTCAAAAACATGTAAGCTTTTGGACTATAGAAATGAAGGGATACATCTTCCAACCCTGTTCCTTTATCTGCATTGCAGTCTTTCCTACAGAGCTATAGTTTTCCTCATCTACCAACATTCATAAAGTTTTATGTTGGATAGCTTTAAGATATAATCTAGGTTTAATATTTTATATAAGTCCAAAGAATGAGCACTCTTATCTTCTAGAATAAAGTGTGCATTTCTCATTCTGGTCTCTGCAAATACATACTGCTTTTGATTGTAGCCATTTTGAGTCTATACATATGTAGCCTCTATAGAAATCACTTGTTTGTTAGGTGCTACAGCCACTTAACTTACAAACATTTACCTGTGAAATGAAACTTTCCCACCAGCAATGCGGCGATTTGTGCAATTGAATGCAGCACATGAAACAACATTGAACAGGGGGAATTGAAAAGTGAACACTGGTGCTGAACTGCATTGACAATAAGGACAAATTCTAAAGAAGGCCAAAGAAAGGCATCAGTAGCAATAAACTGCAGTGAAGCATAGAGCTAAATTATGGCATTTATTTATATACTGTTGTGTTTGAAGAGAAATGTTTTGGATTGAAGCGGCACGGTTCATAGGCCTACCTTGCATCTTCGTAGTTCAACACTTTGTTCCAGTGTGTAAAATTCTAAATAGTAAGCAATTAAATTTCTTTAGACAGAAAATTATCATATACTATGCAGAGTTTCCTCTTTGCATCTATACATGGAAATATACTTCGCCAACGCTACAAATGTGAGAATTTCAGACCGAAGCTATAGTACTTGTAGGTTGCAGTGTGATTCCCGCGCTTTGGCTTTTGCCTTCACTGGGCTACCATTTTACATCCCCATAGATTAACTATATCACGTGATCTATCCAGCATTCTAGTCATACTATTTCTATCATTTTACCCCCATCACCGAAAATTTCTAAAAATATACCTTTTTCAAATGAAATGCACTAAGTGCAAAAACTTTCAGGGTTGTAGACGTACGGACAACAGTTTGTCCGATGTTTACTTGTAGGAAATTTAGCTCTCGAAAATTTTTCACGCCGAAAACTTTTGCATTAATTACGCAGTGGAAAATCGTAAATGAAATATTCTCTACATCCGACGAGATATTATGAGGAATGTAATATCTTGTAAAAGCATTTCTTCGAACGGTGTACTTAGACCAAACAAATGTTAGGTGGCTCCATGGCTGGTACCGTTATTCCATATTTGAGCATGCTCAGTTACAGTGATGAAGCAAGAACTTGAACTTGAACCTTTTGAAGAAGTAAGCGTGTAAACAAACCAGGTAATCAACGTACACAAGGTAATTGGTATTTCTCCCTCTCTTGTATCTAATTCAGAAACTCTGATTCTCAGAGGATGATCGAGATGACGCTAGTGACCGCTTTTTGATATGATGCTGTGGACTGAGTAACAATAAGCTTCTAAATCAGATATTTGGCTATATAAAAGGTGCTCAAGAGTTTGTTAACAATGAAAAAGATGTGTAAATGAATACAACATTGTGATTTTTGTTTCGTTATTGAAAAGGCGTGCTTCCGAAAATTCCTGTCCCTAGTTGACAAAAAGCTAAAAAAAACGATCGGCTTTTTTCGTCAATTTCGATCATGAGTCAAAAATTATAGCGAATATGGAGTGGAAAGCCACAGATGATAAGCTCTTCTCAAAGTTGGACGTGCTCAAATTTTCAATCAAACTGAGCATTAGGGGCCTCTTTAAGCTGTAAGGCTGGGGTGCTTTCTAGTATGACCCAGTAAGCTTAGTGTGAATGACCCCATCTCAACATGCGATTACATTGAAATAGCGGATCTATGGAGACCACTTACCAACAGAATTGTGGCAGTGCAGCCACGTCTGTATAGCTATCCTTTGCAAGACTGGAGAGTTTTTAATGATCGTTTAAACGTACGACCCTATAAAAAAATTGATGGAAAAGACTCATGAGCAAAAACTGATGAAAAACAACGGATCGTGTATTTTAGCCTCTAATTGTAGACCGATTTCAGTACTTCCTTTTTTTCCAAGGTTTTCGATAAGCTAATTTACAATCAATTTTATGACTACCTTGACAGAAATAAACTTCTTTTTTCCAAGCAGTCTGGGTTTAGGTCCTTGCACTCTCTAGTTATTTGCCTGCTTAAGTGTACAATTGACTTGTATCTTGATATGGTTAAGGGTCAGCATACAGCAATGAAATCTGTTGATCTCAAAAAAGCATTTGATACCGTAGACCATGTAATTCTACTTAAAAACTGGAGAAGTATGGTATCATCAATTCTGAGAATGCATGATTCGCATCTTATCTATGTAACAGAGTGCAGTTTTGCAGAATTAATGGAGTGTTCTCAGGACTTGATAATATAAATTGTGGAGTTCCACAGGGCTCTTGTCTTGGACTTTTAATGCTTTTTGATTTACATTAACGATCTAATTCTCTGCCAAGCAGCCAAGTAACCATGTAAGATGACGATACCACCTTATCACATTCTTCCAAAAACATCGTTGATCTCAGTGAAAACCTTAATAAGGACTTGTGTAATCTGAAGCAATGGCTTCAAGGCAATAAGCTTTCTCTAAATTTGATCAAGACTCAAGCAATGGTGGTAGGGTCTCGGCCAAACCTTAAGAAGATCTCTGATAAAAAGGTACAGAAACCTTCCTTTGTTATTGATGACTTACAAATTGAGATTGTTGAAAAAGCTAAATATTTGGGAGCTTAACCTGATCAGCATCTTGTATGGGAAGAGCATATTAGACTTGTGTGTGGTAAGGTATCTCGTGCTTTAGGGTTTTTAAAGTATGCTAAGAAATTGCTATCCCAGGAAGATATTAGTCATATCTATATAGGTACCATTTAGTCATATTTTCGTTACTGTAGCTCTGTCTGAGAGAGCCGTGGGGAAACGAGGCTTCTTACACTGCAGAAGTTACAGAATCGTGCTGCCAGAATAGTGACAAACAGTAGCTATGATGCACCTGCTGATGCCCTAATTGAGCAGCAAAGCTGGCAAACTATCTCCGAAATTATTAAACAAGGGAGAGCGACCATAGTTTACAAGTCCTTAAATGGTCTCGTACCAATGCATCTCTCAAATATCTTTTCAAAAAACTCTATCCGAGACACTGTCTATTAAAGAAATTCTGAGACTGACTTGCGGGTGCCTCTATTCAAAACTGCTAATTGGCAGAGATCGTTTGCGTATCGTGGGGGTCATATTTGAAAGAACCTTGAAACTGAGGTTAAAAAAGCACCCTTGTACCTATATTTAAACATCGATTTGGCTAGCTTCGTTTCCAATGTTATTCTTCTGCTATTTTAGTTTTATAATTAAGGTTTTTGCTTTCATTGTATACATTTATATTATATTTTAAATTGTAAAGTTTGTCACGGCCCCCTGAAAAACAGCATTAGCTGATGGGGCTGCTGTGCGAAAAGAATGAAATGAATAAATGAATGAAATGAATGAACTAAAAGGCTGGTCAGTATTGGTCCACAAATGTACTCGTTAGAAGTAACGAAAATTTTTCCGAAAACATTTTCGACGAAGCTTTTGTCCGAAATTTTATCCGCCGAAAATTTTTCTTCTTGATGTAGGCAAGAAAGGGAATATTGAGCTAGAATACGGCAGCGTTTCCACGGGACCGGTTCCACTTGGAACCGTGACATTCCTGGTGCGGATAGGCAGATCCACGGGACTGCTTGGAACGGTTCCATTTGGGACTGCTAATCGATTCCAACTGGATCTTCTTTCGAATTAGGTCCCAATTGGAAACGTACTCATGGAAACGGGTGAAACTGATGAACTGGTTGTGGGCCTCCAAGCTTTTACGATTTTTCATAGCTTCTAGCGTGTAAATTCCCGGCGTGTTCACTAGACAATCGTAAATCTCTGGCCATTCGAGATTAGGCCACTGAGTTGGTTCATTTTTCCAGGCATCTGCTGGCAGCTGATATGGGCAAACATTCAAGCCACAGAGCTCTAACTTTCTCAAATATCTTATCCTGGCTTCCCGATCTAGGTCCTGATACCTATAAGAAGACATATTCACGGCAGGGCACCAAATGCAAGCGCTTAGTGATTTGATCGATCTGGTGAGTTTACAACGCTGCAGTGAAATACCCATAGCAACCAGTTTGTTTTCACTGCAGCTTACTTGTCAAGTGATTTGTGACGTTGCATGGGAAAGGTCTATAAAGATTTGAATATAATCCTTTGATTTTTAGACGTAGTTACACCATCGATATTTGCGATTAATTTAAGAATAATCTAAGGCTCAAAACCGAAAATACTGAAGAATATTGTGTTTAATACACTTCCTGTAAATTCTGCTTTAAAGATTAGTAAAATGGCACTCTTATGAAATATTGCATTAGCAAAAAACTATCTCAAGATAGCGTTTTCCAGCCATTTGAGAACTAATATTATGAAAATTTTCCCCGTAGCCTAACCATGGCTGACCCCTTTAGTAGACTCAGATATAAAAGAATATCTAGCACACTTTTTGTAAATTCTGCTTCAACGTAGTAAAATGTCGCTCTTGTGAAATACTGAATTTGCTAAAACAAACTTCAAAATACCATTTGCCAGCTATCTGAGGGCCTTCATTTAAAAAATTTTTCTCTTGCCCCAACCACGGTGGACCATATCGCACAGCGGTACCTAACTACCGAGTCGCGGACCGGCATGCGGGCGAGAAATAATCATCAATGTGAGGAAGCTTGTGTTTTGAAAATGACAGGATTCTCTTGGTTACGTCTTGGTCACTTGAACGCTAAAATTTGTACTGGATATTCAATTTGTGGCCTGTCTGGATCTGATTGTGAAGTTTCTAAGGCAACCAGAGTCAGCGAGCGTGCGGGTGGTTATTGCCAACAGAGCGGTGTGAGAGGGAGATAGGAGAAGAGACGATCCAAACAGACTCTACTTCAAGTGAAATCCATTGATTATAAATATTACAATGTCTGAATGTTGTTTAGGCAAAGTTAATTGATAGAGAAATAAATGTAGATTTGCTGGTTTGTGCTTCTTTATTTACTTTTCAATGTGTACTTTTTACGATTTATTTAGGGGGCAGAAAGTATATTATTAGATACTTCGATTTTATTATTGGTAGGCCCTGGCCAAGCGACTCCATTTTTTCCTCGACATGTGATCTCAAAGTTGAGCGTAGTCGAGCAAGTGTGGCCAAACGACTCGATTTTCACTCGACTTTTCAACTACTCATATTTTCGCAACGTATTTCAGCTAAAAATATTTACCACCACAAACATTTGCCCGCCAAATGAGACCCTTCTGCACACGTTTTCACTCGACTTTCTCGACAAGGTGGCCAAACGAGTCGATTTTCACTCAACAACAATTCTTTTGATCGATTTTTGTTGACAAAGATCAAACTTCACTCAACATCACTCGACTCACACAACAAGGTGGCAAAATGGCTCGATTTCTCTCTTGAGTTTTTGGCGAGTAAAAAATCGAGTGAAAAATCGCGTCGTTTGGCCAGGGCCTTATGGTGCAATATCACGGGGAAGGTGGAAACAAAGTTGCATACAAGTTAAGGTGGAATTTTTTATTATTATAACTATTTTGTGTTATACCTGATCTGCCAAATGTAAATTTTATACGTATAGTGGTATTTGCATTCCCTTTATTAAAGCAGATATAAGAAGTTTGAATATTATTACAAGGTGGTTCCTACTCCTCCCGGTCTTCAGTAAAATCTGGAATCAACGGCTGGTTCGCATGATGATTAAAAGGTTGGGGACCGCTGCTATAGTAAACACTGGATAAGGGACACTGTCTAATACATTGAAAGTCTTTGATAGCCATGCTTGCCTTCCTGCCCCCATAGTAATCGTTGACAATAGAGCAGCTTAATGATCAGGAAAAATTTAGGCAAATGCAACCTTACACCCCCTCCAAGCAAAAGGGTTCTCGACACATCCCTGTATGATTTCAATAGGAAAATGTAAGACACAACAGGGGTGTCAGAGCCGGGGGACTGGGGAGGCACTGGCCCCCACTCTTTTCAGAAAGTAGCATGTTTCACTACTTATACCTGAACTTATCTCTCACCTTAGTGACTATGCCCCTTTACTTTGAACGTCGTTTTGACGCCCCTGCACAGCCGTGATGCATAATAATTTCAACGGAGAACAACCAGAAGAATACACTTGGTTAACAAAAAATTTTCAAACAAGGGTCCCGCAGATGATTTCGGTCCCAGGCCCCGCAGTTCCTAAACCCGCCAATGACGTTATAAGCAAAAGAATGTCCTACCTGTACATCGCAGAAAAGGCATTTTTACCCCATATTTCTGGCATGGGCTACATTGAATGCATTCAGAAGAAACAATTCCCTATTCCCTAAATAAGAAGTCTTGGCAAGAGTGTTGTAAGAATTTCTGTTTCCTGACAAATGGTTTAAAGTTAAAGGCTTAAAGACAAATGGTTTGTCGCACTACAAAATAAAGGATATCTGCATGCTGCATATCTGTTTTGCGATACTCCTGGGTTCTTAATTGGGTAGAAATCAACCGAAAAATGATTAAAAAGGAGTGTATAGTGCTTCTATATGCAACCTCGGGGAATTATTGGTGGGGGCAATGCCCCACTGCCCCCAGTATCTACGGCCTTGTTATATTCAAACGATGAATGAGGATATCGACAAGCAAAATAGCATTGACTTCAAGTAGTTATGTATAATGTGCACTAAAAGTGTTCCTACATTCTACAAATGAAAACTATATACATACATATATGGACTAATATATTATGCAAAATTATAAATTTGTGATATTTACTAAAAGTACTAATGTATCTGAAATTGCAAGAAAGATATAATAGATTACAAAGTTACCATATCCAATCGAATATGAGCCACGGATAATAAATACTTTCAGATACACTTTGCTGCACATGTGCGCAAATAATGCTCTTGAAATGGACTCTGGCATTTCCTACTGCCACAATCCTAAGTACCTATTTACTATTTTGACAAATAGAAAAAATTCCACTTAAGATAATAATTTGTCGTAGCTTATAAGATAAAATTATTTACAACTTTGCTAATCTACTGCTTACAAAGATGGATATTTTGTCAAATGGCGTCTGAAAGCATTTCCAGGAAATAATGGTTATGGCTGACTCTTGGTTGGAAGTAGGATGCTTGTGTTTAAAATACCAAATAACACGCTAAGTAAAAAACGCATGCCTGTAGACTACTGAATTGGAATGGTGGGGGGGGGGGGCG
>WIPJ01002207.1:320963-337333 GCA_018155075.1 Cassiopea andromeda | reverse complement strand
GTGGGGGGGGGGGGCGCGCACACACACACACACACACACACACACACAAGTCAAAATGAAAGCCAGAGGCTTTTTCATGTGACAGATCCGTTCCATTTTCTGCGAAGGATCTTCAATCTTATGTTTTCCTTTACTTTTATTCTTACAATTTTTCTATTATATTGGTGTCCCCCACTGTCCTCTTCCTTTTTCTTCTTTCCTTTTCGTTCCTTCATCTTTGTCTACTTCTTTCTATTTTTGCATTCCTTCCCTCTTTCCTCCTCTTTTCTTTTCCTCGTTTTTCCTTCCACTTTTCTTGCTTCAGACCATGGAGCTTCCTGCGCTTTACGGCGTCGCACATATACAATAAATTGGTTGATCTACTTCTGTTGATCTACTACTATTGGTTCAATGAATTAATAAAATGACTCCAAACAACAAATCCGATGCTTTAATGCTATAATTCACGCTGTTACCATAGGGCATTCCCACCAATAAATGGTGCAAGAAAGCTTATTATTAACTGGTTGGAGTCTAGTAGATGTAGCCACTCCTCCACAGAAGCAAGTGTATATATCTTTATCGCGATGTTTTGTTTTCTCTAACATGTACTCAGCTGAACCACGTGCTGTGCAACTGACACCAAAAATGAATTCAGTCTATGATGTAAAAGAGTAACTCTCTATCACAGATCATAATAACGACAAGAATATTTATACAGAATAATAGTCTATCAGCATAGCAGTAAGGGTCGTTTTCGCCAAAGCCACGGAAATATTCCGCCAAAGCGCATGCGTAGATACGTTTTGAAGTGGAGTGTTAGCGGAAAATTTCCGTGGCTGAAAAGTAGAATCCCTTCCAACTTTTCCGTGGCGGAAATACTTATATTTGCATTCCATCAAACAATTATCTGAACATAGGCAATCTTTCCGTGTTCAACCTGGCTGCTAAACCCGTACGTCTAGACAGAGAAACTCTATTAAATGTAATGCAGGTAGCTGCTGTCGAAGGAAATGAGCAACTACAATCACTGCTCTCTCGCAATTGAGTCCAGATTTGATGAAAATTGTTGGTGGAGAAGGATCGGTAGGAGATTCCACTACTACATACAAGTAACAAAGCATTCGACAGCAACCAGTCAATCGAGTTCGACGAGGAATCATTCCTAGTGGTACTGAGAAACTACCCAAGTATTTAGGATAATAAAAAACGCAGACTACAAGCAGAGAAATGTAAAATCAAACGCTTGGAAACAATAGGCTCTAGCTTTCAACAAAGATGGTGAGCATCAACTTTGACCTTTATGTGATAGCATCATGAACTTTTGCATCAAGGGCTTCTTTTAGCAGCCTACATCTACATGATACGAAGTAAGACAACATTTTATTAGCTACTACTTTTAAGTAACTGTTGTTCCTTAAGTGCCAAAATGGAGGGATTGAACTTCATACAATGCAGCTATCTTTGGTCGATTTTGCGCTAACTGTAGTTTCCTCTCAATTTACACCATGCGTAGCGATATCGTTGCGACATCGCCACTGAATCTTTATTCCGCGCAGAAATTTCTACCTAGTCTAAAACGACCCTAATGACGTAATCTCGCAAGGGTCCTTTATAGTAAGACAAAACCTATATGTTCCCGTATCAACAAATAGCAGATATATGCACTACAACACAGCTGCGTTGTAAAAAAACTAGTGCACAAAAGTAACGTGAAAAACTTCTTGATTCAACTCTCCTTCCCTGAAGTGGCAAGCTATTACAAATCTCCCACTCCTTTATCTCAAAATGAAAGAACGCTATGTAGTATCTGCTAAGATGGCAAAGCTTTCAAACGGCAAAACAGGTCATGTCTCTCGGCCATGCACAATACACCCTATGAGCCAGTGGCGGGCTAACAAACTTTAAGCTGGGGAGCAGGTGCACAAGTGCGCCCCTAAAGATATAAAATTCCCAGCAATCAGGGGTACGCCAGGCATTTTCTGACAGGTTGCTGAATTTTCCAAAGAGGGAACGATACTATTGACAGAGGGAATACTGAATCTCTCTCATTGTTTAAATCAAAGATAAAAAGGTGGCACGGTGAAGAATGCTCTTGCAGACTATGTCGACCTTTTATTCCAAACGTCGGATTTTTATGAATTTTTATGATTGGGCTTTTTATTATCTACATTTTATGTCATTTATTGTATTCAAGATATTTTATCATACTATTTTTATAAACTGTATATTTTTAGGTAGTTGGCCTTAATTAGCAATTTTAGTGTTTTTTACTATACTTAGCTATGTACCAGCCAACTATAAAGAAATTGATTATTATTATTATTATTATTATAGAGTACTAGAACTGCTCAAGTAACTCCAATAGAATAAAGTCTTTAGCTCCCGATGGGTGGTAGCATGCTTCAATGGGAAGGGCAATAGCCTTCCCAGCCCACTTCTAGCACCTCCACTGCTAGTAGTATTTATAGCACCCTAATATGTGGGATATGCAGCAATTATGTTCATAAACCCGCACCCTGTTTGATATTCAGCATAATCTAGCAACAATGAGCGTTGATAAAGACGGGAAAGAAGAAGAGAGAACGAGGTCTGGGGCGAAACCCCAGCAAAAATTTTCGAGCCATGCCCTTTTCAAAATCAAAGAGAGAGCTATTGTTAAGACACACCATTCAAACCGTGTATTGCCTTTACAAGGTACACGGTTTAAAGTACAAAAGCTTTGTAGTATACATGGAATAATTGCGGCAAATCAAAAGAAAAAACTTAAAAGTTTGAAAGTAAAAAGTCAACTACTATTGAGTAGTTGGCAATTATCACGTGACAACAAAATATTACACAACGTTTTAGACAGAATTTAGTCTGTAGCTGATAATAAGCTCCAAAGTCGCAGAAATAATAGTTAAAGGCTAAAGCCTCAGCAAGATGTGGATATCTTTGCTATTTCTTTCTACAAAACAACCTGTGAATGTAACGTTGTATTTAGGCAGTGTCTTCAGATTAATTGTTTCGAGTAGATTAATTTTTTCGAGTAGATACTGCTACTCATGCACAGAGATAGATTATAGCGACTTCTCTCAACGTTAAATTGCGACTTGGACCGGTTGCTTTACTTGTTGGAGGTGTGACACCCACCACAGTGATGTGTCGAGAAAGACCTTCGGTGGGGGAGGGGCGTTTTGACCAATTGACCAACTATTGTTACTAAAAACAAGGTCACAGACAATACTGTGGCCAACTCTCTTGCAACATAGCTGACTATTGACTAACTTTCTTGCAAATAAAAAAATATTGGGGGCGCGTCGCCCCCACAACCCGATCGGCACATCCCTGCCCCACCGTGGTCTAATTGGTGTCCCTCCATAATTTAATACTGTTTGGAGTGGGCATTTCTTTTGGTTTTAGTATATTCTTTAAGCAATTTCTAGCTCACTGTCTTTTCTTCTTCGTTTAGCGCACGCTTCCTTCTAAGCTTTTAATGACACTTGTTTTCTGAGCCTTCTTGAGAAAAGGCAAATCCATCTGCGGCAAATTTAGATATTTCTATAAAATGTACAGGTAGTATGTAAATGCTCTCAATTTTTCACTAGATAACTTAAAAAGTTGCTTTATTGACTGTAGCTTGCGTTCAGAAAGGAATTGAGGAAGCGCTTGCTTACTGTATTGACACTGATAAAAAGCACATTTTCAAGCCCATGTCAAAAGCTAGCTAATGTCAATAAATCGAGATCATTTACACTGATATTACCTGCTACACTATTCTTTTAGCTCCATTGTCAGGCTGCCACTGCTATGAACTAACACTTCACTGTATTTTCCAAATTCGAGTTCAAGACATATTTCATTTGCAAAAAGTATTGTTTCTGATCATGGACATAGGAGCTGTGGGGGGCACGTGCCTTCCCAACTTTTTGAATATATTTATGTAAAGTGCCTGGTTGCAGTTCACAGAGTTGTCCTTTATCGCATGTAATAGTACCCCCTTAAAAATGTGTGCCCCTACTTCTTGAATGCTTCCCACGTTCCTGCCTCTGAAAGCTACGACAATCATCGCCACTCTTTTTGCAACAGAACACTTCAATGGTCTATAGAGAATTTTGATTCCCACAAATGCAATGAAGGATTGCGTCTGCTACCTATGTCCAAGAAGAAATTATGGAATTCTACTGCCATAAGTATAATTATTGAGGATTAATCAAGTTCCTAAATACAGCTCATAAATGAGATTTCAAACGCAAAGTAGATGAAAATGGTATAGAACCATTGTTGAGAAATATTTTTACAGCCTTGAAGGCCCAACCTACTTTGAGACTTCAAAGATATATTGATCCTATCCTAGTAAAGAGAAAAGATTCCTTCATGAAAGGCCAAATATTCGAAACTAAACTCAGGCCCAGTTTAAACATCGAATTTCTGCCGTGTCGAATTAAATTATTCAGTCAGAAAAAACCTAAGTGTCGATTAAATTCAACAGTAATGCGATGTTTAAATCAACTGCCGCATTAACTAATTTAATGCGGCAGTCATTCAGCAGCTTTGCCGCTTGATTCAGCAAGAGTGCGACTTGCTTTAAACAGTCAAATTTCTACTGCATCGAATTAAAAATGAAGATCTGGTCCATCTTTTACAAACAATCCAATCAGTTGCATGCGCAGTTTTAAGTTTACATAATGGTGGCGGCACAGAGGCAGCTTCATTCATTGGTTTTGCTAGCATGCCTAAATTCTATTGAGGTGAATTAACGACCAGCATCCTTTGAGATAGCCAAGGGTAGATCTTTTGTGCGATGTTTAAATCAATTACCAGTCGCACTACTGCCGCATGAAATCCAATTTAATTCGACACGGCAGAAATTCGATGTTTAAACTGGGCCTCAGGGATCAATATCGTATGGTTTATGCATTAATAAAAACAAACCATTCAAAATTATCCTTCAAAGTAAAATAAAACGCGAGACTTAAAATTTGAATGAAAAATTAAATTATTCTCTAAAAAATGTATGGCCAAGCAAAAGCTATAGGTATTGGCTATGAATGGCCAAGCAAAAGCTAGCATCAAAGCCGAAAGTGAAACTTGCTCAAAAAGTTATTCTATTTATTTTCTCTGACTTCTTCTTTTTATCAAAACAGCAAGAAACAACACAAAATTTGCACTTTCCCACCATTTTCACCCATATTGCAACTATTCATTATAAACAGCAATGACAATTTTGAAAGTTGGAAAATACTGCTTTCCTTAGAAACTTTATAAAATTCAGTGCTGAAACACAGTTTCAAATTCTACATGTTATCTTGGCAGAAATTTTTATCGGCAAAGTTGAAGGTCACAATGAAAATTGGTATGTGAGCCCGTTACCATAATGGTGAAACGCAACGTAAAAATATTTGATCAACAATCCTGGCTTTAGGTGTCTGCTAGTGGATTAAAAAGGTTACCAGTTTGGAATATTATATTCTTTAAAAATAACCGAAAGGAATTGTGAGTCCGTTGCCAGTAATGTAATCACACGCAGAATTTGCTCCTCCTTCTCAACACCACTTTATAAGAAGCCTAGTACAAGACAGCCTAAAATTTAAGAAACTTTTAAAGTCACAAGGAAAAAGTTAAGAAACTTTGGACATTGAAATCGTTACCTGGTTCAAAGTAAAGCTGTACCAAAACAATGTGAATATGACATTGCTGTAGAAATTAACTGGTAACGACGCATTTTGTTTACTATAGGACAAATAGTTTGCTAAATTAATGTTCTGCGCACTCTTTAACAGCAACTTAGTTCGCTAAATTAAGAAACTTAAATTTAGTACAAGACCTTGAGCTAGGTTGCTTATAAAAAACGTGTATATGTTGTCTTTTCGCCTTTTTGTGTTTAAAATCTGCATTAACCTTAGCAAGCTGTTATTCTATCTGCTAAACTTTGATTGATGTCAGGATTTTACACAAAATCGCTAAAATCTACTTAACTTGAACTCATTCACTGATCACTGGGCTAGAGTTATATTCATATATTTTCTGTTGCTGCAAAGCAGTGATGATGACTTTCATCAAGTTCTGATGGTTTTTTATGAAACTTATCAGTGACTGCTGGACTACATGCCAAATTACAAACCCTATTTTAGGAATTCTTTTCGGTTATCTACTCTACAATTCTGTTTTTTTTGTTCCTTTCTGGGCTTGTTATTCAACAAAGTTAGCATTGCTTCTTTGTGACAAAATGTCATTGAATATTACTTTTAGCTGAAATAAAAGATATTTTATGACAGAAATCTTCTGAAAGCAAGTTTTATGTTTAATGACAGATTGTCACCTTGAGGACATAGCTTTTTAGTACAAGTCGACTGAAATGGGGTACAATTGTAAATTCATATGTAAAATCTCATGCTAACTGGCATTTGTTGCAAAAACCTTTCACACAATATAATCTGGGTTATAAGATACATGAATGGATTTATTACTTGTAAACTTTACAATACACACAAGTATTTTGATTCCGTTACCATGATCATTTTCATATTTCAAGTCAAGAAAACGATACGAGAAACTATAAAAGCTGTCATAGGCTTTGCACTAAATAATTTATCTTCCCTA
Source organism: Cassiopea andromeda (assembly GCA_018155075.1). Taxonomy (NCBI): domain Eukaryota; kingdom Metazoa; phylum Cnidaria; class Scyphozoa; order Rhizostomeae; family Cassiopeidae; genus Cassiopea; species Cassiopea andromeda. The sequence goes on along the minus strand of WIPJ01002207.1, from coordinate 330,769 downwards.
TGAATCATACCAAAACCTTTGCAGCAACAGGAACTTAGCACACATTCTTAGTATCTCTGAATACTTTTGCATTTGCATCTCTGACTACTTTTGCAACTAAAGATGCTACAGCCATAAAGCAATAAACAAATATTTTAAGGTATTGCTTTTTCCTTGATTAGTTTATCTACTATAAGAAATTCTGCACTTACAAATTCTCTAAATATATAATTGTCTTCTTGTACAATCCTTTTTTTCTTCCTGTTGCATATTTAATGTTATTTTGCAAATGGTAGTTAATGTTGGAAATATTTATAGCTTGGGATTTTTAAATTAATGAACTCGAACTCGAAGCTGGATATAGTTGTCAGTACAGTTTATGCTTGAAAATGGCTGTTGACTGAAATTAACCAACAAATACAATGCTCTGCAGACAGTGAACAAAACTGTTGACAAATTTTTCGAAGATATACGCACTGAGTCCCAGCAGATCATGCATCTATTGTTGCCTAGCGATTGCTACGAAGAGATGGTCCTAATTGGCGGCATCATAACCGAATGGCGAAGTGAGTACACAAACGTATATATGGATACAAAGGATGAGCAATGTACAGAGTAAGGGGGTATGCTGAACTAACACTGGCATACCCTTGTTGACGATATTTGTTAATGATAGGAATGCACTGCAAGCTTACTCTGTGACACGGCAATCAGTATCGAATTTGCCATATTGCGATAAAAATAGGCAATATTGCTCATGCTACTTCAACGACAAGTACACGTTTTTTATAAAAAAGTGGTTTCAAAGAAAGTAGCTTTCAGTACTGGAATTTCGAGACATAAGGAAGTTCTTTAGTGTATATGTATTCAAAATTCGATTTATCTCTCTACAGAATGTCACGTGTGTGATGTCGACTACCCTCTAAAGGCTGATTTCCATTCACCAATTTCTGGCGCGCGCGACTTTTTGCTATCGACTTTTGCCAACACATGGTGAATATCAAATTACACTTCAGCTACACCTACGCAAAATGAGGGCTTTGAAATGCAGTCATTTGCTGCATAATAAGAATGTTTTTCAAGGGGACAAAACAAATACCCTGCTTGCTCTTAAAGCTAAAATAACAGCTATTATTGTCAGAGTGGCTAGTAGCTTTTACTTCTGAAATATCCTAATTCTTCTTAAAGATGGCAGAAACTAATTTCTCTATTAATTTCCCACCTACCTATCTTCCTTGATCACTATGTATATGATACTGTTCGTGTGCAAAGCAAACTTCAAACCAAATTATTCCTGGCCAGACTAGTCCACAACTACGACGTCATTGTGCAATTTGTCACTTCCTGAAACTTCTATTCTTTTGATTGGCTACTACTGGCGATATCTCAAAAAAGTCGAACAAACTTTAACTTTTTCTGGCGTTCGCGCCATCATACTCACGTGCTTTTTTGTTGTAAGTACGCATGCCTAGATCTACGATCAATCGCAAGTCGCGCGCGCCAAAAATTGGTGAATGGAAATCAGCCTTAATGCAGTGGTTCTTAACCTTCGTTTGCCCATGGTCCCCTTTTCCACTACTTTTTTTCGGTGAACCCCTCCAAAGTTATTCAACGAAATACAAGCTTATCATTTTCGCTAAAAGAGGTGAAGGTGCTAATTGAAGAAGTAGTAGGAAATTATACTATACTAAGTTGAGTAAATGCTCTTTAGCCTCAAATGGGGGGAGGGCTGGAATAGTATGGGGCTGGGAATTTCCTGAAAACCAAAAAAACGGGGAGTTTCAATAGGTGGGATGGGTAGAATGTCTCTAATCATCAACCTAAGTGGACGTTTATTTGGAACTCACGATTACTAATCTAATACAAAACTACTATATGTTCCATTTTAAAGAAAACCACATTTTTTGTCTCAGCCTCAATTTTCTTACACTATGGCGGAAATGAGAATGTTTCCTATCTCTTTCTAGCATAAAGCTGACTAAAATGGATTAGCGTTAATCATTACAAAAAAGCTTGATTTTTGCTTCCACAAAAAGCTTACAAACTATGGGGAAATAGAGATTTATGCACACAAACACTAGAACAGTGGTTTTCAACCTGTCTGGTGGAGTGGAACCACAAGGATGTGTCCCAGTGGCTCGAGGAACCCCTGTTTACATATCTGCTCAAGAGAGTTAAAATACACTAGCAATCGCAGCATTTTTATAACTTCTGGCGAAGCGCTTTGAGTGTGCTGGCTCAAAGTGAGTGTTTTGAGTGTGTTTCGGGGAGCCGCGATTGAATACCACTGCACTAGAACGTTGAAACGTGAGCACTGTGATTTTCTTAAGATATTCTTAGTATCTTGGCTTTTTGAGATGCATTTTCTAATTTTTTCTAAAAAAGTGTTTCTGGGAAACGCAGTCTTATAACGAATTTGAAGATTAGGGTGACAACAAATAATTGTCATCACAAAAAAACCAAGAAGAAAATGCTAACTTTATTTATCGTTATTCTAATCTTCAAAAAGTGTTTATTCTGCAATTTAATTCTATGGAGAGCTTAGTAAGTCTGGTAAGCTCTTCATACTACACCATATTGAGATAGGTGCTCAATTTGGAAAGTAAATGCTGATTCGTTTGATAAAATCTACATGCGAGCATATACATTAAGAGGAAACATAAAAAAATGAGAAAGATTCATTTATATCCATTCTAAATGCTTTGCTATATGGTGCAAATTGCAAAGGAAAGTTGTTCGTAGTTGCAAAATCTGTTGTGAAGTGAAATTGTTCCATGGACCACCGAAATATGAATGTGTACCCTCAAATTGGTATATTTTTCCTATGGACTCCAAAAGTATTTCACGGACCCCCTGGGGTCTACGTTGACGCCGGTTGAGAACCACTGCTCTAACGGTTTAACTTTTGCTATTTACTAAGATTTATCGTCATTTCAAGTGCACACGGAGCTTTTCACTTTCCACTAATGTGCATGCGCAAAACATTGGAACTCTAAAATGTTCGTTAAGAAAGTCTTAAGAAAATATTGATACTGGAATCGTAAAAAATTTAAGAAAGTTTCAGTACTGGATCAAAAAACTTTCTTGTAAAAAAACGTGTACTTTTTTTAAGTATGACCATCGTTCAAGATGTTGAAAATAACTGACAGTACAAAAAGTTTGCCGACAGTCAGTCATACGACGATGGTCCCAACCACAGCGTCACATGTCATCAGGGGTCAGCTCCTTTCTACTCTTCGAGGAGGTACAGGACTCCCTTTTCTACAGCCCTACATGTAATGGAGTCACATGTCAGTTAAAATGTTTGAGACACTTGAGGCTAAAAATGTGGGTAGACAATAATGATGTCATATGACATCTGATTCCACTGTGGCATGTGATTCTCAAATGATGAAAAAGTCTCTCCCATGCACATGCAATCTGAAATTGTAAAGGATTTCTCACTTTGGCAATGAGCTTCTAATAGGAATAGATGATACCAGTAAAATATTTTCAAATTGCTTAGATAACTATCTGATATCTGGACACAAAGAAGGACTCAGATTTCTATCAACGCTTGCCTACAGTTTCTCACATTTCATACTAATCAGACAACATCTACGACCATATGCTGAACAAAAGTAACTGCTATTTTCACTTTAGAACAGTCCAAATTTGGAGATTCTAAAAATCATTGACAATCCTGCTAATTAAATATAAATTGTACCAGACATTGCACCTAGTTTTCTATCAATTTTGTTTCTGCAAGTGAAAAATTCTCTTTCACTGAAAAATATAGGGCAGATGTTCTAATGTAACTAGGAAGTACTTTTATTATATACAGAGCAATGGCCAAAGTTGCCTTGTCACCAACAAATTTTACATATAAAACTCAAATAAGTGTCTTCTGAAATGATTGGGGGGGGGGGCACCAGCTTCACTGCTTCCCACCAACATTGTTTCAACACTTTACAGTTAGACCCTACAAAAAACTAAAATGAAAAATATTACAAGTGAATGCTGTTGTGTCAAACTGTTTTGTATATTCAAGTTATTGATTCCAATTTGATACTCAAATGGTATCTATTCTTTCTTTGAGGATAAAAACAGGTGATGAGAATCAGAACTTTTAATATTTGCAATGTAAACAGTGATAGAAAACTATGTATACTTTCATATGTATAGTGAAATACTTTCAACAGTATACTTTTGAAAGTATTCCCCAATAGGTGTCAATAGACAGCACTGATTGACTGTGCAGCTTCAAATTTTGTATGCTAAACCTATGATCTAGAATAATCACTACCTGCAAATCAGTTCAAATTGCTCATTAAATACATTGGAGTGTAGCATTCTTAGCTAGCTAGTGCAAGAATGCCTGCAGGAGAGACCTACAATACCACACCTGTTGGCAGTGGGCATGGAGTGATAGACCCCATTGCCTCTATACAGCAGGCATCCTTGAGCTAGCACACCTGTATAAAAGCCTGGCAATTATGGAAACTATTTATATTAATGATGTACATATCCTGGAATTTACAGTAGGTTTTGAGAGCAACCTTAAGATTTATAGTGACCACAAGGCGAGTAAGTAAAAGCCCCTAGTCACTCTCTTGTTATCATCATATCAAGATGTTAATTCTATTTAAGTGTTTTAGTGCTATAGGGACGCTTGAAAACTCCAGTGATTTCCAAATAAACTGATCTAGATTTACCAGAACTACATCAAAAACATCTCCATTTGATACTATTATGTATACCATGGTATGATCAAACATTAAAAAATAAAACTCCTTTGTAAATAAGCTGCATACCTTTGATGAAAATACAGATCTGGTTCTTGCAAATGTTGCTTGAAGATTCAAACGGAAAACAGTAAAAGAAATGGAAGCCTCCTTATATGTGCATAACGAAAAGTTTCCAGGTCCAGGAATTCCTTGAATGCCTTGTGGGCCTTGTTTCCCCATAGAACCAGGTGGTCCTTTATCTCCTTTCTCCCCTGGTGAACCTTCTCTACCTTGAGGACCTCTTGGGCCCTGCTCACCTTTGAGGCCTGGCACACCAGGATCACCTTTTGGGCCTGCAGGAACAGTTCTGTTGGCCTTTGAACAAAACAAATACTAGCCCTCAATATTCAATGTCTTGCAAAGATTGTGGCAAAATGGTACAGCATGCAAGGACCAGAAAAGATGTTTCTATAGTGCAATTGGACATTCTACCCAAAACTTTCTTATGCTGGCGCGTTAATATATAAAATGGTTCTAAAACTAATATGAGATGGCAAGAAAATACTTTATTTATGCACACTAAAAGTAATTTTATGCTATTAATCATGAACTAATAACAAACTCCCATACTAATAACAGTGCATAAAATACTGAAAAGGTTTCCCTTATACAAGTAGTGATGATCTTATTCTTTTCTTTGAGAGGTAATGCCACTTTGCAACAATCTTCAACTATTACTTAACAGAACTCCTATAACCAAGGGGGCCTAAAGCTCAACATTTGATGCCATGCCCCTACATAGATAATGAATTTGATTTTCTATATCTAGATTTGCATTTGCTGGATTAGGTTTGCTTGCAAGCTGAATAAAACATTCATTTTTCTTGAACAGATCATGATCATAAGCTGTTGGCTGGGTTGTGGCAGACATATCATCTCCAAATTTTCAAAAATCAACTTTGTAATGTGGAATAATTTGATTAAAACAAGACGAGGGTCAATGGTCCATTCCATGTCACATGTGTCATGATATTGGCAGTATGCTTCTCCTTTAAAGCAGTATTAAATCCCACAACCGATTTTAAATTCAGCAAAACAACCCCACCAGATTTTGTTCAGGATCTTTTCCAACTTTCTGTGTTACCATTTTGGCACTTGTCATGAGAGGTGCTACTTAGGAGTGTGTTGACAATTTTGGTGATTTCAGTCACATCAAGCTAACTAGTGTTTCTCACAAAATTATCAAAAAGGCAGTGCATTATCTGCTTTCATAAAAGGCTTGCCAACAACACTGTATCAATATTTTGGGGAAAATGCAATTTAGAAGACACAATTCCAAAACAGTAGTGTCATGCGTGTCACAATTTGCTTCTCTTAAGCAAAATTCCTAGTTCTTTGGCCCAAAAAAAATTGACAGTTAAGTACAGAGACATAGTACCCACTATTTTATGTGACTTTTGATGCATAAGAACCAATAAAAACTGGCTCTAACTCATGTTTTGAAATTTGAGAACTGACCTCCAGTTGAAGTTGATGGTGGAAATTGCAGCTTCATAATAAACTGAAAATTAGGGTGATGATAAATAAATTCAATGTTTTCATCTCAATTTTCCCTTGTGGTGACAATGCTGATTATTTGACACTACCATATCGACACAATCCAATTAATTCCAACACATTAAGCAAACAAACATTTCATCCCATCTTCAGTGCTGTTAGTGTTGAGACTATGTGATCCATCTTCAGTGCTGTTATCATATATCATATAATCATGTTTTATAGGTAAACAGGATCACATAAAATCGAGAAAGCAAGAAAACAAGACTGGGGGAGGTGCATACCAATGCTCAAGAGAGTGCATAAAGAAATAATATGAAGAGAAAAGGTAAACAAACTAGATGAACAAAAAGAGCAACAACCTAGATGACCTCCAGTTTCATTTTACATGAAAAGGGCCCACTATCTCCTTCCAAGCTAAAATTTGTATGATAAATATGATGTTAACAATTTTACTTGGGAAAGCCTCCAGACCTGTAATTTTCACTCACTCTACTTGTATTGTAATCCCATGTTTTGCCAGCTAAGGCTGATAAAAAATATTGCTGGGTGGGAGGTGGTGTGAGCTCTACACTCATTTTTGATAGCTGTGCCATTCTTGACAAAATCAAGCATTCTGACATCCTTCTGGATGAAATCAATTGACTTCCAACTATGAAAAGAGCATGATTTCCAACAAATGCATTATAATCCAGCTCTTTGCTAGTCAAAGTGTGCTTAAAACATCCCTAGAAGTTGGATACATTACAGGAAAAACATATTATATACCTTTCAGTGAATTTCCATTGTAGCTAAGAACAATGTTAAGAATGCAAACTAGATAATAAGGAGTTTGATTCAAGGTCTCACAATGCATGAGAGAATAAATGACATTTTGTATCTAGCTTACCAGTTGCTCCTTCAAAGCAGTAACATTTTTCTGCAACTCAGATATTTGCTGATGTAAAACAAGTGTATGGCCAAAAAGTTCATGTACTAAGTTGCTTGTGTTGCCTAACGTTAGATTCTTTATAAAATGCTGATATGGAAAATGGCTCCTTGCAGCTGCAAAGAAAGATGGATATCTTTCAATATGCTGTAACATTCAAACAATGCAAAAAAATAATTTTTTATGCTATTGAGTTATACATAGAACAAGCATATGTGAATTCTTATTGAGTTGCCACTGGGACTACATGTTCAGAGATCATTCAACAAGTAGGGGTAGGGCTCTATAGGATATGCACTAGTTATATGAAAAACTGCTATGAAAAATAGTTGAGGTAGAACGTCAGGCTACTTGAGTTACAAAATACCAAGCAAATGAGAAGTTTCTTTAATGGCACAATGTCTCCATATTACGTTAGTGACCAAAAAACCCAAAAACGCCAAAGGCATGTATGATATCGGATAGAATGATAACGGAAGTGTAGTCATATATCGTGAAAAATCAACATAAAGAGACGGAAACACCTTGCCATACTCTTAACAGGGAAAGCGAGATATAGAACAGATGCCCCTCTGAAACATGGAACGCTAGCACTAAAGACCTATGGTTTTCACTTAAAAACAAAGTTGACCTGTAATTTCAAATACAATAATATGTTACCTTTCGATACTGGCCCTTGCGTGCTAGTTGAGTGCGATCCACTTGTGGATGTAAATGCAACATACAAACTAACACCACTTGTTACTGCAGCCAATAAGCTGAAAAAAATAGCTATGACGAACAGAATATTATATCTGCATCTTTTCCCTTTACTTTGATCATCTTCATCCTGTGAAGGAGTTCGAGTCATAACACCGTTAACTCTAGTTACGTCGTAAAGTGGAGACTTCTTCTTACGGTGGGGTTGTCTTTGAGACATTATACGTTCTTCGTGTTTTCTTCGACTTTCTTCAAACTCAAGTGGCATTTCATAAGGGTTTTCCTGAAACGGATGATCTTCGGTGGGAGATTCTGATGTTGGTGAATCGCACATCAATGGTGTGCCAGATTTGATGGAATCGGAACTGAAAAATGAAGATTCCTCCAAAATCGGCAAATTTGAATATTGTTGCTTCGTCGCACTATCCATGGTGAAAACGTGATTCAATATTTACAAGCGTAGTATGCTACAACGTAGTCCAATGAGTTTGCTTGCCTTTGAGTAAGCCTAATCGCCCGTAGGCCTGCTTTCCACAAACTCTTGAAGAAAACTATCCACAAAAGAATAGAATGTACTAGTCCCTTAAAACAGAAATACTCCCTCCTCAACCAGCTGTCGATTATCAATGAATTCATTTACTACGCCACACAAAATGAATCACAACTATGTGCTATCGAGGCCAACAGGATGCAAAATGTATTTGACATGCGCGAGTAAAAAAGACTGGAACGATAAAGCCTTTTGTTTCAACGCATGACCGGATGGCTTGTATGTGGGAACCATAGAGATAATAATAAAGACTAGAGGGCTAACTCCCTGTGGTTTATTGACAGCAATTGAAGCCGCGCATGCGAACTGCCGCCATATTGTTCGTACGGCAAAAGCGAACAGCAAGGTATAGAAAGCACACAGAAAATTAGTGAAAATGACAAGAAAATGCGATAGGAAACAAGATATAAACCTAGAAAATGAGGAAACCAACGTATTAGATCAATATGGTTTGTGGCAGCGCTATTAGGGAGGTTTAGATCCAGTACGAGTACGAGTACGAGTACGAGTACGAGTGCCCCCCGCGAAGCTCATATCTCGTACTCGTACTGTTGTCAATGCAGCATTTAGATGTCGTTCTCTCACTGCGCTAATTCCAATTTTCCAATTTCATTCATTTCAAACAACAAGCTAAAGTTAAAAATACAAAATACGTGTTAAAAATAAGCTACAATATAGTTTCTTAAATGTAATACAATAATAATTAATTCTAAAATAACAATTTTTAAATGAACTTTAATGCAACTACTTCTAAAATTATAAAGTAGCTTGACATCATAATTTACTTGCTGTTTAGGACCCTTAGAAAAAACTCCAAAGACAGCTATCGCGCTAAGGACCCCACCTTAATCAATCATTGCTAATTAATAATTGAATACGCTGTGCGACCTGATCATATCGCTGATTGGTTTAAATTGGTTGCTATGCGTTACGGGGTAAACAAGCTTCGTTCCTCAAGGCGAAGTATAAGAAGTGGAAGGTTAAGCGTCTGAGAAAATTAAAAAATGCCAAAATATTGCTGCATTTATGGGTGTTCATCAAGTGGATATGAAGTCAACAGATCATTTTATCCCTTTCCGAGATCAGAGAGTTTGAAAAAACAATGGACATCAAGAATAAGAAGAGCTGACTGGTCACCTAGTTCGAGTTCAGTGGTCTGTGATCTGCATTTTGCAGAATCGGAGTAATTGTGCTCTTTATTTATTTCCAGAGTCTCTGTCAAACAAAACTGCTTTAAGGTCTTGTTTTCCTTCTCAAATAAGATAGCTTGTGGTATTAGCCTGTCTTTGTGTTTTGCCAAGCATTTAACCTCCAAGAGTCCTCTATCACCTACAAATCCATCTGGACTTCCTCCCAAAAATCCATTTCTAAATAGGATAAGTCCAGA
>WIPJ01002207.1:299983-317766 GCA_018155075.1 Cassiopea andromeda | reverse complement strand
TCTACGAAATGCATTTATATCATCGTGAAAGTGATTCAAAATGTCTGTGAGTGAGAGCAAATCCATAGCTGCGTCAGTTGGCCCGAGCAAAGAGAACTCCGATAAATAACATGCAACAGTCAATAAGTTTAGGCCAATTGAACATCAACTACAACATTTGTTTACCCCGTAACCCATAGTAACGCCAAGGTCGCACAGCGTATTGAAATTTAATAACAGTAACAACAACATAATCTGAAAAAAGACAGAAAAACAAATCAGGGGAAAATAGTCAAAATGGCGAACGCTCTAGCGACAGCTGCGTATCTTTATTCTGAGGATGCACTCGACGAAGCTGAGATGCTGGTACTGGTTGAAGAGGAAGTTAGAGGGTCTGCTCCTATTTTTCCTTACTGGAGGTATTCAGGATTAAATTTGGAGAGTATGACCGAAGACGAGTCACTAACAGAATTTCGTTTCAACAAGAACGACATCCCATACTAGTGAACGCTTTTGGGTTGCCTTCAAAATTTATTTGCTCAAACGGGACCACAGCTTCAGCTATCGAGGGGCTATGCATGCTTTTAAAGAGACTTTCATACCCCTGTCGTTATAGTGACATGATACCAAGATTTGGGAGGAGCCAAACTGAAATATGCCTGATCACGAATACGGTTATGAGATTTTTATCTGAAAAATTCGGACACCTATTGTCAAGCTTCAATCAACGCTGGCTACATCCAGACAAATTGATGAAGTATGCTGAAGCAGTCCATGCCAAATGCAATGCGCTAGATAACTGTTGGGGATTTATAGATGGCACAGTTAGACCAATATGTAGGCCAGAAGACAAAAAGTAGTCTACAATGGTCATAAGCGTGTTCATGCACTTAAGTACCAATCGGTAGTTGCTGCCAATGGTTTGATTGCAAACTTTTATGGCCCTATTGGTGAGTTTTTGAGAAGTTTTTATGATGAGCATCAAAGAGAATTATTGTATTTGTTGCCATGTGTATATTAGTTCATTTTCCAGGCATAGATCTGAAAAATTTTATTTGACAGACACATGTACAGCCTGTGGAGACTATGTGAGTTTGTGTATAGGTTATAGGGTCATTATGTCTTTTCTACAGAAGGAAGAAGGCATGATGCTGGGATCTTGCGTGAATCAGGTTTACTCGAAGAATTAGAGCAGCATTGCAATACACTAGATGGAGAACTCTTATGCATCTATGGAGACCCTGCCTATCCAATAAGACCACATTTACAGAGACCTTATAAAAACAATGGCTTGTCAAATGCAGAGAAGGAATTTAACAAAGCCATGAGTAGTGTGAGGGTGTCTGTTGAATGGGTATTTGGTGAAATTGCTGGCTTTTTTGCTCATGTGGATTTTAAAAAGAATCAAAAGATTGGGCTGTCAGAGGTTGGAACCATGTACAAAACATGTGCATTGCTTCGAAATGCCATGACATGTTTATATGGTTCTTCCACAAGTACATTTATGGAAATTAGTCCTCCTAGATTGGAAGAGTATTTCACAACTTAGGGAGTGGTCAGACTGGTACCCATAAAGGTACCCTAAAGTAATGGCATGTCCCCATGCCCCAAGCCTACTAAATCCCCCTTGAGGCATTGATTTCCAATTATATTGTGTTTATTTCTTTTAAAAATGATGTTGTAATGTTGGATCTTTGATCTGAATTTCACATTAAAGACTTGATATCCATACTTTATACATAACATATTTTTTACCCCACCATTGTGTTCAAAATTGTTTTTGCTATCCCACCAAACACTACTCATTAATGACCACTCCCATAACAATTTGCTACGTGCAGTCATTATTAAGAATAATGCTTTCTTGAATGTGCATAGCAAAATAGATCCTGTATTTCCATTAACTTATTTCATAGCCATATAACTAATGCCATTCACTATAACAGCATAACAAAGCACAAAGGAAAGGGAGCAATTTCTTGCTTGAAACTTATTAATTTTTAATTGAATGCTCTCATATTCTTTCTCAATATGTAGTGCATGCAATATCAATGTGTTTATTGTGTCAACCAAGGCCCATAGTAGGTTTGGATTTGATTTACTTCTTGCAATTGTATGTCAACACTGTGGATCTGCAATTGGGGAAAGTTTGGAATTTTCATTAAAATTTAAATATGTCATATTGTTTGTAAAAGCTAACTATGCACAACATGATTAGCATGGAATAGTGATCAGGCATTAAAATGAATTTCCAGCTAAACACCTAGAGTAAACCTGGAATTTCATGTTATCAAAACTTGCAGCAATCAATCTCCAAAAGCCATAATATTGGCAATAAAATGAACAAATTATTTACAGCACCAAAATGCTATATATATATTATAACAACAACCAGGGACTATGCTTTATAACTGGGTAGGGCTTTAGCCAAAAAACAGAAGGTAGCTATACATACAAAGGTAATGTTTTATAGTATTAGAAAGTGAGGATGCCATTCTTTCACTTTTCAAAGTATAGAGCTTGCTAGTTTTTTTTGTTTTCCATTAACTGTGTTATTTGCCTTAGTAGCTGCATATTTTGTTGCTGCATCTGAAGCATAAATTGCTGTTGCTGCTCCTGTAGTGTTTTCATAAATTCTAGTTGCTGTCCCATGAGCAATGCATTACTTTGCCTACTCAACTGCCTCTCTTGTAGCTCTTCCTGTCTTAGGGTTATTTCCTTTTCTGCCTGCTCCTTTTTGAATTTAACACTATCTTCCAACAATGTTATGACCTCAGCTGATCTTCTCTTTCTTCTGGGAGTAACTTCATTTTCTTCCATTTCTTTACGCTTTCTGGTTTCACCTAGGCTCTCAGTTGCTTTTTTCCTCATATCTATAGCTCTCTCCTTGTCGTGATTTTCTTTTTCTTTCTCTTTGGCATTGGAATCTTTCCATACACTAGCTGCCTCCTCCATCCTTTCTGTTATGTCTGCTAGTCCTTGGCAAATTTCGTCTACTTCGGTGCCCTCGATGCCTGAAGCTCTTGCTTCTTCTCGCTCAGTTTTCTTAAACTTTTCCAGTAGCTTGGAAAATCTGTCCCTAACAGCTCTTTTTGTTACTTTAAATATTGGGTTCTGAATTTTGTTCAAATTCTCCCCTATTAGTGTCCACGCGTTTCCTCTTTCTTTCGATGAGGGTTTATGGATGTATGGCTCTATGACAAGAACTTCTCGAACCAAGCATATATCATGCTCTCTTTTCCATAGAAAAAGCTCTCGTTGCGTACTACCTTTTTCTCCAGACATTTTTTGGCCACCAATCAATTAATTTCGATAGAAAGCAATAAATTAAAACTCGTTCAGTCCAGGACGAGATTTTCTGAAAATGTCGTACTGAACGTCTAGTGCTAGAACGAGTTTCAGTGGTGATTCCCGCCACATGTGCGCAGATGGGTTGCGCAGTTGTAAACTCGTACTCGTACTCGTACTCGTACTGGATCTAAACCTCCCTATTGTTTGGGTTGCAGACGACCGAATTCTGTTTCATGACATGTCGAACGACCTGAACTTGAACTGGTAAGTGTGCAAGGATAATTTTAGCTTTGAATCTAGTTCATATCTTAAAGTTTTATGATATATACCCGACTTAAGCATGATAATAAATAGGATGCTTTAGCATAGATTTTTCCAAGTGGCATAGGGTTTTTATATTTGGACTAGGACTTCACTTCAGTATAATTACTTGAGTGGACCTAGCAAATATTTGATGTGGTAAACGCATCCAACCATTGTGAAATTAAAGATACCCTCGATTAATGTTTAAGTAGTTTATCCACAAAAATATCAGTTAAACGTTTTTGAAAAGTACCACTTTGTTCAAATGATGTCTTATGCTTGGGGTGTTGTCCATAATGACTTGCCTGTTGTATCTCTTTGCATACGTCTGCATCCTTATTAAGAGGTATCGATGGCATAGTTGTTTAATCGGTAAAGTTGAAGGGTCATCCTCAAATATAGTATCATTCTCAAATCTATGATCTTGCAGGGAGGGAAAAATAGCTCAATTCTAGGCCCATTTGTGAGAATGACATGATTTGTCATTTTCTTTATACGGTTGTTGTTTTTTCATTTCTCCATTTCCCTTGACGTGTCGAAAAGCTTGCTCAGCATACTTAATTGTTCTATATACACCGTAAGAGACTTTGATTAATCCTCCATTGTTTCTCCTCTCTAGGAAAAGCTCATGTCAAGGTGTTTCTCTACAGTCAGAGGTAGCTGAAGGGCTGGAATTTAGCAACAATGCTTCAGAGCAAATAGAACAGTCAATTTGTCTTTTCAGCTTTCATACAATGAACCCTGCAATGTAGGATCACTCTTTTCAATGCATCTGAAAGCCCTTGAAGCTGTGCATCATCACTGTCACTATCACCAGCTTCTTCCACAATTGTGGATCTATGCTTGCTCCATTTGAGACCAAACAAGGATCCTGTGCTTTCATTTTCAAGTGACATTACATTGGCTTATTTTGATGCAGTTATAGAATTTTTCATAAGAATGTTTCTCGATGCATACTTGAACTGAAGAGTGTTTGGGTTGTTATTAAAACCCCCCTTTCCCCGAATACAAGCAGAAGCACAATGTGGTCTTGAGAAAATGTATTTGTTAAAACAGTATCTTATTGATGATAAATGAGGAAGTGAAAATATTTTGCAAATATAAGAGTAAGCTTTTGCTGAGTAAAAGTGAACTGTTAATGCAAATTTCTTTTACTATTTCAGTGTAACGATGACCTTGACATTTTCTTTTGGCAATTTACATTTCATTTTTGAGAATCTCAGAGTAAGACCAGAAAACTGTTCTTTTAGTAGCTCATAAGGTGCTTCTTTTAGTAAGTGTATCCTTTTTAAGTTATCAATAATATCCTTCAGAGAAGAAATCTTTTGTGTTTGTCTTCTAATTTTCTGCAGCAACACTTTGACTTTTCTTTTCAATTTTAGCTTTGTAGGTGTTTACTCAGAGTTCTTTCTTTTCTCTTGCTTATGGTTGTAGTTTTTTTGGGTTGCATGAGAAAACTTCTGTGTAAGCATGTTTTCATCAAATGCATTATCTTGATCTGTTGAAATACTTATTTGTGTAAGCTCTCTTCTTGGAATTTTTGGGGTGCCTGCAAGTGTTTAGGAACTCAAAAATTGAAGGTACAGCATTTCTCTTAAGCCTTAGGTTTGGAATTCCAGGAGGAGTGACATAATAAGTTTCCTTAAAATGCTTGCAACACACAAATGACCATTTTGAAGGATTCCACTTATCTCTGCAAAGTGCCCTCACCCAAAGTTTTCTCCAGATTGCATCTAATGGGAAGCTAAAAGTTGCAAATTACCTTATATCAACCAAAAAGCTCAAGACCAAAACCTAGCAAGATATCTTCAGACATATCAAATATCATTGGTTAAATATTATATATATATATATATATATATATATATATATATATATATATATATATATATATATATATATATATATATATATATATATATATGCCAGTTCCTTATTTGGGAAATTTTTGGAAGAGGTGTACATGAAATCACACGTCAAAAATTTTACTAATCACAAAATTGTGTCTTGAGAGACATGGTCAGAGCAATCTCAGGGAATACCCAACAATATATAATGTATTCAATCTATCTATGACCTGGAAATATCATTATCTATAAGACATATTTGCTTTACTACACATCGAAATTTTTTGTGGTTCATCGAGCAACGACGAAATGCTGTATTTGGCTTAATAACAAGAGTACTGCAATTCAAGAGGAAAAGGAGCTTTTGTTTTCTTAGCTGTGTACCACTAGTTTTGATCCCAACCTACCGATTAAAATAGATCGTGAACTCGGGACGATTTGCTGCTCCACTACTGGTAGGGCCATACTTGCGAAGTTTCTGCCTTTCCTGCCAATTATAAGCACAACGAGAGATAGCCATAACAATTTTGAGACAAAATAAAAAGAACTGCAATTTAAGCATTTTCTAGGACGACAATTAAAAATATTTATCGCTGATCTGTCCAGAACGTGGGTACACAGTATAATGCTTTCTGCCGTACGAACAATATGGCGGCAATACGCATGTTGACTTCAGCCTCGCTTGGGCAGTCAGCCCTCTAGTCTTTATTATTATCTCTATGGTGGGAACACTCTGTACCTATGCGCAGGGCCGCATTTAAGTCGGTTGGGGCCTCGGTCCCAGACTTGATTTGTGCCCTTTTAAATACACCTAAAAATTTTTGTGTCACGTGTATAGTACTCAGCATCCTGTTAGCATGAATTTTTATGGACATGGTCGCAAGGCTCAGTCATAACAAACATATTGAATAAACAAAATAGTTTGAACGGGAAGAATTCGAAAAATGAATAAACTGTTACAAATATACACATTTCGGTACAATCCAAGTCAACTGTTCTCGTCCTATTGGTTCATGCTGCTAATGTTTTTCGTCTTGCCTTCACTGCCGCTAAATTGCAGATGACTTTCTTGGGGTCTATAGCTCTCAGGACATAACCATTTGCGGCCATTAAGCATAAGGCAATAACGTGCTCTGGTGACATGCTGGACCTTAGTTGACTCTTGACCCTTTTTAGCACGGAGAAACTTCTTTCGCCGGAGGCAACTCCACATGGCAAGATGAGAAACAGTCTAAGTGCTGTCATTGCATTTGGGAAAGTTGCAGCTACATCTCCTTTCACATTTTGCTCTAACAGATACTCCGAAATAGGCTTCTGTGTTTCATGGGGCTGACGCCTTTTCAATTTCTTTCTTTTTTTGTAACATCCGCCGTCGGTATCAACAAGATTTCTCCTTTTATCGAGGAACGTTTCGAGAGGGTTTTCAACAAACTTACGATATTGCTGAATTTCCATTTCCATGTCATCATCAAAATGATTTGAATAGGCGTCTTTCAGGACTTTGCAATTAGCAGCAACGTCCACACCCTCGCTATCCAGACTTAAGAGAAAACCAAATCTGTCATCAGGGGCGGATCCAGCAAAAAATTTGAGGGGTGCACATGGATCGTGAAGGAACATAGATTCCAAAATAATATATGAGCCACGCCCCTTAATTTTTTCTTAATAACAATAAATATTCCTGAAATTTATATAATTATCTAATAATTATTAATGACTATATACAATACAACTGTTGACATTTCTGAGCCCTAGGTTTATATTAAAACCATGAAAATTTATTTCTTGTCAACATCTGGGACTACCCAGACTGGAATATTAGGCAAAAGGCAATTAATTAATATTCGTCAACTTCCTTTCCACTTTGGATATTAATTCATTGTCTCCTTATTTTTTTTTCATATTACGATTCCAAGGTCGAGATGGCCCATAATCTTTCAATTTAACAATAAAAACAACAAGAACACCAAATAAGAACATAACAAAACACTATGAATTATACTATGTACAAATATTATCAAATGACAACATTGAGAGTGGAAGAAACATAAGAATTTATTTACTGTCAAAAAACGATTGTTAAAGCATTACCTAAAGTAATGTTAAATTTGAAACTTTAAATTGAATGCAGCAGGATAACTATCTTTTAATTTTACAGCTCTGTATCTTTCACTTCCGGGCAACTGAAGTGATGCAACGTTGTCAACAGACAGGCGTAGACCGGCAATATCAGTAAAATTTGCTGTCTGCTTGCATCTGAACAAGGACTGAATCCTATTGATACATTCTTCTTTTACTGTTTTCAATTTTTCGTTCTTCAATTTAATAGAATGAGGGCTTACAAAGAAATCTCTGAGCTGCCTCAAGAGCTTTGAGCGACAGTCTTCCTCCATTGCAACACGACAAATTTCCTCGCTCTTTCGATTGTGAAATCATTGAAGTCACATGTTATGGTGCGAACCAATCAAAAATCGTTTTGAGGGTAGTAGAATTCGGCGGGAGCAACCACTAAATTCAAACTTGAGGGGTGCAGGCCAATAGGAGATAACTTTGAGGGGTGCAAGCCAATAGGAGATAAGCTCAAAGTGTGCAAGCCAATAGGAGATAAGTTCGGGGGTGCAAGCCATGAGATAAGTTCAATGTTGTCCAAGAGGAGAAAAGCTCAGCAAATGGAAACGAAACTGAAAGAAAAACACGGAGAAAGCTTCTCTATTGACCGGGGAGGAAGTATATTTTCGATCTGTCACGTGTGAGGCTCTGTTTCAGCACAGCTTCAGAGCGGTTGTCATTATTAGCAATAAAAGTTTGATTATTTTTAGCACAGCTTCAGAGCAGTTATCATTTTTAGCAGTAAACGTATGAATATTAGACGGGTGCTCAAGCACCCTTCGCACCCCTCTGGATCCGCCCCTGGTCATTGATAAGCTTGCATGCTGCTTGCCGCCGGGAGAGCGCAGTTTGGAGACTATCGATGATAGGAAGGTACGTATTTACGTAAAAGGCTCGTTCACCAGCTAGCTCTACTCCACTTGTTGCACTCCCGTCCGTTGCCTTGTTTCTTTTAGTTTTCCTCCTTCTCTCATCTCTGAATTCCTGATATGTTGCTTGGCTGAATGATTTTGCTTTTCGAGATACTCTTTGAATTTTCCTTCCCGTCTTAGTTCTGAAATGTATGACTTCAAACTTCGATACAAGTCAATAACACATGAAATACTCAGATCAATTGTTTGCAAAGACAGATTTGTAGCATGTATTCTCCCAAGCAAGTCATACCAAAACAAGCACATGAATGCATATTCCAGTGCATTTAATGTATCAGAGATTGACTCAGCATCGTGTATTGTCTGCACTGTTTGCTCTTTATCCTCAGCTAACTCATCTAAGGATTCTTTAATGGGAACAGAGCCTTTCGCAAGTGCCCTAATAGCATCATGCCGAGCAGACCACCTAGTGTCCGATAACTTTTTAACAACCAGTTGGTGTTTTGCTGACTGTTCTTTCATAGAGTCCCATGGCTAGGTTGAAGCAGAAAAAAAATTATAAACTTCACTTACAATGGAGAAGAACGAGACTGCCTCACGACAACATTCAACAGCAACATTGCCCACAAGGTTGAGTGAGTGGCTGGCACAAGGCACATAAGGTGCACATCTATTTACTCCTTTGATTCTTGCTTGAACCCCGGTATATATTCCTGACCTGTTTTCTTGACCTGTTGGACGCATTGTCGCATGACTGGCCTCTGCATAGATCAATGTCCAGCGTCAGGGCTTTCAAGGTCTCCAGGATGTCTGAGGTCAATGGTTCACTTTTGTGTGATTTCATAGGTGCAAAACCAACAAATCTTTATACGGGTTCTCCATTTTCAATATTCCTCACAAACAAAGACAGCTGATCAACGTGCGCGACATCTGGGATGGAGTCAACAATAATGGAATAATACTTTGACTCTTATGGACGCTACTATATTTTCACGCAACTCGTTTCCTAATATGCTAACAATTTCTTCCATAGTTGCATGTGATAGATAAGATGGATATCCGGATCTTGGATTTCCGAAACGGGCAATATGGTCAGCGAGAAAAGGGTCGAATTTTCCAATGAGCTCCATACTTCCAAGGAAATTACCTTTATCTGAATTTCCAATTATGTGAGAATCTCCACGTAGAGCCAATCCTCTCACTCCCAAGAACTTCACTACCTCGACAACCCTTGACAACAGGGGTGGATCTAGACTGTCGCACAGGTCGCACATGCGACAGTCAACATTCAGCTGCACAACAATATTTTTAGTCACTTGGAAAGTTGTCTTAAGTTGTACTTCATCAAATCAGCTCTAAGATGGATTTCTCTGTTTGCTCCAAGTAGATAAGGAACTATATGGAAGTGCTTTACATCTTCCTATTCTGTGGAGGAGCTAGCCAGAAAGAGGAGATCCCATGCTAGTAATCGTTATTCCGGATTGTTAAATCTTACAGTTTTTACTGAATCCCAATAGATAGAGTAAGATGTCTGTGCACAGGATGCTTCTTACCCACTGTCGCACCACTGTAGCACCACTGTCGCACAATTTGCATATGAATAGAGGAAGCCAATCATATCGTTTTCCTGTGCGACCGTATGCCTAAAGGATGCTTTGTAGTGCTGTCGCACCATCTTAACATAGATTTGATAAATAGATTTTAGTAGGTTGCTTAGCACGTGAAAGGTCGCAGCATTCCATTCATGTCGCAATCTTTATTATCTTATGACGGATTTACTGGAAAAAGTACAGCACTTAATTGAAGAAGAGAACTACAACGCGCTGGAGGCAATCTATAATGCTGAATTAGCAAAGCTCGGCAAATGTGCCGGAATTTCGAAGAAAATCCTGTTAGCTGACGACTTATCTACTAGCAGCGCAGGCACCCCGAAGGAGGGGGCCGGGGGGGCCATGGCCCCTCCACCTTTTGCCAAAATATCATAAGAAGAAATGTTAAAATATCTTTGGTTATTACTGATTATTGGTTAAAATCGAGGATCGCATGAATGAAAGGGATAGGCTGCTTGATAAGAGAAATTTATAGCAGTGCTGAGAGATTATTAAGCCGACTAAACTAAGACAGGCATGTCCAAAGTCCGGCCCGCGGGCCAAATCTTGAAGTTGAAGTTGAAACTTGAAGTTGAAATTCCCATTTTTAGGCAGCTTTTCAAAAAGAGCTCGGTCTTATGTTTTACTGATGTAGTGGATGATTTGCAAAATCTAATTGATGAAAGGTGTCTAATACCAAATGTCATGATCATCATTTACATCCTAATGGTGAATCCAGCAACAAGTGCAACACCAGAAAGGTCTTTTTCGCTCGCTCGCTCGCAGAATTAAAACCTGGCAACGAGCAACCATGTCCCAACGAAGGTTCAATTCTCTAGCCATTCTTAATTGCCACAAAGATGAAACAGACAAAATCGATCTAGTTTCTGTGGGAAACGACTTTGTTAGCAAGCATAATGAGCGATATCGTACCTTTGGAAAGCTTGTTAAAGAGGATTTCAATGTGTAAATATAAGTAAAAATGTGTTGAGTGGGGATACTTGTCGACAAATGCTTTTACTTATGCTTTCTATGAAGTACTAGAATTCCTAAAGCACTTAAACAAATTTTGATGATTGTATGCAGGCCTAAATGTAAAATGCAGGCCTAAATGTAAAGATCACGTCTTTACTTTGAAATTGGATTTGTGATTGTTAGCAAATGATTGATAAGAAGAGTAGCTGTGTAGCTTAAGCATGTAAACTTTTTTATTACTCTGTTAACTATGTATTCCAGCCCTTTTGGTTCTATTAAGGTTTTATAATAATTACTAGTGCCATTGTTTAATAACTATTACAGTTTTATCATTGCCTTAGAAAAATAACATTAGATAGCGTGTATGTAGCAAGATTGTTGTGTTCGCAGAAATTTATTCTATTTTTATCCTACTTATCACTTGGTTCAGACTTATAATCGCCCTATTTCAAAACAAAATACCCCCTAAGAGTACCATCGGACATGCTCCCCCATTTGGAAATTTTTGCCCCCCCCACTTTCAAAATCGCATCGGGGTGCCTGCAGCGACATTCCAAAGAATGATGCTTGCTTTCGCGTTATGAGTGATAAAAGAGTCGTAGCTGCAAGGTACAGTTCAAGATATCATTTTCAATATTAAAAAAACCAATCTGAAATCATTTGCAGAGAGCAGGTACCTTTCAGGATCATATTTCATATTGCTGGGGAATGATCCTGAGAATGGTAATTCCCCATGCTCAAAGCACATTTTCGTCTTGTCATTTCAGTTACATGGATTGTGAAATACGTCATGACATACTTTTGGTATGGACTTTGGGGGCCCATCTGATTCATTTTATTGTCTTTTTTCTGTTGAAAGTTTCTTAACACTATTTTTTGCAATAGGAAATGTTGCCATTTGGGAGGGGACCATGACCCCCAGCCCTCCTTGGATCCGCCCCTGCTTATAATGAAGCATGAGGTATTAGCAGAAATTCATTTATAATTCTGAGTACTGTAGTGGGTTAAGCATTGGTTAGGGTTAGGGCTATAATTACAATTAGAAATTATAATTATATGAGTACTTCTTTGGCATGGCTTAATTTTAGTATGTGTTATGGTGTAATATTTACGTCCTCAAAATGTATAATTTATTTGGACTATCTTCACCAGCCCCACAGCCAACAGTCGCAGAATTCCTTGGTTTGACCACACCTACTAACGAGTCACACCCTATGTGCGACAGTCATGAAATTTTCTAGATCCGCCCCTGCTTGACAATACCTTTCCCCAGTATGCTTCCTCTTTCTGTATTTGCTGTTGGTGTTGGGTATCAATCAAGCTTTGTTTTGTTTTCCAACGTCTGCAGTATTAAATGCTCTCAAAGTGGGCCAATGAACGTTCATGCACGTGAATTAGCTCTGGATGTTTCCAGTCATCAAAGCCTTCATTGGAAAACTTCGAAGAATGATTCGTTCTTTCAAAGAACTTGCAATAAAAGCAAAAAACTTTTCCTGTTAATGGCGAATAAAGAAGCCACTCTCTCTTAATTTTCTCCCCCGTCTGGCAGCTTTCTGTGAAGAAGGGATTCGCTAAAAAATTGAGTTTTTATTCGCCCTCTCTCTTTAAACTCCCTCGCTGGCTGAAGGTACGGAGATGTCCATCTTTGGCACTGTGTGGGTCCATTCGAGGCCCAGTATTGTCGAAGTTCCTCGGTGATCTCTGCCCACTGCGCTGCATCTTTAGAGAAGGGACTTCCCAAAGACTTTCGTAGACATTGCCTTTGCTTCTACTTTCTCTGGTCTCCTCGCAAGAAGACTCCAATTCAAAGTGATCTTCTTCTGTATTGGTGACATCAGCAGTGGCGGCTCGTGCTATTGGGCATTCAGGGCAGTGCCCCACCAAGATTACTTACAGCCAACAATATCCTTCTAGTAGCTACATTATTTCTACTGTAAATTCAATGTTGAATTTCATAAAAGACAAGTCATCGCAGCTTATATAAACCATTAACATCAAGAGAACACAAATGTAAACAATGTTTGTCGCATATTCTGTCACCGGATTGAACAGTTTTTGTACGATCTGCGCAGGCAGGGCAAAATTAGTGTTGCCCTCCCTAGACTGCTTTGAGCATGCGTATTAGCAAGGTCAGATCATGCTAGGAGGACAGCGATTGGCTGATTTTGTTCAAAACTGGGCAAGAAATTTTTTTGCCCCTCCGTTAACAACAACAACTACATCACAACAGACCGTTGATCAGATCAGAATGCTTTGATGATCAATGAAATAGTTTGCGAGTTCTGTTGCTGTTCTTTACGAAACGAGAGTGAAGAAAGTATTTGCTCATAGATCCTGTCCAAGTTTACTGAAAGATAGATTTCTACGCTTCATTAAACAGTTTTTTTTAATATCGAATCAACTTCAAACACAAGGAGGATTCGTTCTCATCTTGTCAGTGGTTCAGACGGCCTTATCTTAGGCCACGACGACGCGAGGCAGCAATGAATACAGTCAGCAATCTGAAAATTTGTCCATTTTCACGGCTGTCTCAGCAAGAAAAATTGGAATTGAAACGACTGGGACCAGACAGACCAGAACTCATAAGATCTGAATCCTCTTCTTCTACATCAAGGAAATTTTCACAAAGCTGGTATTCAGCAATTCACGGAGAAGTTTGTAATTTAGGTGCATCGCTTGATTTTATAACTCAAATGTTGTTGGGGACTAATTGCAGTGGAAACATTTCATTTATCACATCATTTGCAGAATATTTTAGTGTTCAGGAATATTTTGTCTGGAAAGTTTTTGAATGGTTTCAGTTAATTTGCAGAATGCCACGAGATGATGCAAAATCTATGTCCATCAAATTGGTTAGCTATTTGAATAGCATTCTTAATTTATGTTTGAAACCTTTGAGAGGAAATATCTGTGATATTGAAGTTTTTGGTGGTGTATTATCACAATATTTCTCAGGGTTGAATTCACTGGATATCTTAATTCAACCACCTTTTGAGAGTGATTCTTCTCAAGTTTTTAGGTGTAGAAAATACTGTGAATAATTTCTTTTCCTTAATGCTGTCTACAGTCAAATTCCTCTATGGCATAAAGCAGTTTCACTACCCCCAACTTGTAAAATCTAGTCTAACTTGTAATTTCTCTGAGACTGGACTGTTTCTAAGGGTCATCATCACAATTCCAGTGAATGAACAAATCTTTTGAATGAACAGGATTTTTTAGTCTTTGAGAGTAAAAAGTTACATTGGAAAATCATATGTCTGAAAACATATTGAAAATTTTAGCCAAAATTGCCTTAGATCAGGCCTCAACCAAATTGTAATTGATGTTTTTCACAACTTAGAAACATCAGAGCTAAGTCCCTCATTTATTGAATCAAAGACCTCTAAAATTGAAAGAAAATAAAAGCATTGGTAGAAAAAACTTTGATACTTCCTATATCTGCTTTTATTAACAGTATTCTGTTGAAAGTATTATCATGAAAGATGCATAGGTTTTAATTTTTTTATTTATCACAACCCTCAGAATGGATGCTTCAGTAGACAAGATGATTGCAATATGCCTCCTTCCCCTACCCTATTTATCCACTATAGGTCAGAAAAAGTCATGGCAGTATTTAGGGTCTGGCTCACCAAACTTTTTGGACCATGCCCAACTTTTGAACACTTCCCCCACCCCCTAAGAGAAAATGTCACCAGCCACTACTGCTAAAGAGAGTTGTCTGAGGATAGACTCAATGCCTTGGCTCTCAATTGACTTCAATCAAAATGTGATTAATATGTTTGCCCAGCTCAAGAATATAAGAGCTAAATGTCTTTTTAAGTAGCTCAAGAGCCTCTATGCATTTTTTAGAATTGCATGCCAACATATATTTGATAGTTTCTGCTTACATCACCTAGATTCTCTTTGGATTTTGGGACAAAAGTATATCATTCTAGACAATCTATACTATTTAGTGTTATAGAATGACTACTTTCAATTACAAAATAGTTTACAAAATTATCTGCCTGAATTGATTATTTCCATAAACAGCAGAAGAGAACATAATAGATTTGATGGTTGTTATTCTTGAAGATTTAAGCAATAAGGTCTCTTATAATTTTTCTGATTACATTCATTTTTATGAGAAACATGTCCATAAGAGACATGAGGCTGGAGGTAGGCAAAAGTTAAGAAACAGGCAGGCTGAGTTTCAGACAGTCTTTAAAGAGTAGTTTTTGTAAGTAAATGTTTTATAAAACTAGAAAGAAAATGGAATTAGCATCAATTACATGCCTCAAAAAACCTGAACATCCTGTTTCTTGAATCATAATTGCCTAAGCTGGGTTATTTTTGTCACATAAGTCTTTATATTTAAGAAACCTTTCAGGCTGTATTCGACAAAATAGGTAAAAGCTTCCAGGCTGAAGCCAGATAATTTATGTCTTATTTGAAAAGAAAATGTGTATTTTACTATCAGGAGGTAATGCTATCCAATGTCATTTTTTGGGTGTGGCTCCTTGAGATATTTTCGACCACACCTAGTTTTTGCCCCCCAGCGAAAAATACCACGAGCCGCCACTGGACATCAGTTATTGTTTCAAAAGTTGATATTGTTTGGATTTGTTCCTCAGTTGACAGATCGCATGTCTCTTCCTGGACGCCTTCACCATCCTTTCCTTCAATCTCTTTGGGCTTTGACTTGAAACCAAAACTTGTCAATTTTGGAACTTTCTTAAGAGATTCAGTTTCACGAATTTTCGTAAACTTTTTGTTGCTGCACCACTAGGATAAGACCTGTTGCTCATCTTCAAGCTTTAAACCAAAAAGCCAATGCTTTGAGTAGATTCTATGGTTTCATGTCATGACGTCATGGCATGCTGTTCTTTGAAATTGGATATTATAAACTGAGTTTGGCGTCATAACACAGTAATCACACCTTTTCTTTTAATCTTATTTCCGTTAACAAAGTGTTAGTTAAACAATCAACTCGGCAATACATTTGAAATCTACACTAAGTTTATGACTGATGTATGTCTGAGACAACAGTAATTAACTACTACTTTTGCTCGTCCATCACAAATTGTCAAATAATGAAGCCACTGTCTTGTCTGAAGACATTACATCTCAATTCAAACACAAGAATGAAATCAATAGTTATTCACTGGTTTTTCGAAATATTGCTCGGGGCCCCCTGAATCTAAGAATTTTAGGGGGCCCATGGGTAAATGCGTCTCTGCCTATGCGCAGTAGGTTGCGCGGTAAACTTCAACAAAAAAGAATCATTGATAACTACAATATCATCGCGGACCAAAATGCCGATAAGTTTCCTTGGTTTTGGTTGTAAAAGATCGAATACACTGTGATGAAGAGAAGAAGCACAGAGAAATTTATGTCACATTTCATCGGAGACTTTTTGCCCAAGACCCAGACTGAGAGCCATCAAATCACCAAACTTTGAATACACGTTTTTTTTATAAGAACAATCTTTATAAGAAACACCAGGCTGAGATTAGGCCAAAAAATAAGAACAACTTAAGAAACAAGGCAGGCTGAAATTCAAAAAACTCAATAAATGAAATATCATTAAAAGCGAAAATAACAAAACAAACAACTAAAGAACAGAACAGTATTAAGTAGTGCTAAAGAACGATTAATCAAGCTTATTGTAACAGAATTATTTCAACACCATCGATATCATTTTTTTAAATATAATCTATGCTGCCATCTGTAAAAGTAACTTTGTATTCTTCAAGCTTTTTGTTGAAGTAGTTTATGGATCCATTAAACCAACCATTGTCATAGTATCCTCGGATCTCCCTGCCTACCAATTCTTCATCTAAGGTTCTATCTTCCTCATTATCTTCCAGTTCTGCCTCATCATCACATGTTCCGCTGTCCTCAAGATGATTTGAGTCGGTATCAGCATCAGCATCAGCATCAGCAGCAGACTCGGGTGTCTCCATAACTGGGACAGCAATGTCTGCCTCGATAGGTACTGGGGGAGGAACCTTATAATTTGGTAGACCTTCTGGTTGAATCAAGTGATCTTCAGATCCATCAGCTGTTATAAGGCAACCACTTTTTTTGCCAAATTTTTAATCGGAAGCTGTCATACTGCGGTCCAATAAGTTTTCTGTAGGCTTTCCCAGTCCAATGTGTTATTAAGATGCGTCTATCTCTAGTGCTGAAGTTCTCTGAATTTTCATACCATTTAGTTGCATTCTCATCCGAGTCAAGCCAGGCATGTTGTTCTTGTACAGTCAATGTTTTTAGCAAATTGGCATAGCCCGCGTCAACAGGCCGCCAGATATCAGTGGTATTGGGAACCCCAAACCAGCACACCCCAGATAAATCACTGACTGACTTTTTGAATTCGTCGCTTACTTGTGCAGACAAATTAAACAAATTATCACAGAATAGTGCAAATCTCCCGGTATCTTTTACGGCAGGAGCGAGTGTACGGTTAACCCAATCAACTGAGAACGCTGTGTCGGCCCAAGCGTTCTCCTGAAAATAAACATCAACATCAGGATCCGACGCCGCTTTCTCAGCCTCTGTGATACGCTTACCTGTACCACGAAAGATTACAGCAAGGCGAGGCTGCTTACCAGTTGGACGAAAGCAGACCTGAAGGGTACACTGTCTTTTATCAAGACCGCTACCTGGCTGAGAAATCCATACTTTGCGATATCGATTTTCTGGATTTCCTGGCTCAATCATTTCGTATGTTTTCTTCACATTTACTGCAAATGGGCAGGGTGATTGGTCGACATTAAATCGTTCCTCAGGTGTGAAGCGACCCCATTTTTCATCGTAGTTTTCCTCTTTTCCGCGCCTTA
>WIPJ01002207.1:185037-259367 GCA_018155075.1 Cassiopea andromeda | reverse complement strand
GGGGGGCAGTGCCCCCCCGGCCCCCCGGTTTCGACGCCCCTGATACAACAAACAATACTTAGTCAACTTGCTACACGCTTGACACGATGCAGCCATTTTAGCTAGCTATTTGTAGTAATGCGCATGCTCATTGAGATGAAATAAATTTGTTTAATTTATGCATTTGATTCGGCACATGTGAAATTCGACGTTTGACCAAAACGCGCTCTTGAGTCGCATAATGCGACTGCATCAGTCGAATTTCAGAAATTAGGTCGACCCAAATTAAAACTGCCGTACTTAATTAAGTCAAACGTCGCATTTTTGTCGCGCCAAATGCAATTATTTAATTCGGCGCGACCAAAATGCGACGTTTGATCCAAGCCTGAAAGAGTGAAAGACAGTCAACATCTACGTCATAGCGTCATGTGATACCTTCCCGCCATTATTTCAATGGGATTTTTAGGGGGCAAAGCGAAAGAAGAAATGAATAATATTTAGCCACCATGTTCAGATAGCATTTTACTTCATGATTACGCACAAAAAATTTTGGCACCAAATTCTGTGTCACTTATCCTTTAAGCATGCAACTGGCATGTCAATCAATATTAATTTATGTGTCTACGGAAATCTCAAAATGAAAACTGGCTATCATCTTTAATTTATCTACACTGCTGATCGTAAAAATTTTGTATATATGTCCATTGAACATTAAACATGTATTTGCAACGGCATTAAACAACGGCATTAAACATGTATGTAGTTGCATATACAGAATAATTTGGTTACAATGTACTCTAAGGTACCTACTGATCTAGTACGTTATATCCGAAATACGTTACAACCGATAGCGAACAGATATCGACCAGATTAATATACTATACTAGAATATCTGCACTTACATTTTCTGAGCATACATCACAGAAAACTGCAAAGTGTCAGACCTCATATCCCTAAGGGACTTGACAAGCCCCTAAGGGCTGGTTTCCATATAATCTTAAGAAGTCTCAAGAGAGTCGCAGACAGTCTGCGACTCTCTTAAAACTCCTTAACATCATATGGAAACACCATTTGGCAACTATCGCAGACAGTCTTGAGGTAAGTTGAAAAAAGTTGAGCAGGTTTAATTTTCACGACTGCTAAAGATAGCTTTAGCCTCCTTACGATTATATGGAAACATAAACCCTCGAACATCGCAGGCAGTCTGCGTCATCTATATTGTTAACAACTAATCATGCGCTCATCACTGTCCAATAGGAACAATAACATTTCTTCTAACAATAGCAACACAAATCCACGTGGCTTTTGACAATTAGTAAACCAACTGTCCTCCTTGCTGATCTTTGCAGATTTCCCACGCTCGTTACGATTCCTTAAGACTATATGGAAACAGGTGAATCGGGAAGCTGAAGCAGACAGTCTCAGATAGTCTACGACTCTATAAAGACTCCTTAAGATTATATGGAAACCAGCCCTAAAGGATTTCGAGCACTCAGAGTACTGTTCTTCTGAATATTTTTCAAAGAGAGGCTTGAATATATGAAAAAGTAAAGGCAAAATGACGTATGGAGAGCAACATTTTAAGACACTACACCTACCTTGATACAAAGCACATGTGCACCTGCTCTGGTAAGTTCCTTTGCAAGGTTCATGTAGTAATCAATGTTATATTTTGTCCTCGTTGGGTCAGACACATCACCTGTGTATGAAATGGCAGCTTCAACCACCCCTCCAGCCTGTCCCGCAGCATCTATACCAACCTACATAAAAGAAATACAATCATCAAAAAGTATACCAAAAAGGCCCACCCAACACCATCTCATCAATACAGGGAATACACGTAAAAATAACAATGCTAGTTTCTCAAAATTCCAAATACTTGACAAAGAACTCCAATTCATAGTTCCACCATACAAAGAAGATTTGTCCATGATTTGCGTCTAGAAGTAGTAATTTTAAATTGGAATTGCGATGCTTTCTGTTCGCTACAGTGGATGCTCAATTTAAAAAACTGGTAATATTTGCTGGTGCCTGATTATTCACTGCCTTCTCAGGGTGTCTGCCAAAATCTGCAAGATGGGTTTCCTTGACAATTCCCTGAAAAATATCCCTTATTCCTTGACATATTTCATTGTAAGGGTCATCCAATAAAAGAAAAATTATAACAACTGAGTACCTCAATGTCACCACCAGGGACAGATTTACGAGATGATTAATGGCGGGGGGGTGTAGGTAGTTGAAATTTTAAAGTCTACCGAATGGTATAAACATTGGCTGCCTGGCTATTTGTAGCAGAGGTGGCAAACAGCGTGTAATGTAACAGTAAAAAAATGGAAGTACTTCAGCAGTGGGGAAAAAGCTAGTTTCCCCTAAATCAGTAGCGGAAATTTTCCCATTTTGGGGGGAGGCCAAAACCTCCTGAAAGCTAAGACGTATGTCATGTAAAACTTACACTGGATAACCTTGATCAACGTCATGTTGAAAGGAGACAAAGTAGCTGCAACTAGTTTTTGAGGTCACGCCTTTTACAACGTTGGAAAACGCCCTTCTGCAAAGTAGGATATAATTGTTATCCTCATTGATCTTTATGCTGAGAAAGAAAAGCTGACCCCCTAACAAATTTCCATCAAGTTTTGATAGCTCTGGAAAAAGCATAGGAAAAAGCTACCCCAAAGTTATGCAAGCACGCCAATGGAAACTATGGCCCTGCTTATTTGCTGTCCAATGCCTGTACACCAAAGCTTGAAAAGAAGCAATCTTACTCCAGTACACTGACTTTTACTTTATTCTATATTGCCTCCTGTGAGCATACTGTAAGTAAATCGTGTACTATATTTGGCAAGTATGAATTACTCGGGAAGCAAGCGCCCCCATTGGCCCCTGAATGTCTGTCGCTGCCCTAAACCTCAGCGTATTTTTTAAAGAACAATTTAGAACTGCACATAAAACCAGCAATTTTGTGTTCTTTTAATTGCAGATGGGATTGAACTGCCTGCTTTTGGCAAGAAGGGGGTAGATAAATGCTACTACTTCTAACAATTCCATTAAAGGTTGCGTTTCTCCTATCAGTTCATATCTAAAAATGTGAGAAATTGTAAATGGTACAAGCTAATGGCGTTACTTATGGAGAAGGTTGCTGTTGTTTACTTTACTTCGAGTAGGATGTTATACCTAGCTTACTATGTATGATGCATCCAGGCATGGCACACCTAGTTTAATGTCCCTGCATGCTTATTTTACGCTTCGTCAGCAATCTAGAATGCATGCATTTAGCTATGACAGTGGTTTTCAACTATTTTGCTGGAGGGGAACCCCGAGGAAACATTACAGTGGCTCGAAGAACCCCTGTTCACAAATCAGTACAGGAACGTTGAAATTTACTGTCGACCGTAGGATTTATATAAATCCTGATGAAACCTCTGGACTGTGCTGATAGCGCCCTAGGGCTCCGGGGAACCCTGTTTGAAAACCACTGGGCTTTGAAAAAAAACTTGAACGTTAAATTGTTCAAAAGACCTAGAATTTTCAATCTATATTCATCTTTTCTCGAAATATTTCTGCTGAAGCAAGAACAACAACATTAAACAACAACAACAACATTAAAAAGCATGCAGGAGAAAAACACACCTGAAGATTTGGTACATAATTCAAAGCATCAAAAACTCTAAATATATCCATTCCATATTTATGGGCCAATTCGCAAAACTCAAATACAACATTATCTGGGTAGCTCTTATATCCAACAGCATTTGCGCCTCGCAAAAGCATTTGAAATGGAATATTTGGTATTAGCTCACGGAGCAATGCAAGTCTCTCCCAGGGACACTCTTTCAAAAATCGCAAAGCCACATCAAATGTTGCACCTAAACACAAAATCAGATTAATGGGGCACGTTGTATAGCATATTTCATATTTACACAAACTATATTTCAGCAGAAGCAAAGCTGCACAAAGATGAATTTTTCTCTCAGATAAATGAAATGTAAGAACAACAAACGAAGATATACAAATTCAATGTCAAATGAAAGCAACGCGATTGATTGGCTAACTTATTAAAAGAGCAAACGTCATTTTAACAGCTTCCAAAGAACATTCTACTGGGAAAAGTATAAAATCAAACGCCATCCATTGAAAAATGCCATAGCACATAGCAAATGGCTAAAAATCAGATTCGCTAGTAAAGAAACAATGACTGAAAGTGCAAAAATTCTCATTTAGCCAAAGAGAACGGAAATAGGTGTCGATTACCCACAAAGTATTGCAAAAGCAACAAATACTTTTAGAAGAGAAAATAAAAATGAAATTTTCAAAATAAACACTGTTCGAGTTCTTAATCAATAAAATTTTCGTCCACGGGCAGCTCAATGACATCTAACTTTAAATCGCAAAAAATTTAATCAAAAAATCTACAAAAATTACCTCCCCAGCACTCCAAACTGTACAAATTAGCAAAAGATTCTGACACAAATGGAGATACAGCCAACATATCATTAGTCCTAACCCTGGTTGCTAATAGAGACTGATGGGCATCACGAAATGTGGTGTCACATAGCAACAACTGGCTCTCTCGCCTCACAGTTCGTGCAAAGCCATCAGGGCCCTGTTGTAAAAGGATGTCTCTGTAGCCGCTTGGTCTGTTGATATTTGATGTCCCCTTGGAGTTAGATGACTAGAGAGAAAACATGAAATCAAAGTACCATGCTTTTAACAAATAATCTAAAGTTTTCATGAAAAGCAGAGAAGGGGAGCATAAATCTGACGCGTATAGATTACATCATGTATATTCTCGAGATGACATAATAGCCTTGCGACAATGGGTCATATTGGGCAGTACAGGAAAAATGTCTACATTTTGACTATAAAAAAATGTGGCAGGTACTTTTGCAAAAGGGTTATCGTCAAGCTCTTTGAGAATCACAAGGACTATTCAAGAATTCCTGATGTTGTTTGTGAGGCAGGACGCCAAAACTAATAGAGGATATGGCATTTCTAATGAATATATGCGATCAGTGCTTAAAGATCGTACAATTATCTGTGGCCAGTTTCTTTCGCAGTGGTATTTAATTTCACCCGAACCTCCGTCCAGGTTCGGGTAAAATGCTTTTTGATACAGTGTCATGTACGTATAACACAAAAGAAACAAAAGAACAATAAAACAAAAATATAACACAAAAGAAAAAACGCAACAACAACAATAATCTGTTGATGAATAATATTCTATTTGCCAAAAAAATTGGCAATAAGACAGCCAATAGAAATGCCAAAGGTCATAGTTTAATGCTTGCATTCAATTCTCTTTAAAAAATTTCTAAATAACAATATCACAAGTAAGTAAGATTGTGCAAAAGGTGTCAAAGAAAGAAACTAAGGTACCAGTCATTACAAATCCTAGGAAGGAGGGCTGGAAGATATTTTCATTGGAATCAAAACGTTTTAATGGCCCCTCAATCTCTCCTCTGATACTCTTAATGAACTGCAACCATAATTGTTCATGGCTCCCTGTCCATGTTCGTAAAGATTTCCTTTTCATGGAAACGGGTGGCGTGTGAAGCAACAGAAAGTCAAAAATTATATGAAACAGCTAAGTATCTTGCCAGACTTGTGGAAACAGGTGCTGTTGAGCAGAGTGAGAAGAGCCGTGTTAAAGAAGGGAGAAAGGAGGAAAAAAGACGTGCCTAAGAAAGGAAAGAAAAGAGGAAATTAAAAGGTTCGGCAGAGTGCTTGTCAATTGTTTTGCGAGGAGACAAGCTAGAAACTATCAAAATGGTGGAAGAGATGAATTTTGCATATACAGCTGGTCAGGAGTCTTTAACGAGAGTAATCCATCATTATTTAAAGAAAGATTCCATAAGTCTAGATTCGAGCTCCTACCAAGAAGAAATGTATTCACTCAAGAAATTAGTGAAGTCATTGAAGGCAATATGATGAATAGGGAAGTCAGTTCTGCTAAATGAGAGAACCCAGCAAAGGAAAGGAAGCAAAAGTGGTAGAGATAAAGTTGAGGTAGGTTTGGTAAAGCAACAAAAACTGTATGATGATGGTGATAATAGTTATTACAGCAGTGATAATGATGATAATGGCAGTGAAAATATCATATTCAGCTGAAGAATATTGCACACAATATAAATAGCAATATTAATGATTTGATATATTTCAGGAAAAAACTTCAGGCTATTGTGAATAATCCAACTTTCTGTTACTTTATTTTTGTGATCTCCTTTTGATACCCAAATTTTTGATGGCCCCTCTCAATATCTTTCAGGCCCCTACCCTGAATTAATAATGACTGGTCCGACATTGGTTCAGTTTCCCTCCAAACCAAGCCTTAGGTTACTATACTTTCAACAGACATGAAAAACATTTTGGTAATGCTCGCAAAGGCAACAAATCGTAACATACTATAAAAATTTACCCCTGGCACTTTTGGCCGAATTTTGGCAGGTTTCATACCAGTAGATAATGGAGTAACTGGTCCGTTCACCATGACATGTCCAAGATAATGCAATAGCTTTTGAGCACGATTCTGGCTGACATAAACATCGAAAAGTTCAGGATTTTTGTGAATGAAATCTGTGTTTACAAAGCCATCAATGAATTCCGGGTGCTTCAAAACATTTCTAATGAATGGTATATTAGTCTGAAAGAAATTAGACGAATAAATTAGCAAACAGCTAACCCGTACTAAAAAGAAAATTATTAAGAATTTCATCTCAAAGTAAAATATACTATATGCACTGTCAATCGAAAACTTCAAAATGCCACAAAATTGTATACCGCTTGGGGTAGCCACTAGTCTAGTCTAGCCTAGGTTCAGATGATGATCCAGTCAAAAAAGTAAGGCACGATTCAAAAACCCTCCGAACGTAAAACCAAAAAATTATAAGTCATGCAATCTGATCGCATCAGTCACACATCTGGTTGCTTCCCCATTCCCATAGTGGATTCTCTTCACGGCATATGGAGGCAAATATATAAATACTATGAGAAAAACATGACTGACCTTGACTCCTCTAATTCTAAACTCTTTTAATGATCTTGATAGTTTATCCACTGCTTCCTTCCATTCAGAAGCATGTGCGATCACTTTAACTAATAGCGAATCATAATGTGGAGTTATTTCAGCTCCAGCAAACCCACAGGCTCCGTCAAGGCGAATACCCATTCCTTCACCACTGCGGAATACCTAAAACAATCATCCCATCAGTGCATACAAATATAGCAGCGAGCCTTCCAAATGCGGAGGAGACGACAAAAGAAGGTGATATTTTATGTACCATATGTTCTCCTTTCGTTCTTAATATTCAAACATGCCGTAATTATATGTTTCGATCATAACACTGATTGTCCATTGAACACATCAAACGAAAATTACAAAGGAACAAACAAAAATTTGGACTTATGAAATAAAAGAAATCAATTTCAGATAATGTTCCTTTCTTCTATAATTCGCTATACCTCAATTCTTCCCGTATCAGGAACAAAACTATTTGCTGCATCTTCTGTTGTTATCCTTGCTTGAATAGCGTGTCCGTTCAAACCAATCCTTTCTTGGGTAAGGCCAATTTCCTCCAAGCGTTTGCCCTCAGCAACACCAATTTGGGCTTTTACCAAATCAACACTGTTCATATAAAGTTGCAAATCTGATCACTACGTAAAGATATTATATAAAAGTTCCTCTCTTGAAATAAATTAGAATTTTGAAACTTGGAAGAGAGGAAGGTTTGAGAAATTTTCAATAGGAGAATGGCCTAGGATAATGCTTAAAAACCGTCACATAGTATGGCTTAGTGCACTCTGGGATTGCAATAATAAGTAATCATATACATTGACATCGAAACCCCTACAGAGTCTAGATGTCTTTTTTCTTTCTGTGATCATTGTTCCTCGCACTTGTAGGAAGATCTGGCTTATCCCGTCTGCTGTTTTATTGCAAAGCGTTCTACACCGCCACAGAAATGTATAAATAAGAGAAAGGGCTTGAGTGCTAAAATTGCAAGGTGGTTGCGCAAATTGTAGTATTAAGTTTTGGAAAAACATAAAGTTTCACATTATGAAAAACATGCCTTTTACTCCACTACTATCAAATTCAAGAATTTGGAAGTAAATTAGACTCTCAATTTTGGTTCATGAAATTTTCATATTGCAATACAAAGCATTGAAATACGGGCAGAAGAGGCTAATGGGACTGTGGAACGACAATCGAGCAAAAAAGCAAAGAAAAAGAAGATAAGGGTTCTGATATACTTCTAAAGAAAATTCCTTCCAATCATGTCCTAAAATGAACATAGGATGTAATAAATAAAACTTACATATATCAAATATCTACGAAATGAAATGAATCAGAACATCGTCTTGCCTTCACTTTTCATAATCATTCTTCCCTTTTCATAATCATTCTTCCCTTTTCATAATCATTCTTCCCTTTTCATAATCATTCTTCCCTTTTCATAATCATTCTTCCCTTTTCATAATCATTCTTCCCTTTTCATAATCATTCTTCCCCTTTCATAATCATTCTTCCCTTTTCATAATCATTCTTCCCTTTAATGCACTATAATATACGCACAATGGATTCTGAAAACGAGAGTCAATCAGTAGTGGCCTTACCCAGTTACTTCCTCAGTGACTGTGTGCTCAACTTGTAATCTTGCATTCACCTCAATAAAATAATGGTTTCCTTCTTCATCTAACAAAAACTCAACTGTTCCTGCATTTTCGTACCCTACTGCTTTGCATAATTTTACAGCATTGCCAGTCAATGTGTCTCTCACTTCAGCAGAAAGATGCGGGGCTGGGGCACTTTCTACAACTTTTTGATGCCTTCTTTGCACAGAGCAATCTCTTTCGTACAAATGGACCACATTGCCAAATTTATCACCAAGAATCTGAACTTCAATGTGCCGTGGCCTAACTAAAAACATAGAACTATCAGTCGAGGAATAGCTCTAGTGATGAAAAACAACTCAGTTCAGAGACAGAAGATTTTCTCTAAAGAGTCTTAGAATAAGAATAGAAATAATCTAAATGCCATCAAAAATGGAATACATCAGCATCCAGCAAGGAAAAGATGTGTTCCAGATTATGTTATGAATACACTCATTAAAACTTTCAGTTGAAACATTGGAGGTCATGTTTTGTAACTGGCAGAATTCCTTTATATTTAGCAGACAAAACCAATACTTTCACATGTTCCATTATAGCTATCTTTTCTAGAGAAAAAATAGTCAAATCATATAATTCAAAATCTCACCAACATATCGTTCCACAAACATCGAGCCATCACCAAAGGCTGCTCTTGCTTCCGAAGTTGCCAATTCGAACATTTTCTCTAAATCATCAAAGCTGCTCACTACCCTCATGCCTCTACCACCACCACCGTACGCCGCTTTTAACATGACAGGCATTCCAAATTCTTTGCAAAATTCTTTCACTTCTTCTATTGTTTTCACTGGCTTATCAGTTCCGGGAATAACTGGTATGCCATTTTTGATGGCTGCATTTCTTGCCTCGATCTTGTCACCCATTAAATGAATAACTTCCGGCCTTGGTCCAATAAACTTGATTCCGGCCTTTATACATGCACGCGCAAAATCATGCCTTTCTGAGAGAAATCCATACCCAGGATGAATTGCATCAACATCATGTTCCTTAAGATAAAAGCTACTTATCATAGGCAGGTTGAAAACGAACAACAACTCTGGGTGAAAATTAAGAAACAGGATCCTTACAATCTGCCTACGGAGTGCAATCACATGCAAACATGTTCCCTACAATCTGCCTACGGAGTGCAATCACATCCAAACATGATCCCTACAATCTACCTACGGAGTGCAATCACATGCATAACACAGAGAAAAGGCCAGTGTCAAGGCAGAATACACATTGCCTTTTACAAAAAAAGAGTTCATGGCATAGCTTTTAAATTTCCCTACTTTTGAATCTCTCTTGCTGGTATTGAAGTATTGAAAATTACTTTATAGTTCCCCCTAATTTTAACTGCACATCATTGGCGGGCACTCTGGCACATACTAGGGGTGGGGTAATCGATATACAGCCCCACTAAATTTAGCATGGCATGATGCAGTATATCATGATGAACAACATTGAAAACCTATTTTCTTTTAGTAAAATACCTTCAGTATATTTTCCAAGTTCAATATTGACATGGCAATCAAAATAGTTCTATTTGTAATTAGAGAAGTAAAGTGGTTCATATTTCCAAATAAGTTTTCTTCTCTAGTTCTAAGGCTTGGAACAATTTTTGTAATTTTCCAGTTTTCGAGTTTTTAGAAGAGGAGACCCTCGCCAAATGTGTAGTTGAGAATGAAATAACAAGCCTACGGTAATAGTGAGTCTAGAAAACAGCAGGAGAACAAGTCAAAAAGAATGTAATAAAATAATATATTTATCCATCTGTAAGAGTGAATTTCGAAGCACTAGAAACCTACCTTGGCAACTCGAATAAGTTCTGGGGCATTAAGGTAAGCTGCAACTGGAGGCATACCCTTGCCAATCATGTATGCTTCATCTGCTTTCTGCCGATGCAACTGTTTAGCATCTTGCTCAGAATACACCGCAACCGTTCTGATGCCAGCTTCCGTGGCCGCCCGGAAAACACGCACTGCAATTTCTCCTCTATTCGCTACCATAATCTTGTTGATTTTACTAACTGTAGTTTGCGCGGCAGCATCTGATGAGGAGCGTTGGTTGACGCAATGGTATATCGAGGGCACGGAAAACCTACTTGCCAAATGAACACCAGGGTTGCATTTCAAAGCAAACCTCTTCAGGTTCATGTCTTTCAGATTTCTGCACTGAATGCGAAACATTTTTGACTCCTAAAACAAAACAGACGGGAAAATGTGTCCTGCATAAAATCGAAACATTGTTTCACGCTACATGGATTCAACAGAAAATGAAAAACGAAATTCCCTGAATTTTCCAAGGCCAACATGGGCGGTGGACCATGGTAGGTCACGCCCTTTAATGAACAAGTCTATATGGTAGCTACGCCCATTCTAGTGAAATAAGATGGCTATCTTACTATTTCAGTACAACGGCATGCAAAGAAGGGCGAGTTCAGAGTTTGATAATGAGCAGTAGTATGTAGCAAAAAAGAACTACATGTTACTAGAGGTATCTCTTTCTCCTTGCATTTTGACAAATTAGAAAATCGAATTTGGAAATTTTGATAAGAGAATGAGGTGGAAATGCCCTACCCAGCCATCCCCCCCCCATGGTTCCGTTACTGATCACTTATCAACAAACGATTAATATTAAGGCTAACACCAATAGAAATTATCAGAAACCAATAGAAAAACATGGAAATTTTTTTTCCAGGTTATGTGGCAGCCATGTACTAGATGTATTCTTATTAAACTGCTTTTATTCATAAGATGGAGAAAAACTATCCAGAGATCGCCATTCCGTATATTTTCAAGCAATACCAGGTGCAAAAATTGGGAAAATGAGAGACGTCAACATCGAAGAAGACGTAAATATTGTGATTGTCCACGCAGGCACTTGCAACATACGCAAGCAAACGAATCCTGATGAACTTGCAGAGAAATTGTATCAACCCTTCAAGAACTGAAATTAAAGCTGCCCAAGGCCCAGATCGCATTCTCGAGCATTCTCAAAAGAAATGACGATCTGGAGTTTAATGCCAAAGTGATCACACTAATCAACTCCTAGAAGAAAAACTTCTTCTGACTGGGCTGGATTTCATTAACAATGATTATATTAGGTATGGAGATATTTCATTTGATGGTTTACATTCTAACGAAGGGGGAGTTAAAATGCTAGCATCCAATTAAAGTAAGTACATTAGATATTGCTAGGGACTCCAGGGAAATGCTAACTAATCCGTTGATGTAACGAAAATACGCACAAAAGGAGTAAAAATATCGCAGTTGAACGTAGTCTCACTTAGGAAACACAAGATAGAAGTAACAAAGCTACTACAAGATTATCAATTAGATATTCTTGGCCTCAATACAACCAGGTTGTCAAAAGACATAAGTGACAATGAGGTTTCTTTAGAGGGATATAGTATTTATATATAAGCACGATAGGAACAGCTCAGGCGGTGGCGTCGTTGTTTATGTAAAAAATACCCTTGCCGATCACAAAAGAGAGGATATTAAAGAGCCAAACTTAGAAATTATAGGCACTGAATTAGTCCCCAAACATGCTAAGAGCTACATCGTGATATGTTGGTATTGTCCGCCTACTGAGTACTCAGACGTTTCTACCATTGATGCTTTAACCAGGATTACAAAAAAGGTGGATTCAGAAAAAAAAAATTAATCTCACTGGCGATACAAACTGCGATTATAAAAAACCAAAAGACTGCAACACAAGAAAGTTGAAACTTCTTTACTCCAAGTTTCAGTTCGAACAACTGATCACAGAATTTACTAAAGTAGCTACAAAAACAAGCTCTAATTGAGAAACATGTACAACCAAAACGATAATTGATCACTTCTCAACGAAAAGAACAAATTTTACCTCCTACTCTGGCGTAATAAAAATTGGCAGAACAGATCATTATATGGTCTTTGGTATCAGAAAACTTGATGCTAATCTCTCACTCATAAGGAAACAAATTAAGAATGAATTCCGTAGCATGAAAAACAATACTAGGGAAACCCTTATTCTCGACCTGCAAAGTGTTAATAGACCCTTCTCCTAATTACGTCATTCCTGTGCGCGCGCGCAATGCATTGTGGTACTTGTGGTCACGCGTTGCGATGCTTGTTGTTGTTTCGAAGTTATTTTGTCTTTCTGTTTCATGATTATCTCGCAGAAAATGTCTAATAATAACGAATTGGAAGAAAATTTAAACGAAACCCATTGCTCCAGTCTTTTTCAAGGCTCCTGCCCGAGCAATGGTTTCATTCCAGAAAAATCTGTCCAGAAAAATATTGCATATTAAAATTTGTGCACTTAGTAAAAATATATACCTAAGAAGAAATGCCTTTAAATCACTACAGTAAACATCAGTTTAGTTGGACTTTTTATTCTCGTCCAAATTTCTGTTTGTTATGTTCCTATCTGTTTTTCCAATACTCTTTTCCTCTTTTCTATCTTCTTTTCAATAAACTAAAAACTTTGCATTGCACAGATTTTCACTAGAACTGCACAAATTTTTTCAGAACTGCACATTTTGTGTAGAACCGCGGGTTAAAAAACCCTGGTACGCACTAGAGATGCTTTTATCCTGAAAATCCTGTACACGGTTTAGGTTTTGGGCGCAAGCAACTCAAATCCCATATATGGACATGACCCTGGCAGCTTTTGCTAGGGTATTAAAAATGTTGTTTTCTGTAGTGATTTAAAGGCATTTCTTCTTAGGTATATATTTTTACTAAGTGCACAAATTTTAATATGCAATATTTTTCTGGACAGATTTTTCTGGAATGAAACCATTGCTCGGGCAGGAGCCTTGAAAAAGACTGGAGCAATGGGTTTCGTTTAAATTTTCTTCCAATTCGTTATTATTAGACATTTTCTGCGAGATAATCATGAAACAGAAAGACAAAATAACTTCGAAACAACAACAAGCATCGCAACGCGTGACCACAAGTGCCACAATGCATTGCGCGCGCGCACAGGAATGACGTAATTAGGAGAAAGGTCTATTGGGAAATGGCTATATCCACCGCTTGGGATGACCCTAATATGATGGCAAGCATATTTTGCGATCTTTTTCACTCGATCTTAGATGTGCATGCACCGCTAAAAATTCGACAGCACATAGTGAGACATAAACCCTCGCCCTGGATAACTCCCCGTATCAGAAATATGATACATGAGAGAGACCGGACTAAGAAACGAACTGAAAAAGATCGCACACTACGGCCTTACTACAAACGCTTATGAAACAAGGTGACCAGTAAACTCCAAAGAGCGGATAAGACTACTTCTGCATTTTGATTGATGAAAATTGA
Source organism: Cassiopea andromeda (assembly GCA_018155075.1). Taxonomy (NCBI): domain Eukaryota; kingdom Metazoa; phylum Cnidaria; class Scyphozoa; order Rhizostomeae; family Cassiopeidae; genus Cassiopea; species Cassiopea andromeda. Next base: position 245,436 of record WIPJ01002207.1, on the reverse strand, counting down.
TGTGGAAAACGATTAACAAAGTCTTAAACAAAAATCAGTGCTCCACAACTCCCATATCTGTCATGTATGAGGGTCAACTAATTGAAAAACAGAAGGAAATTGAGGAAGAATTTAATAACCATTTCACAACGATTGGCCTGAAACTTGCGGAAAAAGTCGAAGCTAAAGAACAGGATAACCCACTAAAATATTTTGCCAATGAAGAAAAAATCACAACCCCATACTTTCAATTTCAACCAATTTCTTCAGATATTATAGAAAATGAAATAAATAAATTGAAATGCAACAAATCTTCGGGATATGATAAGATTTCAGTACAGTTTGTGCAAGATGCAGCAAAAATTTTATGCAAGCAACTCGCTGGTATATTCACCTTTTCATTCAAAATGGGTATTTTTCCAGATACATGGAAAATAGCGAGGGTAACCTCCATTTTCCAGAATGGTTCAAAAATGACTTGGGTAAATACAGGCCTATATCCGTGCTATCTGTATTCTCAAAGTTGCTGGAAAAACTTGGGCATGATCAAGTCTCGAATTACATGTGTAACGTATTGAGTTTGATGTTTTAGTTATGAGCTGTATTTCGTATCACTTTAGTTGTCATGTAGCACGTTTTAGGGCCTGATTACGTGGGTGAGTTGACCCGTGTCTGGCTCGTGTCTGGCTCTGTGACCTAGCTCGACTCCCTGGTCAAATCCTTATTGACAGCTATGTCGCAATTACCTGAAGTGAGGCAACCCGGCAAGGCGGGTTAACTCGCTTTTTGAAAGTGGGTCAACCCGGTAAAACGGGTTAACCTTTCTCATGTAATATCGCAAACGTGTCAGCTTCGGAGTGACCTACTGCATACAGATAAGTTTTGAACATTTCTATGGCTTTAATCATGAATAATATAGGTGATATGGTTGTTGTATTGTTAGGAAACCTTGCCTATCCGACGTAGCCATAATGTTAGGCGTGTTCTCTAATGTGTATAATCACGTCCCTAATTTTATGCACATAAATTATAATCATAATGAATTCAACGTGTTCAAGATTAAATTATAATCATAACAGCAAAAGTAATAACGAATGTCAACAAAGCTAGACGACAGCTAATGATTGTCCCTTAACATGTATGTTCGAACAAATTTACTGGGACTTCGAAAATGGTGGAAACTTTGATAAATTCATTGATTGACTTCACGTTTAGAATAGAGCCTTTGCAAATGGTATTTGGCGGTGATAAACAATGTCAACACGAAGGGGAACAATGGAAAATGGCATGAATCAACACAATATCAATGTTCTGACATTTGTCCTAGGAATACTCAAGCGGGAACTAAGTGAAAATGGCTGTGGATAGTAAAAAACAAGCATTTCACTTGTTCTCAATCGGATTCAGCCGGGTTGGCTGAAGGTCACAGCCGAGGCAAAAGCGGGTCAAGCACCCCACGTAATCCCGAAAGTTTGGCGAGTCAGAGCCGAGTTACCAGATGGTCAACTCTGTTGTGTGTGGTAAACACCCTTTCCTGGCAATGTGTTGTCCTGTCAACGTGTATTGAGATCTTGACGTGTCATGTATTGTAGCGTGCAGTTGATGTCATATGTCAAAAAAGCCAAAGTCCTTTCCCGCGCCCAATGGCACATAGGGTGGAGCCTATCTCCGTTTCTATAGCCCCAGGCCACGCGTCTGCGAATGCAGTGAAAGCTACAGCGGGGGGCTGGTCCACTGGTAGCTCCGCGAATTTAATTTTCCCACTCCATTCTCATATGTCGAGCGCCAGACGGGAAGGCAGTGAGTACCACTTTTAAGGTCTTTGGTATGACTCGGCCGGGGATCGAACCCGCGACCTACCAGTTGTGAGGCAGACGCTCAACCACTGGGCCATCACTCCATGTCATATGTAGAGAGTGTTTAATTCATATTAGTCAGTCTTTGATTTGCATTATACCACAAAACATCAAGAATGGGTTTGATTTTGATGGCGGAGGCGTAAATGAGAAGCTCTGGCTAGCGGCATATATTAACTTAAAACTTGTTTGCTTTGTGGGTATTATTTATTGCTATTTCAAGCCTTGGACGTTGAATCAATATTGGAGACTCTGAAGAAGGGATATGACTAAACCACGTAAAGGCAAACCGGACCCTCCAAATCATGCGACCTTGCCTCATTCGGGCCTAACAATGGAAAGTCTTTATGACTTGATGACTGAGCACTTCACTAAGCTAGAAGAGAAAGTAGCAACGAAAGATTGTATCATTGGGTCAGTGGCGGCTCGTGATATTTTTCGCTGGGGGGCAAGTCTTTGAAAAACTGGGTGTGGTCGAAAATATCTTAGGGAGCCACACCCACAAAATGACATTGCATAGCTGTACCTCGAGATAGTAAAATACACATTTTCTTTTCAAATAAGACATAAATTATCTGGCTTCAGCCTGGAAGCTTTTACATATTTTGTCGAATACAGCCTGAAAGGTTTCTTAAATATAAAGACTTATGTGATAAAAATAACCCAGCTTAGGCAATTATGATTCAAGAAACAGGATGTTCAGGTTTTTTGAGGCATGTAATTGATGCTAATTCCATTTTCTTTCTAGTTTTATAAAACATTTACTTACAAAAACAACTCTTTAAAAGTTATTGTTTGAAACTCAGCCTACCTGTTTCTTAACTTTTGCCTACTTTTCAGCTTCATCTTTCTTATGGAAATGTTTCTCATAAAAATGAATGTAATCAGAAAAATGATAAGAGACTTTATTGCTTAAGTCTGTGTCAACAATAACAACCATCAAAAGCTATTATTTTCTCTTCTGCTGTTTAGAGATATAATCAATTCAGGGAGATAATTTTTTGTAAAACTATTTTGTAATTGAAAGTATTCATTCTGTGAACACTAAATAGTATAAATTGTCTAGATTGATATACTTTGTCCAAAAAATCCAAAGAGAATCTAGGTGATGTAAGCAGAAACTATCAAATATAATATGTTGATTTGCAATTTTAAAAAATGCATTGAGGCTCTTGAGCTACTTAAAAAGAAATTTAGCTCTTCTATTCTTGAGTTGGTCAAACATATCAATCACATTTTGATTGAAGGCAATTGAGAGCCAAAGCATTGAGTCTATCCTCAGACATTGTATTTCTCAAGACATTTTTAACTCTCTTTAGCAGTAGTGGTTAGTGACAGTGTTTCTTGGGGGGTGAGGTAAGTGTCCAGAAGTTGGGCATGGTCCATAATTTTGGTGAGCCACATCCTAAATACTGCCATGACGTATTCTGACCTATAGTGGATAAAAAGGGTAGGGGAAGGAGACATATTGCAATCATCTTGTCTCCTTAAGCATTCATTCTGAGGGTTGTGATAAATAAACAAAATAAAACCTATGCATCTTTCATGATAATAATTTCAACAGAATACTGTTAATGCAAGCAGATATAGCAAGTATCAAAGTTTTTTCTACCAATGCTTTGATTTTCTTTCAATTTTAGAGGTCTTTGATTCAATAAATGAGGGACTTAGCTCTGATATTTCTAAGCTGTGAAAATCACCAATTACATTTTGCTCAGAACCTGATCTAAAGCAATTTTGGCTAAGATATTCAATATGTTTTCAGACACTGGATTTCCCAATGCAACTTTGTACTCTCAAAGGACTAAAAATCTCCTGTTCATTCAAAAGACTTAAATGGAATTGTGATGATGACCCTTAGAAACAGTCCAGTCTCAGAGAAAGTACAAGTTAGACTGGATTTTACAAGTTGGGGGTAATGGAACTGCTTTATGCCATAGAGGAATTTGAATGTAGACAGCATCAAGGAAAAGAAATTATTCGCAGTATTTTCTACACCTAAAAACTTGAAAAGAATCACTCTCAAAAGGTGGTTGAACTAAGATATCCAGTGAATTCAACCCTGAGAAATATTGTGATAATACACCACCAAAAGCTTCAATATCACAGATATTTCCTCTCAAAGGTTTCAAACATAAATTAAGAATGCTATCCAAATGGCTAGCCAATTTGATGGATACAGATTTTGCATCATTTTGTGGCATGCTGCAAACTGACTGAAACCATTCAAAAGTCTTCCAGACAAAATATTCCTGAACACTAAAATATTCAGCAAATGTGATAAATGAAATGTTTCAACTGCCAATTAGTCCTAAACAAAATTTGAGTTATAAAATCAAACGATGCACCTAAATTACAAACTTCGCCATGAATTGCTGAGTACTGCCATCTATAAAGCACCATAAAACTTGATGTAGTCAATCGCTATTGATTGCTTATGGAAACTGTCTTATACAAGATGCTGTTGCAAGACCCAGGCTATATGGGACTAAATGCTTCTCCTCCAATACTCCCTTCAACAACTCAGATTGCAGTATTGACCAGTGAGCTCAGTGATCAGCAAGTATCGCTGAAGATTGCGAGTAGTTTGATTGAGATCTTTTGCGCTAGCATGCTTAGACAGAACGTCCATTGTATGTTTAGATTTCGGAGCTGTTGTTGTCGCTGTTGTTGTTGTACCGGAGAGGGCAAAACGTATCTTGCCCAAATTTCGTCAATTTCAGCCAATCGGCTACTTCTTTTTTCGGCGTTGGGCTTTTGATCCTTGCTATAGCGCATGTCAGGTAGCCAATTCCAAGGGCAGAATCTAGTTTGCCCAGAAAATGACATCATTGTTTAAATGTTACGTACGAGGCTCAAGTCAACACAATGAGAAGTAATCGAATCTCGCGCCCCTGAATGCCTGGGGAAACATGCTAGGATATAACATTTTATATTTTTCTCACTGTTATAGCGTAATCACACAGTTTTTTCTTTCGATTTATTTTTCGGTGGGGGGGGGGGCATTGCCCATAATGCCTAATAGCACGAGCCGCCACTGCATTGGGTTAATGGAAATCATAAACGATCAAAAACAAAAAATAAGCATGATGGAAGATAAGATTGCCGTTATGGAGAGTCATATATCGCAGCTGCACGTGGCGAATGATGGTATTGAACAATACCAACGCCGTCTTTGCTTGCGAATTTGTGGCATTGAGTTGCCTTCTCTGGGGCAAAACGAAACAGCTCAAGACTGCCTTGATAAAGTAAAGGACGTTTTCACTGATATTGGAGTGGAAATTCCTTATGATGTTATCGATAGAGCGCACAGAATTGGAAAGACCACAAGTCATAATGGGAAGAGGTGCAGGCAGATGATTGTTCGTTTTACCACGTGGCGACATAGGACTATAGTTTATAGAGCAAGAAAAAATAGCGGAAAATATAGGATAAAACTGGATTTGACAAAGAGGAGATCGGAGATACTGGAGAAAGCTAACAAGCTACATGAATCAAGTGAGACTTCTTTTGCATTTGCAGACTTTAACTGCAATCTATGTGGTTTAATTGTGGTACATATAAGTAATTAACACCTCTTTATCGATTCGCACATAATAGCGATAGCTTGTTGACATAAGCGCACTCATAATAAACCCAAATCATGCCCCTTCCTGTTTTATTTTAATGCTGCTTAGCCAGAAAACTCTTCTTTCAAATACAGTTTCTTTTATATTTTTCCGGATAAAGTCACTATAGGTAAAGAGAGGTCGTAACCTTATAACTAATATGTTGCACACAAATAAGTTTGAAATGCCCTCGTATATCTATGACCTACCTAGTTTTCAATCAAATTCAGATCTTACTGGGCTGCCTTTCTTGAGTGAATACGATATTGATGAAAACCTCCCTAATACTATCCATTCAAGATACTTTACTGTCCCTGAGCTTGCATCTTTGGACTCTAGCAATAGTCAACTTTCTATTCTACACACTAATATACGAAGTCTCTCTTGCCATTCTGATGAACTGGTTCAATTATGTGTTGCTGCAAAGAAATCTTTTGATATTATAGGAGTATCTGAAATTTGGAGCTCCGAACAAAGCAAGATACTAACCAATATTGATATAAGTGGTTATAAGTTTATGATACGTCTTCAACAAGCCAAAATGGAGGTGTTGGGCGTTATGTTAAAACTAATCTTAATTCAAGGAGTTGTGATGATCTGAACTTCATATGCAATGGATTTGAAACCATTTGGGTTGAAATTGATAACAAAAATAGCAAAAACCTCCTATTCTGTTGCACCTACAGACACCCAGGAGCTGATACTGAGACATTCATTTCACATTTTAGAATAATTTTGCCCAAATTATTAAACAAGCAAATTTTCATCATGGGGGACTTTAAAATTAACTTATTAAACTATGACTCACATACACCTACTTCCGACTTGGTAAATACTTTCTTTTCAAATAATTTCTTGCCCTGTATAACTCATCCTACCAGAGTATCTAAAAATTCATCAACAATTATTGACAATATATTTACTAATGTAATTGACACCAAAATCACATGTGGAAATATTTTGACACATATATCTGATCATTTCCCTCAGTTCTTGATAATTGAAAATGCAAATATATCATACAAAGAGCTAGAGATTATTAAATCAGACTACTCATCTTTTAATGAAAGAAACTTTCTTAGTGACTTCACTGCAATGGATTTTAAATATATTAATAATGCTACGGATGCTGATCACGCTTACAATAAATTTCTTGATGATACTGCTTCACTGGTTAAAAAACATGTACCTACTAACAGATGCACTAAAAAAGAATTGAAACTTAAAGCAAAGCCTTGGATTAATAAAAGAATACAAAAAATGATGAGAATTCGTGATCAACTTCTAAGAAAAACGAAAAATAACAGGTGTGAGGATACTATCAAACTTTATGAAAGCTTTAGAAATCGTGTTGCCAATAAACTAAAGGAAAGCAAACTAGAGTACTATCAAAACTTCTTTGAAGTAAATGGCAAAAATATGAAAAAGGTCAAATCAATAATTCACAAAAGAAACGGAAACATTCAAACATCTCTCAAATCAAAGATATAAGTGGTAATTTGATATCAGAAGATACCCAAATGTCAAACACTTTCAATGAATATTTCGTTAATGTCGCCGAAAATATAATTAACACCATTCCAAGAACACCAAATTCCCCTATGAAATATCTACGTAATAATTCTGAAAACTCTTTGTATTTATCACCAGTTACACATTTTGTGGTTCAGGATGTAATATCAAATCTTGATTCAACAAAGTCAGCAGGTCCTCATAGTATTCCAGTAAACTTACTGAAAATTCTCAAGCGACATATTTCTCATCCACTGGCTGAGTTGGTTAACCAATCTTTTTCAAAAGGAATTTTTCCACAAAAATTAAAAGTAGCTATAGCAGTTTCTATATATAAAAAGGGAAGTCCTGAGGAAGTGTCTAACTATAGGCCAATATCGTTGTTACCTATTTTTAGCAAAATATATGAGAAACTAATGTACAAAAGGCTCTACTCATTTGTGACTTGCAAAAAGATAATCTATCAATTACAATTTGGTTTTCAACAACAGAACTCTGTTGATCATGCGCTAATTAGTATGACAGAGGCAGTCAAAAATACCCTAGACAATAAATGGTTTGGGTGTGGCATATTTATTGACTTGCAGAAAGCATTTGATACTGTTAGCCATAGGATCTTACTTGCTAAACTTGAGCATTATGGAACTAGGGGAACGACACTTGAGTGGTTCCGGTCCTATTTGACAGACAGAATACAGTATGTTTCAATCAATGGCAAATGCTCATACCCACTACATATTAACTGTGGTGTTCCTCAGGGATCAGTGCTTGGCCCTTTGCTCTTTCTTCTATTTATCAATGATCTACCAAATGTCTCTAGACGTTTGAAATTTTATATTTTTGCTGATGATACAAATATCTATTATGACTCAGACACAATTGAGGATCTCACCAAAAAAGTAAACAATGAGCTGAAATATGTGAAGCGATGGCTTGATGCAAATAACCTTTCCTTGAATATAAGCAAAACTAACTACATCATTTTTCATTCCTATGCAGACTCTATCCCACTTAACACTGTAATTAAGATTGGTAAGAAACACATCACTAAAGTGAAATACATTAAATTCTTGGGAGTTTTACTAGACGAGCATCTTACTTGGAGATATCATATCTCTGAACTTTCAAAGAAATTGGCAAGAACTTGTAGTATTTTACTTAACGTTAAGTGTCTCCTCCCAAGGAGCATATTGATAATGCTGTACAATGCCTTGCTTTTGTCTTTTGTACAGTACGGTATTATTGTCTGGGGTCAAACATTTGCATCACACTTAGAACCAATATTTAAACTGCAGAAAAGAGCTGTCCGGGCAATCTCTCAACAAACTTTTCCTGCACATTCCTACCCAATCTTTAAAGAGTTAAAGCTACTACGTATTGATGATATTTTTAAGACTAAGCTATTAACTTTCGTTTATGAACCAATCAATAAGCTAACACCAGTTTACTTCCACAATTTCTTCTGCCATGTTACATCAATTCACTCTCACAATACAAGGCAATCAACAAGTGGTGGTCTGTTTTTAGCCCAAAGAAACACCCTCCAGTATGGCTTACGATCAATTCGATATACGGGGGCAAAACAGTGGAATGGTTTGCCAACAACAATAAGATTCTCATCATCGAAATATCTGTTTAAAAAGCACCTGAAAGACTATTTCCTAAATGCCATGTAGTATTAATAGAACTGTGATCAAATTATACAAGGATCTGACACCTCGGCATGCAAAATGAAATCTAATATATAACTACCCATTAAGACCTATGGGGAGCCTCCTTCTCGTTAGTTCACCTACTTAGGAGGTTCTTCAACAATAGTTTCTATGAATAGATACAGCCATTATATAGTGTTATTGTTGTTGTTGTTTATGTTATTTATTATTACTATTATTATTATTATAAATCACTTGTATTAGATTGTACTTGATGTAGTTATACTAGTTGTTGTTGTATTAGTAGCTATACTTGTATTAGTTGTATTAGTTGTATTAGTTAGTAATCAATAATATCAATAATATTAAGAAGCGTTGTCTATTGTTAATTCCTCGTTAGGCCTAGGCATAAAGTACTATTGCAAATATGGTGAGTGCTGAACATCATGACAAGAACCTAATCGTTACACATTAAAGAGCATAAGAAATTCGCAAAATGTCAACACGCATTTGTAAAGATGCATAGTACCCTGACCTCAATATTGTCACAATACCACCATTTTCATTCATTTAGAGTACAATATTTCTTTTTCTTTCTCGTACGTATTCACTGCATGTTTTTCTCTTTTATTTCCATACCGCCTTTCCTTACAACTCTTTGACTAACATTACACTGTAGTTAACGCGATAGCCTCATTTTCATTCCTTTTCGGTAAATTTATTTACATGACTAGTTTTTTTCTTGTTATTTTTAACGTCAGTTATTTTTCTTCTTAAACGTCTTATACTAATGCAAATACTATGTTAGTCACTTTCCTGTTTTCTTACTTTTGATTGGCTAGTTCTATAACGTATTTCCTTTATTTAGTTATTTAACCTCCAGATGGTAGTGTTTTATTGATTATTCGTTGTTCGCTCAGTTAGCTATACGTTTAATTCTGGATTTCACTGGAGACCCGTTAACTCTTGTATATAGTTGATTTCGTTTGTATATAATCAAATAACCAATGCCACGCTCATTTAACCACTCATACCCGACTTCGAAGTATACTTAACATGAGAGGAAACATTCACATTGTTATATTTGGTGACAGTATTCTGGGATTTCGAATAATTGGAGCACAAGATGAAAGAATATCTTGGTGTCCAGCCCATGCCAAAAGAAATTTGATGAAAGATGATGTTTTCGACGTATAATTTTTTTTTATTTTTTTTATGCACTTTATTAATACAAACATTACTACATTAACAGAACGATACCACTGGGCGCAATATCAATGTCATACCCAGTGGCCAACTTGGGATGATGACGGATATTGGTTCAAGATTTGTGAAGAAAATGCAGATGGTGTAGCACTCGATTGAAAGCATTCCACATTTCCTAGAAAATGGCAATTATGAACTCCTTTGCCGTTGTGCATGACCAATATGCTCATAGTATCCAGTTGAGTGTGCGTTCAGGGATACAGTTTTTTTAAGAAGTACGGAGATTAAATTACTTCATGGAGTCTTGTTGTGGGCAAGACTGGAGCAATTGATTTGATTTGGGACCGCTTGATTTCGTGTCTGAAAAGGTATTTGTTTCGGCGATGTTGGCTAGTTAAAGAAAGAGAACTTAGGAACCTCAAATCCATCGCATAGCCGAAGAAATTGGACTTGTAGTTAGACATTTTTGATTGTTAGTTTTTGATAAATTATTTTTTTGGCATATTTCGCTTTTATAGAATAGATCCTTGTATTTCTAAATTTCAGATTTATGATTATGACATTTCTTATTGGTTTAGTAAGTTACAAAATGTACCACAAATATGTACGCGAATAATACCAGCGTCACCTGTTCTGCCGAGGATATTGACGATCTCTCTAATGCTCTAAAAGCTGAGGTAGACAACATTACAAAATGGTTACGTCAGAACAAGCTTAGTTTGAACACTGATAAAACATAAACGACAAACCAACCGTATTCTTGATCCACTAGAGGTAAATATAAATGGGGAGCTAATCAAACGAGCTCAAAAGGTTAAATATCTTGGAATTACAGTCGACGAAAACCTGACGCGGAATAAACAATATAAAAACCTTAACAGTAAAATCAAAAATGCTATCTCGTCCCTGCGGAAACTAAAGTACATACTCCCACAATCTAAATAGGATCAGGTGTATAAGGCACTGCTTAAGAGTAATCTGAGGTACAGTGATGAACTATAGGGCAATTTGTCTAGCACCAAGCTTGATCGTCTTCAGTGTTTATAGACGCACGCTTATAGAAGGCTCAAGAATTATGGACGGGTGGTGTTGCAATTGACATTCGGTCTCAAATTTGATGAAATTTGCTAGGGCAGTTATGATCTACAAAATAATAAACGGTCTCTGCCCGACAGTCTAAAAGGAAGACTTGTTACTAGATCCCAAATATCTAACTATTCAATATGAAATTGCTTGCACCTAGACATTCCATGACAAAATCTAGAATTCTCCAAAAGGAATTTTTTCTATTGTGGTGCACAGACGTGGAACGAAATCTCAGTACATATAATACTGAGTCCCACGATTACCTCGCTCAAAAAGAAATTAATAGAATTCCTGCACAGTTAGCATCCTTTCCCAAAGCACGATCCCTAGGAAGACCAGCAATGTCTACCAATAATATTTCTAGTTTAGTTTTAAAATTTTCATTTACTTTTCTTTGTATTCATACTTAATAGCTGAAAGGGATTTGGTGTTTAAATAAGATAAATGAAATGAAATGAGTGATGTTTTAATCTTTTAATATGCAAAAGTTGCTCATTATCGGACCTGAATACATATATCTGACGTGTAACAAGATCTTTACATAGGCCAATCTGAATGAAGAGAAACAAGGCAAACTTATGAAGTGACTGTCCTGCTATGAATACAGTTGCATCAACTACCAAAACAATGGACAACAACCGCAGTCAGCTACAATGGGAATCTGTATCCTCTAGACAACAAAACATCTGCCTAATGCGTTTAGAACTATTTGCAGATCCATTTATAGCAACGTCATCGACAAACTGCATTTCTATTTCATAACGAAAGGCAAAGGTCATGCAAAACTTGCTTTTCTTCCATTAAGGAAAAGGAAATACATATACTTTTAGGGAGCCCGGTTTCGATATCAATCGAGGCACTGAATGACTTCTACCATTTCGCATCAAGGGTGGCACTAGGAGAGGGCTAGGGGGCTGTAGCGCCCCTTCAGAATACGCTAGTCCCTCCCCGTTGGAAGGTGAAAAGCTATTTTTCGGGGATTTTTTACATTAACAGTACCTTACTAACGGAAATTTAGCCGTCTCGTCGAAAAATTCCTGGCACTACCCTCTCTTTCGCATCTTTTGGAAGCACTTCAAAAGCTGGCATATTAAGCAGTCGCTTCAAGTGGTTTTCTATTAAAAATGAATACTTTCTATATTTCTATTACAATTCTGTAAAGCTACCAAAATGCAAATAACTGGGTGAAAAGCTTATGAGCTTTCTGCTTAGAGCAAAAAAGTGTGAACTCCTGAGGTATCAATAACTATTGTATACCTACGGAAACATAACGTTCCCATCAGAAAATTAAACTTCACATCCTAAGCCATGACCAGTGCTGTTTTCCTATGATTTGTCCCCCCTCTTTTATCCTTAAAAACCGAAGACTATTTTCAATTATCGAAAACCAGTCTAAGTCTAAAGAAAGAGACGACTGTCCAGTTTTCTATGTGATATATGTACGGCATCTATAGTCAAAATGGAAAGATTACCTATTGCTAGAAATAGAGCCATTGCGAGCATCCTGGTGACATACGTCTAGCTGACTTTTTGGTACTGGATGAGCAAACCATCAAGTCAGTTGTTTTGTACAATTTGTTTGAAAAATAGCAAACGTTCTAGACTTGCGTGTTTAAGCAGAAAAGATAAACGTTGGAGACTAATTGGATTTCTCACGATAACAGAAGCAAATGATGCAACTCAATGTCGCCACAAGGCACATATTCAATTTTGATTTCCATCCATTTTATATTACCTTATCTATTCTTATTTAATCATGACATCCATTCAGTAACAAAAATCCCAACTACAAACAAGGGTTCTAGTTAAAGATATAGTGAATAAGTTAACTAAACAGATATAAAAACCAGTACTGTTCTTACATGGATTCGTGCGCCAAATTGTTAAAAAATTTTCCTTGAGCTTAGAAAAATGATATTTTAGCCCATTCTTAAACCGGGTTAGCGTATTAGATTCTCTTATGTGTGTTGGGATAGAATTCCAGGCTTTCAGTCCAATGTAGTTAAAACGTTTTCTACTAAAGGCTAGATTTAGCCTTGGAGTTTGGAGATCGGTCTTGTTTCTTGTACCATACTTGGTTATCGTGGATCTTTCAGCAAATTTATCGTGTAGACTCTCAGGATATATCTTGTTAACTATTCTAAACATCAGAACCGACCTGTCAAATTGAAAGATCTCATCGATGCTAACTGTTGGTCGAATCAAAGAGTTCTTTATTTTTGATGTTTCAATAATGTCAAATGCACGATTTTGCAGTCTCTGAAGGGCTGATATTTTTGTGTTCGATAAGCTCCCCAGACTACGTCAGCATAACGAAGATGACTCTCAACAAGCGCTTTATGCACTTGAAATAGCATTGGTTGTCGGAGGATGCCCTTAAGTTTCTTCATTGCTGCTAGCCCCCAGCAACCTTTTTCTTAACTATTCATACTGTTCTTCCCATCATAAAGTATCGTCAACTATTACCCCGAGATATTTTGTTTTATCAACCTGTTAAATTTTTTCTCAGTGCATGAATAATTGCGGTAACGATTCTCCTTTTTTCCTTCTACGAGGATGATCGATTATCCTGTATTCTGTTTTTGTGGGATCGAGACTGAGTTTGTTAATCCTCATCCATACTGCAATATTTAATAACTCAGCTTGTGCTGTCTCTACGAGCTCTACTTGGTTGTTTGAGGATATAGTTATCTCAGTATCGTCTGCATACATGTTTGCTCTTGAGTGTCCTATACAGTGCTCAAAATCATTCAAATAAATAATAAAAAGCAGCGTCCCAAGCATGAGCCATGTGGAATCCCACACTCTATTTCTACAATATCAGACACTTAACCACCAATGGAACAGTACTGGTTTCTATTAGTTAAATAAGACTTAAACGAGTAGTTCTCAGTACTTGTTATTCCATATTTTACTAATTTACTGATCAGTATCTCATGATCTACGGTATCAAATACTTTTTTCAAGCCAAGAAAAAGAGCAAAGTTAGCTTTTTTAGGTAATATTTGAGTACCAATGATTTGAGACACCAATCAGTGAGGTGATTGCAGAATGAAATCTTCAAAAGACATAAACCTTTCTGCAATTCGTAAACATTACAATATTAATATATAGGGCGTCCAGAAAGCAGTTGAAGTCAAAGGCAAGTGGGCAGGACACACAGCCCGACTGAAGAACCATGCATGGGCCAAGAAAACAACAGACCGGGCCACAATGGACAAAAAGATAGTGATGAACCCAAAATAAGGTGGAGAGCTGAGAGTGATGAACCCAAAATAAGGTGGAGAGATGAGATCGAGATAAAGGCACGTGGAATCAGGTAGCACAGGATCGCGATGAGTGGAGGAAGATGTGGAGGGCATTCGCAAGCATTGGCGTGATAGGCTACTGATGATGATGATTGATGATGATGATTATGATTATGATGATTACGGTGATGACGATGATGATGATGATGATGATGATGATGACGATGACGATGATGATCATGATATAGGGTGAGGCTAGCCCATGGTTAGAGACTTCCACGCGCTGGCGAGCGGGCACAGAGAGGCCTTGCTACACGCTTACTTCTATCATCTTAAGCTTAACAAAGCGTATCGTCGACTCGGAGGTATCAAATACTCAAGTTTAACAAGTGAAAAAATTCCAATTTCTTGATTTACTCTACAGAGCCTCTACGCAGTTTACTTCCCATGACTTTCTCTTTCAAAATTGCATCAGAGAAACGTAGCGGGTGGCCAGAATGTCAAAGTCCACGACAAAAAATGTGGTCGGCGGATCGAATAATCAAAAGTTGTATATAATTCCTAGGAGAATACAATTAGGATAATGTGTGTGAATCTCCACAAAAACGCCGTTCACTAATTCCTAAGAACTCCATAACTTCGGCAAATCTTTACATATCAATAAAGATCTCTAGTATGTTCATCATTTGCATGACTAAACACAATCAAAGTGAGCAACCACGTTTCCATTCACATTCTATCAATCTTGCCAGTGCTTATCTTGTGTTGGGAGATACAAATATGAAATGCACAGAAACACTATACCTTTTGAATGTGCTACTTCATCACTTTCGCTACCTATCTTTTACTACTTGAAGTATTCACAAAATGCATGGCAAAATATTAAGTGCTTTTGTCTCTCTAACTGGCAGAGGACTTAAATAGCATATCTGACATCAATGAGTGTCGGAAAATTCAATAGCGCAATTGTAACCAGAGCCTGTTACACAAATTTTACATCGAAGATACGCACCTTTAAAACAGATATTTCTGAATATGTTTAATACACTAATAAAACCTCATCACCTTCATCGTCTAAAGGAGTATTCAAAAAGGCGCAGTGCCTCCCAATTTCCGTCTATCCTGCGCCCTTCTATATAGCTAAATTACATCTCTTCCACCAGCATTCTCTTTCCTTTGGCCATCCTAACTCTCTCTTTCCAAAAACCATTCCTAGAAATAAACAACTACTTTTGCCCTTTCTCCTTAGAATGTCTCCGATAAAAGTAACATTGCTACCATTTTACAGATTGATACACAAAAGACGACGATAGTACCATAACTGATGTGCAAAAGATGACGATAGCACCATAACTTATGTGCAAAAGAAGATGAAAGCACTATAGTTGATGTGCAAAAGACGACGATCGCACCCTAGCCCACACGTTCCAATCGTCTTCTTCCTTATGTTTTTCAGTACCCAACATTCTGAGTCGTAACTGGCTTTGCCAAAAACTAACTTATACCGAAAACATTTAGTTGCCGTGATGGTCATATTCAATGAGATTACTGCATTTCTTGGAATACATAACCTCTGGTGAATTTTTTGTGTCATCATAACTTTACGCGATCATTGCTCTAAGATACATAAACTCTTTTACATTTTCAATTTTCTCATTATTATTAACAGAAATGTGTTCTAATTCACTCTCATTCTGGTTTTTCTATACTTTTTGCATAACTTCGCTTTGCTCGCACTGAGTGCAAATCAAAACCGCAAACTCAACTCTTAGCTAAGTCCAGCAATTCATTCATGCTACCGGCTATTAAAATAACATAATCTGTACAGCTCACTTTAGAGATAATTCCATTGCCAACTTTGATGCTACTAACAAAGCCATCCAATGCATTTCTCATCATTTATTCACAACAGATATTGAAGAGACGTGGGGAGAGCATGCATCCCTGACGAACATCTTGCTCAATTGTGAGCCAGACTGTTAGATCATGCCATGACTGTTGTTTTTTGTTGTTCATACTCTAAAACCCATATTAAACGGGGGTAAGTTTATCAATTTTGGTAAATTTGAAGACCCCCTGCTTCTTATTTTGATCCCCCGTTTCAGTAAGTTTAGCAATTTTGGAGTTGCATCAAATGTATGTAAAAATCATATTCATGAAGATGTTAATGCAGGGACTGCATTAAAACTCAGTTACTCGACCTGTCTTATGGTTTGCTGTTTCTAAATGATGTTAGCACTTCACATGAACAGACATGTCTAGACGGTGCTTCTTTATGCTCGCATGTTTCTCTCCCCCCGCTTATTTTGAAACCCCGATAATTAACTTTAGAACGTTGTTAGACTCCCACTTATTGTGACCTCCACTCGTTAATTATGGGTTTTAGAGTACAGCTGTTAAATTAGGTCAATGATATGGGCTGAGTATCCTATACTGGCCATTACACTCTAGAGTACACTATGAGAGACTACGTCAAAGGCCTCGCTGTAATCAATAAAACGCAAGAATACTTGCTTCCATGCCTCTGCTTTTCTCTACAACCATTTTGAGATTAAGGATTTGGTTGTGTCCCCAATCTGAGTCTAAAGCTTGCTCAAACTTCATCAATTTAAGCCTTCATTCTTTCTGCTATGATTTTAAGAACAACTATACCGTAAATCTTCGATCAAGCGCCCGTCCCGAATAAGCGCCCGCCCCGATTAAGCGCCCGTCCCGATTAAGCGCCCGCCCCGATTAAGCGCCCGTCCCGATTAAGCGCCCATCCTAAAGCTTAAAAAAGTGAATAAGCGCCCATCCCGAATAAGCGCCCATCCTTGAAATTTCAGAAACGGGCGCTTATTCGAATTTTCGGTAAAAACAGCGAAGAGGGGAATCTACTACAGTAAACACGCAAATTCGTTGTATTTTTCATTCATTTTTCTTTTCAAAGAAACAAGGACATTTCTTTAAGTAAGTTGTCTGAACGTTAATACCCACAATTTTCTTCTTCTCATAGAGATTTTTCAACAAAACTTCCGCAAATTTGAAATCGTCTGTTGTGGCAATGTATTTTACCGGAACTACCAGACAAATTTCACGTTTTTTCTTACAAGCTACTTCTGCTCGCAAGTCTTTTTTTCTCCATGTCAGTGGTTAGGAAAAATGACAAAAGACGGGACAATTTGATAGGTGCGAAGATATCGATTCGATAGGTCGACTCGGACGAAGAGGGTGACGAGGATATCGATATTATGAACATACTATAGAGATGTTTTATTTCATTGTTCCAAAGACAAATATTTCCTGTAAAACCTAGTTTTCTTGAATTGTATGTAAATCCATTTTATTAAATAAGCACCCGTCCGTGCAATTCTAATGTAATACTTTTGTAAAAAGAGATGCTTTAATTTACCCTTGATTATTTGTCGCAGAAAACTTAATGATCACAGACTTTAGCTCCCTGTCCAGACACTTTGTCCTTAGTGGTACCCTGTGGGGATACCACTAAGGACAAAGTGTCTGGACAGGGAGCTAAAGTCTGTGATCATTAAGTTTTCTGCGACAAATAATCAAGGGTAAATTAAAGCATCTCTTTTTACAAAAGTATTACATTAGAATTGCGAAGGGTAATACAAATATTATATAGAATCATACAGCTAACTAGGCATACCTTGTGCTTCCGTCTTAAATTGTATACAGTGCTGCAAATAGCTAGGCATCAGTTACTACTTAACAGCATGGATCTCAACTGATACTTTAAATGGCTCAAAGGATTTCAAATCCATAGCATGAACCACCAAATGATGTTATGGGTGGAAAACTAAAGAGTTTGTGAATGTTCAGACATGCAAAGACCTAACTATAAGCTCATCATTGATTAACATGCTCTTTCAGGACAGCAAAGTTCTGGTTCAGCATTGCTTTATTATCTATTTTGTGGCATGAAATTTTCTATCACACCCTGTGGCTAGGAGAACAAGATAGGGCCTTGGTATCAAGCCCTGGAAATTACTGATGGTCTCTGCTTATGAAGTCACCAAAACTTTGAGACTTATCACCCACTTTCCTGATTTTCAATTTTTTTCATATCTATGTGTAAGCAAAAATGCCTAGCCTGACACTAAAATTTGACCTTTCTACTTTTTTTGGAACTCTATAATTTCTACTATGTATGAGTGGTAGGATTCACACTCCCAAACAAAAAAGCACAAAAAATTGTACAAAACATTCAAAGAAAATGGTGTATTTTCATTCTGTTGCACCCATAAGTAACAGACCTAGATGAAGAATGAGTTTTTTACACAAAGTAGCATTGATTGTCATGCTGCAACATTAAAAGTAACACTCGTTCACCAGAGCACATTGTTTAAAGAAGAGAAATTGCATCTCTTTTACAATATAGGGTTTTATACTGTTATGGAAAAATAAACCTACAGAAGAGGAATTTAGAAAGTTACCAGGCTATGCACACCACCATCAACCAATATTGTTTTCACTTACAATTTCAGAAGCAAGTGCATGCAGCAAAGTAAAGTTGGAGTTCCAAGGCTAATAGTTCAAGAATGTTATTGTCCTAACAAATGTGCTCAGGGTTTCAAAGTGCATGTCTTAGACAAACAAAACATGCCATGGTGCACTCCATGCTAATTGAAGGCTGAAGGCAAACCTGGAATCTTTGTACCATATTTTCTCAAATAGAAGCAGCAGCTTCTATTGGTTTTTCTGTAACATTACAGCTTCTACTTAAGTGCCACTTGTATTCAAGGGTAGCTTTTATTAACTTTTTTAGTCATTGCAGAGCATTCATTAACACACTACATTGCATTCAACTTTACCTAAAACTGAGTACAGTATTTGAAATTGAAATTTGTTAGCTTTTGAAACTTTTTGGTGTTGTTCTAATGGCAGAAACTGACAAAAGAAAATGTTTAGAAAGTGTTGAGGCAGCTACTCCATTATTGTTCTGGACTCTGCTTTTTTCTGGACTCTGCCTTTGTCTATACATTCTTTAAACTGTTGTGCACGCATTAAGTAGCCTCCAGCTACACCCCTACACGCCCAAGTCACTGCATTTTGCACACATAAATAAAAGGCACAGTGTGTATTCAAATGTTTTCCTATGATTTCTTTTCAATTTTATCTTAGGTGTGGGGCCCCTCTAGGGTTACCAAAAACACAGGGCCTGGGGACATGGCACCCCTTACAGCTGCTACTGCTTCCAAAGTTGAATATAAGAAAGTCCAATGTCGAGTTCTTGAGATGTAACAAAGTTGATAGGTTCAGGTGCATTTAAAATGCCCATAGTCTGTGCATAGATGTTATATTTGTTATGATTGTTTTTCTTCAACACTTAATCTTTTATGCTCATGAAGATTATTTGTGTACATTCAACTACTTAACTACCCTTAGATGCTAATGCACAAAGCATCAGAAGCTAAAGAAAGCTTTGCTAAGCTGAGAGAAGGTTTCAATATTGAAGCAAACTAGCCATTCTTGTGAAGGGAAGAAGGAGTCTTTCAAGGGGTACTGGGTGAAATGGGTGTGTTGATGCTATGGAGGAAATAGACATCTCCTTGCAATGATATACTCTTGCTAAAATATTCAACTTCAGCCCTAGTATCCTCACTGCATCTGCCTGATATGGATTTCTCAAATCATATCTCGTTTATGAAAGGCAGAAAAACAATTAATTGGAAGAAAAATTGGATTGTGTCACTATATTTTATCACAGGAAAGCAAGCAAAAGGTAAGCCCAGTTCCTTATAAGATGCCATACTGTTACCAACCATTAACTGTGATATCACAAAGGCTGCCACAAACGTCACTGTTGACTTCAGTTTTTACTCATAAAAATGGCTGAAAGTCCCTAGTAACTTTGAAGGATTTTTTGAAAATATCTTATTACAAGATACAGTTATTTTGCAAAATTTGTATCTTATTATAGAAGGAAAGTACCTTACTACAAGACACTGTTATTGATTTCAATATCTAAATATTATCTTCAAGATACCAACATTCCACTTTGAAACTAACCTCAAACGCATTGCTCAATGAAAGGAAATTAAGTATCAAGCCTTTTTAAACATTTTGACAACACATACCGTAAACTAAAGTTTATAAACTTATCAACAAGTTCTCTTGGTATTTTTGGTCAAGCCTCTGAATCATTTTTTGACATGTGCAAAGATTTAGGCATTGAAAAACCTCACCTCATCTATATTAAAATGACAACAGTCATCATACACACCACCTACTACATTGTTTGGATGAAGAACAGACCACAGACTGACTCAGCATTCCTCCATTACTGACACAACATTGTATAACCTATAGTTTTTCATTATTGCTATTACTTGTAAGCCAGCCAAATATATATTTCCTTTTCAGTGAGATTTGCACTTTAAATGTTTAAATAGATATTATACATGACGATTGAAAATCTGTGTATGCACTATTTCTATGGTATGCTCGCTGGACAATAAACACACCAGCTTACTTACGGCTTACTCTCAATGAATGCTGTTTATTTCACCCTACTACATTTGAGGTCCCAAACTGTCAGCGGGAATGAGACAAATGATAAAATAAGCAAGAAGAAAAGTTACGTAGTTGTATACAACTTCAGGCAAACTCTTTGTACCAGACTGGAAACTTTAATAAGTACCCTCAATATCCTACTCGTGCACTGGCTGGCGCGCTTTCCAATCGTGGACACTCACATTTAGTCTAGCGGTTTTTCTGCCATGCACTGGAAGAGGCGAAAAGTCAAACGCTTTAAATTATTCGCGAAAAAATTCAAAATCTGATCCATGCAAGAAAGTCCGGGAATTTACCTCAGACGAGCACTATGAATTCTTAAAAAGTTAAATTGTCAGCGCAGTAAACAAACTTTCCGGTCTGGCAATCATCAATGCTGATAATACAAAATGAACACACAACACTGCTGAACTCTTGAAAATGTTCGCTCCCAGTGGCATTGATTGCACTATCAGCAAACCCTGGGAAAATCCGGGGTACAAAGCTAATGTACCAGAGCAACTTCAATACGATACCATTTACTAAATAAATAGTCGTGAGGTTGGTCTGTTTAAATGAGATCAATGGTTAAGTAAAACATTTAACTAAATGGTTTAGGAGGTCGACACATTTAAGGATTCCACTTGAGACATTCCAACAACACGAGATGCTTTTTGCTTCATGAAAAGTCAGATCTAACAGCTCCTTATTTGTAGTTTTGTCGTTGGTATCAATAAAACTATCCTCTGTTTAGGTGACGAAAAAGGTGCAAATCTCCGATTCGTAAAGGAACAAGCAAACTAGGCCTAGAACAAAGGTTGAGGTCAGGTGAAATCCCAAAAATATAAAGTAACGGAGGAGTAGTTACCGGGAGACAACTATGTTAGGTAGAAGCACTTCTAACTGAAATGTAATAATGACATTTAAAGAAATTATTTAAATATTCGTGTCTCAACGTACCTGTAACGTGTTAGTTCTCTTCTACCCAACTACCCTAACATAAACACGTCCCGAGATGTTCATGTAGGATCATAACCCCAGATCCTCGTGGTCAGCGGAGGCCAGATTCTATATCATTGAGTGGAATAACATACCAAAGGGTGGCCAGATTCCTGAAAGCAAAATTACTGTACTCTTGGGCACCCATAGTAAGGCGGATAATATTGTTGACAAAGCAGAATTCGTGGTGTCAATAAATGACTTTCATGAATCTGGCAATGGCTTTTCAATAATGACTGCAAGATTGGGGCTGTTAAACGCTGGGGGGGGGACATCAATAAACAATATTTCAATCTGGCAATATTCACTCACACTATCATCTGGGATTTCCCAATTCACATCATGGGCGTAGGAGGACGTCAAATGTAGGGGGGATGTAACTTTTCTGCCCGAAATATCAAAAAGAGCTGAAGAGCAGGCAGAAAAAAATACCCAAATGTCCTATTGTTCTTCAGAAAATTTACCCGAGTGAAAAGGACTTGTGCCCAACTTGCAAGCCTCCCTGCCCCCGCCCCTCTTACGCTTATGATACACACTGACCGTACTATTCAGGCGAACAGACAAGGCATTATAGTAAAGATAGCATAGAGATAACTTGTTTCTTAATTGATATGTGTGTCCCGACAGATCAAAACATCGCTGCCAAAGATTTTGATAAGCTGTGCAAGTATAAAGTTCTCGAGATTGAGATAAACAGAATGTGGAACTTAAAAGCAATAACTATACCTGCAATTATAGGAGCTCTGGGTATGATAAGACTGTCAAAATCACTTTGACAAGATCCCAGGACAACCATAGCTTCAGGACATCCAAAAATAGTATTGACAAATACAGCTCATAGTCTACGCAAAACGCTGTCCTTGTGAGTACTAATCTTAAAGAGACGTTTTTGCTTCTCAGACCTTTGCTCACATCAGGTCACTTGGGGTGGCCGGGCTACCAGTTAAAAAATAATAATAATATAAACTATCTTAAGAAGGTGGCCTGCAATAATTTATCTCGATGAGACACTTTGCAACAGGGCCCACTCTCTAGATTAGTATTAATTTTTTAAAACTTCATTTTCATATAAATAAACTAACATACAAATAAAGATCTCTCTAATAGTAGGTAATTTGCATTCGACTGGATTAACTACAGATATTTCTATTAAACAAAAGATATAATTCTAACACTAAGAGCTAAAAGTGAAAAGAGAAAGTGTTAGTACAATAGAAGGTCCGGGTTTCTCCAAGGTTTGTTGCGCATGCAGAAGATATAATAAGTTGTGCTACTTATCATACTAGTTAATTTAGTGATTACACAGTCAGTGTGGCCTGTGTTAATAGATAGATCGGTGCACATCTGAATGAAAGAGTTAATGGATTGCCCAAAGATGCCAAGAGAGGTTATAGACAAATTAACAAATTTGACGTGACAGTATTTGATTTCGGATCGTACCAGTGTATCCGAATCAGTTCTTAAATATGACTTAAATTGCAAGATGCTGGTAAGTAATGTTATACCACATGGCAATTGGCTCCAAATTTGAGCAGCCCTGGCTTTGAAAGTAAGACAGCTCCAACGATTTTTTTTATGCTCTATATATGTCTTGTTATATTTACACGATCTCGTGCTTTTATGACGTACGGAAGATGTTTATATGCATTTGTCTTAGAGATAGGAAGATGCTACGTTATTTGAACTTTTAAAAATCATTATCGCCAAGTCCTTGTCAAGACGATCTTGCAACGTCAACGTCTAGTTGACGACCATACTTCACTACAACAGTCAAAATGAGGTATCATTCAGGTGTTAGGAAGCAGTTTTCTAGTGCTTTTACTCAGGAAATGCATAGCTCTTTTTATATTTCCTATTTTCATATAGATTTTGCTTGCCGATATTTGAAGGTACTCATTCAAGATGGGATGTTGATCGAACCATACTCCTAGATATTTAAATTTCACAGTCTGCTTGATTTTGTCATTGCCAATCATGATGTGCATTTTTTAAAGATTTATTACTTTCTGTTTGCTCCCAAAAATCATATATTTTGTCTTGTCAGTGTGTATTGTAGGCATTTTTGCTGTTGAATATTTAGCTGCACAATTTATATCGTTATTTAAATTGATTTGGACCACCTCTTCCTCTGGATCGGCCATAGTTGCACTACATCATTACTGCTTTGCCAAATTGTATTATATTTGTAACTGACAGCCAGTTGCATCTCCACCCATCCTTTGACCAAGAGTTCTCTACCAAAGTATTTGCTCTATTCTGTAGACGTTGAAGATGCTTGAGCTCTGCGTTCGATAAATTGCCCCATAGTTCGTCAATGTATCTCAGATGACTTTCAAACAGTACCTTACACACCTGATCAAGTTCAGACTGTGCTAGTATATTCTTACGTTTCTGTAGGGACGAGAGGACAACTTTAATTTTGCATTTGAAATGCTAAATGTTTTAATGCTCATTCCATATTAGGTTTTCATCCGCAGTAATCTCAAGGTACTTGACTTTTTGACTCGCTTGATTGATTCTTTATTTATGCTTATCTCCATTAGCCTAGGGATATGGCCTAAAACTCTGTTTTGTCAGTGTTTAAACTCAGCAGGGGCGATGTGGCCGGGGTAGCTATGGCCTCTCATCCTTTTGAAATCGTCAGATTTTCAGAAACTTTACTGTCTCATCTGAAAATTTTCTGATTTTTGCTGTTGGTAAAGATAAAGATTTTGAATTGTGTCAGAAAATCTTAGAACTTGTCTCCCCCTTCTCTACAGATGCCAAGGCGCCTTTGAAATCCAGCTTGTTCTTCCGCAATCATTCTGCATTGTGTTCAACCTCAGCTATTAGATCAATGCAGAGCGGATCAATGTCATCAGCAGAACACATTACGCTGGTATCGTATAGGGACGGACTGGCCAGTCGGGCCATTCGAGCAAATACACGAAGGCCGGCTGTATGAAAAGGGGAAAACGTTAAGTTCTGAATATCGATTTCTTTGCAATGTATATATGAAATAACTGACATTAAAACTGTGGAGTTATCAAAAAATGGTGGAATTTTTCAATATCTCTGCCCACTAATTTAGGCTTTCTAGAATTCATAGGCCAGTTTAGTCAAACTGTGCTCGGGACAAAAAACTTAACCAGCCCGCCCCCTTCCGCGTACATATTTGGGGGTACCTTTTATGAGGCATTGCTCACGAAGTCATTGACATACAGAAAAAAGAGAAGAGGCCCCAAGCACGAGCCCTGAGCTATACCACATTGAATAAGTTTCAGGTGGGATTTCTGGTCATTTACTTGACAGAATTGCCTTCTGTCAGTCAAGTAGGATGTGAACCACAGAAGAGGAGTCCCTGCTATCCCATATTTGGATCGTTCTGAGAGGAAAACGCCATGGTCTACCGTATCAAATGCCTTCTTTAAAATCAAGGAATATGCTTATGCCAATTTTGCGTTTTTCAGCATTGGAAAGCCATGAATCTGCAATATTCAAAAGCTCGGTCAATGTGTTATTTACCTTTAGGAATGCATGCTGGAATTTGTTTTGTACCTTAAAGTAATCTGCGACTTGATCATGTCCTAGTTTTAGCTAATCAATTTGCTTACAATAGGCTGGAAAGGTAGCTAATTAAATAAGGTAAGTATTGCTTAACAGATAAGTAGCGAAGTATAAATATACAATTACATGCAAATGAAATTAAATATGTGAAAAATTCGAGAAATACTAACAAAATTCTGCTTGACACCAGAAGTTTCAGCATTATGTTCTTCTTTTTCCAGTAAATATATCCAACCTGAACCACATAGCGCCTACATGAATGACAACTACATTCTTCTGCTTTCCAGTCTTTATGCGATTTTTAAATTGATTCAAGTTCAGAGATTGCTTTGTTTCTAGAGACAGTCCATGCCCTAACCTATGAAAGAAATGCTTTTCTCCTCAAAAAGTGGTAGTTCGAGGTCTTAAAAACATAATAATTGTTTTTAAAACAAATATTTCTTTAATAAATATTGAGTTGAGCCTACTCTTAGGTCCCGAATAAGCAGGGCGGTTGTAAAATTCCTCAAAATCAAATAATCGAGGGGTCAGAATAAGCGGGGGGTCGGATATTTGGACTAACTGTGCAATATCCAACGCAAATAAAGCTAAGATTAACATCACTGCAAGCGAATACTTTTCGGAATCTTGCTAAATATATTTCATTCATTATTTGGGTAACTCAACAAAAGTACCTACTTTTTGCAGAATTTTCCTAGAAATATTAACAATTTAATAAGCGGGAGGGACCTAATAAATGCGGCGATTGGAAGATTTTTCGAAAAAATAAGGGAGGAGGCTTATTCGAGACCTAAGAGTATTACGTCACATAAGGGGGTGGAGGATCTTTTGATTCTTGTGAAAGTGTGACATGAGGTGGGAGGATTATTTTTGATTGTGATATCACATTCTTTGAAACAAATCGATTGTTAGCACATTTGGCTTCAAAATAGCCAGTCTGTCTCTTTTCAGCAAAAGTTTGGTTCTTCGAATAAAAAGAACCTGGCAATCCTATTTTGATACCATTTTGGCCATTTTCGCTGTCAAAGTCACAGTCACAGTGCAAGACAACATGACTGCTTCCATGAACCATCCATAAAAAGGCATTGCATGCACGTTATGACGAAAGCAGAAGAATGCTCTATTGAATTCAGAATGTAACGTCACACATAAGGGGGAGGGTGGGTATCTTTGAATTTATGACAAGTTGTGACAGGGGAAGAGTGGATGGGTGTCTGAACATGCCAAAATTAATAGCGTAATATGTGAATGGCCACCATCCTTGAGAGCAGGGTCGTTACTAGAAAGTTTTCTTGGGAGTTTAGGACATGTATTTGCCGACAAAATGGGCGTAGCCGATTAGGAATGGGCGTGGCCATTAAACACGGACGCAGTTTATGCTATGGAACTTTGTTCGCATGATTAAACTTGGTTGCCACATCTACTAGGGTGTGCTACTCCCTCGTCGGTATAGGCCTGCTTGAGAGTGAGGCTGTAAATGAGGGTAGTGCTGAGGCATTGGCGGCTAGATGATCCCAGAGGCGTCGCAATACGTGGGACCAGGGATGGGCCAGGACCTCTACTTTTACAGGGAAAATAAATGTTTAGCATAAAGGGTGTATATCTTTGAATAATATTGACTCGTAGGCTATGCATTATCTATAGAAGTAGCTGCAACGTAGCATACATAGTTTACCATTAGAAATGAATGCAGACGAAGACGGCTATTGGTGCGAATCATCAGCTATCAGTTTGAAATCAGAATTGCAGGAGTTTAATCACTGTATGCTAAAGGATTATAGGTCATCCTGTATCCCCAATGAAAACCATAATCCCAGAACGAGTGGAAGCAATACAGAAAAGGAAATTAGTAGTTTAAATTCGTGCTTAGGTCTGTATTTTGTCTTCAACCTCACTCTTTAGCTATTCAGTGAAACTTTCTTGGCTTTTTTCACGCCTTCAATATCAAGATGTTCTTCTAACTTTCTTAGCAGACGGTTTTTAAGTTTCGATACTTTGCGCAGGCACGTTAGTAGAAAATGAAAAGGTTGTTTTTACACCCAAAATATTGCTTCTCATGAATGAAGTATAAAACTCTTTAGGCACTACTTGCTTATAGGAAAGAAAATTGTTATATTCGTGGAATCTTGCAGTGACGAAATAGGAATAACAATGATTAATAACAAAAAGTTCGAGAATCTTCTTCAATTAATGACTTTATATTATGTCTCTTCTTACGAGTCCATACTACGACAACGGTAACGTTAACCAACAGAACAGTAACGTTAACCTTACGACAACTTAAACTCATGGACGGCTTGCACTATCAACTTCTTCTTGCGACTTTTACTGACGACTGAACTACACAATACAGCGTTGGGATTTGTGGCAGACACATGAAACAGCAGAAAGAAAGAGTTATTACGCAAGGGCGATTACAACATAAGATTGCAGCTGATAGGTAATGGCATGGAAGCAGATTACTCACAAACAATTACTGGACGGATAAAATAAAAACTACCTCATGGACATGGAACAGTAAACCTATTCTGTAACAAGATGTATTGTCTCTATAACAGAAATTTAACCTTCTAAAATCATTGATTTAATGTTTTTTGTTGATCTAGAAAAATCATATCTTGTAAATTAGAAGGGCGTTTTTCTGAGATCTAGGGAACGTAAATATTACAATTTTCTAGGGGGCTTTGCCCCTGACCCCCATGCTTTCTTTCTCTTAAATTATATCCTCTTTAATTGTTTCAGCTTTCTCCTTGTTCGGAAAACATTGCTCATATTTCCGCAAAATTATCGATGTAATTTGGGTGTCTTGAGGAATCGAGAGTTCACTGAATAATGCCGCACGTTGAAGTTTTGACGTATATATCGATAAAGAAAAAACAAACTACAGCAACAACATACACACAATAAGTCCAAGAGTTCTCAACTCAAATTCTACCTCGAAGCGTAATGTTCAATGTCGATGTTCTTCTCTCAGTAAATGTCTCTTCTCTCCTTGTGTTCTCGAAGGTCTTCGTTTTCAACTGTGTACTCAATAAATCCTCTTCTCGTAACTCGTGTCTCATCAATGCGCATGCTCCATGTCACATGATATAACAATTCAATTCAATTCATAACACTTCTCTCTATCAATTAATCAATCATTCAATCAATCAACAATTTATTTATAGTAGGCAAAAGAAACTAAGATAGCAAAATTATTGCTACTTAAGGCCTACTGGCTTAAAGAATTGAAATATATTACAAGTGTAAGATAAAAATTGCTACATATCATGTTAGGTGCCCAACCTGTGGTATATATATTTTGCAAAATCTGCAGTTGCAGTTCTCGCCCCTTCAACGTTTAAAATGGCTTTTGAAAATAGAAAGTGTGCTTGCTTGTTTGATTATATTTGGTAAA
Source organism: Cassiopea andromeda (assembly GCA_018155075.1). Lineage (NCBI taxonomy): Eukaryota > Metazoa > Cnidaria > Scyphozoa > Rhizostomeae > Cassiopeidae > Cassiopea > Cassiopea andromeda. Next base: position 216,852 of record WIPJ01002207.1, on the reverse strand, counting down.
GTCGACCAAAGTCTATTTCCAAGGAAGAATATAGTCTCAATTCCGTATGCGTGTCGTTACCGTGCTTTGTTCGGAAAACATTGCTCATTTTCCCCAAGATTGTCGATATAAATTGAGTGTCTTGGGGAATCGAGAATTTACTGAATAACTCCGCGCGTTGTAATTTTTGAAGTACATATATCAATAAAGAAACCAAATTACAGGAACAACATACACAAAATAAGTCCATACACAAATAAGTCCAAGAGTTCTCAACTCAATGCTTCCTCGAAGCTCGTAATGTTCAATGTTCTTCTCTATTCTCAATTTCGTTCTCAATTCAACTCCGTACGCCACTGTGTTCTCAACACAACTCCTCCATCCCGTAATTCGAAAAACGTCTCTTCCATGTGCATGCTCCATGTCACCTGATCAATTCAATTCAATTCACAACATGCTTTAAATTGTAACCAGAATTCCGCTCAGCGAAAATATCCTTCATGAAACGAGGACTTAAGCCAGGCCTTGTTTTATAAATTTCAGTCATAAGCAACTGAAGAGTCTTTACGTGGATAGATACCAAATTCCTTTGCTCCAGAAGAGATGTGATTATTTTGTAAATCATGGACAAATGGACAACTTTAATGCTTTACATTATATGGCTGCTTGAGCTTGACATTATTTTAATCCTATATACTCTTGTTTTGTTTTGAATTGTTAGTTAGAAATACAGTCCTCTAGAAGGCAAACATGGCCTAATCATTACAAGAGCTCTCTGTTACAAGCGTCGCAAAAATCAAACAGGAAATTAACAATACAAAAAGTTGTCAACCGAGCCGGATTCACAAGTGAACAGAATGATGGAAGAGGACGAACACATCGAAACGATGGGCGCAGTAGGCCCCGATGAACCCGCAGAATATGCAGCGGAAACAATACAGCAATTGGACAAGGAGAGTTCAACCATCCTCAATACAACGAGTTAGACAAGAAGCTGTGTCTACTGCAATGATGCACGACATCGATCAGTAGATTGCACAAAGCTGAAAATCCCTCAAGAACGAAAGGCATATTTGCGACACAGCCACCGATGTTTTAATTATACTGGAACTAAACATGTTTCAAAAGATTGCAGAAGTACCAGAAAATGCATGTATTGTAATGAAGGTCATCATCCTTCAATATGTTTGAAGCAATCAGAACCATTGCAAAAGGAGTCCAGTCTTCATATCACAAATGACCAAGTTGCTACAGGTGGCTCAAGCAAAAATTGGAGGAATTTTGTGTCGTGCTTTACTTGACAGTGGCAGTGGTCACTCGTATGTAAGCAAAGAACATGCAAGAAAGCTGGATATCAAACCATGCCGAGAAGAGTCACGTGTTATTGGGACAGTAAATGGGGACATGAGTGTTCAGTGCCCAGCTTATGAGCTTGAGGTCCAAGGAATAGGAGCATGGTCACACACTAAATTCAAGACACAATTTGCTAGGATAAATGTCAGTGTTTTATCAGCAGTGCCATACGTACACCCAGAGATAGCAAAAGAAAATTACAGACATCTTCAAAACAATCAGTTCTCAGACACTTCAGTGAAATACATGCTACCAATACATGCAATACTAGGGGTAAAGGATTATGCTTACATCAAGATGGGGAACATCAGAAAAGGGGAAAAGGGAGAGCCTATAGCAGAGGAAACAACTCTTGGATGCACTTTGATGGGACACTTAGGTGAATCCAAAGAGCATAAAATGAACATCAATCTAGTTATTGACAAAGAAACATCTATTCAAGAAGACGCAAAAGGAATCAAAGATGATGAAGACATTTGTGCAGATTCCAAAGATTCTATTAAGCAAAATGAAGACGGACGTTATTGTATTAAATTGCCATGGAAATAAGGAAGCTATTTTCTGCCAAACAATCGCAAACTAGCTGAGCAAAGAGTCAAGAGCCAACTGAAACGAATGAGCAAGCAACCATAACTGCTCGAGAAATACGACAATATCAGGGAACCATTGAACCAGTTCCAGAAAAACCTGATGGAGATCACATTCACTATATACCACTCCACTGCGTTGTTCGAGATCAAGCTGAATCTACAAAAGTTCGAATTGTATATGATGCCTGAGCTAAAGAGAGAGAGTATGCCAAATCTTTAAATGACTGTTTACACGTTGGACCAGCTCTGCAACCATTGCTATATGACATACTAATCAGGGTGAGACTTCACAAGTCAGTACTTATTGGTAGCATCAAGAAAGCATTCCTACAAATTGAAGTTGTACCAGAGGATAGAGATGCTTTACGATTTCTTTGGGTAGAGAGTATCAAAGACAAAAGCCCAAAAATAAGGGAACTACGCTTCAATAGAGTCGTATTTGAAACAGGACCAAGTCATTTCCTGCTCAATGCAACACTTCATCACTACATTAAGCAATAGGACACAGATCCAACATTTTTTAATGAAGTTTTAAAGAGTTTGTATTGCGATGATTTTGTTGGGGTGTCCAGTGGCGAAGTTAGAGGTACTGTCTGTCCTGCCCTGCAAGACTGAAATATGTCAATAAAATCAAAATGTTTAAAAAGTGGCTAACATTTACGTTTTAAGCGAAGGTAACATTTCCCTACCGTTAGCTTGTTCTTGCATAGCGAACTCATTCAACATAGCTTTTGTTTTGCCATTTATAAAATCATTTTTAATTGGTACCAAGGAACAACTTTGTTTTGAGCCCAACTCCTACCATATGAGATGGCAGGAGCTGATAGGAGCTGAAATAAGAGTATTTCAGCACGTCATTGTGCTTGTACTACCACACAATAGAAAAAAACAATCGTTCTCCTGCCACATTTTACTGGCAGGAGCTAGGACGGTATTGCTGCTGCGATGTCATGGAGCTGCGCTGGAATTGAACATTTTGATTGGCTGAAGGGCTTAACACGTCATTACCTTAGAAGCTTTCGTGATGACAGCTCCTGCATACTTTGACATGCAGGACGCTTGTAACGGTCAGCATCAAGTAGCCGAGGAGCTGAAGACATTATTTGTGAGCTTATAGAGAAATGATGCAGTGCAAGAACTGTTGGTGAGCAGAAAGAGATCTTGCAGCATAAGAAGCCCCAGCCAAAACTCGGGGCTACAACTGCCAATCGCCAGTTTCAGGACGACTAGTATGCGAAGAAAGAATGGCTTTGTGGCTCCACTACTTTAAAAAGATTGTTTTGCCTTTTGTTTACTCCAGGAAAATCGCACATGTGGACAAGAAAAGGATATGCCGATATGCGTTGTTTTCTTTCCGATTGCAGAAAGCATGGGCGATCGAACTGCCATTTGGAGGCCTATAAGAAGTGGAAGACATTTGACGCGACAGAAAGGGTCAACATGCTATTCTCTAGAGCGAGAAGAGAAGAGGTGCAGCGCCATAATGAGCAGGTAAGGTAGAACAGGGGATGCTTAAAACCATTTCTGAAGCTATTTTATTCTTAAGCAAACAAGAATTAGCCTTTAGGGGTCACGATGAATCGAACGATAGCCTTAATAAGGGAAACTATAGGGAGCTACTTGAATGCTTTGCAAAATTTGATTCTGTCTTTGAACGTCGTCTCCATAGGGAGTTCACAGAAGGTGAAAGGGTACATTCTGGTGTTTTCATTGGCGTTTCTTCAGAGATTCGAAATGATCTCATTGAATGCATAGATTCTGTCATTCAAGATCAGATTGACAAGGAAATTGAAAATTGCAGATTCTTGAGCATTCAAGTAGATGAAACAGCCGATGTTTCTACTAAGGAGGTTTCTGAAACTTTTTCATGTTAGTTCTTATAGATCCCACTTTTCCTTGGTTGGTGGTTATGAAAAACATTTGCAAGAATAGAATTGCCCTCATTGCTTATTATTATCATGTTTTGCTTCTGAATATTTACTGATCTGGATGGACTTGATTTGCATTCATTGAGTTTGTTAATATTTTCATAGCACTATCCCACTTTTCCTTGGTTTTTGGTTTATGAAATACATTTGCAGAATAGAATTGTCCTCATTGCTTATTATTATCATATTTTGCTTCTGAATATTGCTTTTAAGAGAAGCTAATGAATCTCACTGTTCTGCTTTACAATAAAAGCCTGCAAAGATGTTTTGAACCTCAAGGCTTTAGAATGGCAAGGAAGAGTTAAATCATATTTTAGCAGGCTGAAGGTACCTTTTGTCAACACTTGTTGGAATATAAAGCGTCAGATGATAGCCAAACAATCAACAGATCATAAATAACCGGAAGAAGATTCATTCCTGATTGTGTTAATGTTGGGATACCCTTTGCTGAATCAATCAAACTTTGTTGCAAAATTAAGTTGCATATGACCTTTTGAATTTGTGCAATAATGATATCAGTTTGATTGCTCCCAGCCTTTATGTCACCAAAAGGCTAGTGGAATTCCTTATGTTTAAAAATGGAGAAGTCAAGCATAGGCAAACTTTTGACGTGCGGCTTGAGCTTAACTCAATTGGATTTGCCATTTAGGACTAATTTGCCTGGCAACTACAATTTGATATTTATGAGATTCGATTTTTATCTCAGAATGTTTTGTTTAACAGTAAAACATATGATTTAATTCTATGTAGTATGCGTTTTACAGCAGTTCTGAAAACAACAATCTGTGATTTAGAAAGGGACTTAAGTCAATAAAAATGGTGTTAAAATCTATCTTCAATTTAAAAGTGAAATCATGCAAATTACATTAGACTTGTAGGAGGAGATATATGTCAACTTTAACTATCTGAAAAGGGTACTTTCCACAGAGTGTTCAAAACAACAGGGTTAAGAAAATTTTTGAGACCCCCTCATATGTTTTTTCCTTTCATTCCAAAGAGGCAGGACTAACTTTTTCATCCTAGTTTCGCCACTGGGGGTGTCAAATTCTACTGAGGAGCTTGTTAAACTAAAAACAAAGCTAGAGCAAACATTGAAAGAAGCTAAATTTGAAATGCACAAATGGAAATCTAATGACCCTTATCTAAGAGAAATATATGCTACAGAAGAAGCTGTCACAACTAAAGTGCTAGGGTTTCAATGTAAGACTGGGGCAGATGGCATGTCAATAAACTTCTCGCATGTTGTAGAAAGTGAGCACAGCTTAACTCAAAGAGGAAGTCTAAAGATAACAGCATCAATCTTCGATCAATTAGGGATAGGAAGCCCAGTAACTATCTTGGCAAAGATTTTTTATCATGAGGTAAGCCTCAAAAGGCTAGGCTGGGACGCACAAATACCTTCAGAGCTAACGAAGCTATGGGAATCCTGGATCAAAAGCATTGAAAGACATCCAGAACTGGAGTATAATCGATGTGTCATCAAGCATTTAGATGAGCCTATACTTGATATCAAGCTACATGGTTTTGCCGATGCAAGTCTTAAGACATGTGCAGCAGTAGTTTCTGTGCAATTTTACAATCCAGTGAAGTTTATGTTCAGCTATTAACAGCGAAGTCCAGAGTAGCAAAGCCAGGATTAACAGTTCCAAGGCTAGAGCTTGTAGCAGCCCAAATGCTTGTAAAAATGCTAAAGCAAGTTCGAAAGGCATTAGAGGGAATCAGTTTTTCAGAGATACATGCATGGAGTGACAGCAAAACTGTGTTATGTTGGCTAAATAACAAAAGTGAATGAAACAATTTGTACGTTCAAGAGTCGATCATATCCTTCAAGACTCTAATACTGACTGGCATTATGTCAATGCCAAAGACAACACGGCTAATATAGCATCAAGATGCATGCATATTCAACAGCTAGCACCAAATGAACTATGGTGGAAAGGACCTCCTTGGATAATTGATCAGAAAAGCTGACCATCACTGCTTGAATTAGAGAAAAATGAGAATAGTGAAACAGAAAAACGAAGCGTGAATACTGTAGCATTAGTATCAGAGAAAACCCAAGAATGGACTAGGAGCAATTATTGACCTTCAACACTATAATAGTTTGCACAAAGTCATTCGAATAACATCATGGGTTTATCGTTTTGTGAACAATGCAAGATTGAAAAACAAGAGAAGCAGAATTCAAGTGGATTCAAGAAATAAAAAACTAAAGTTATATCTTGTGAACACTTTCAGCAGCTGCAGAACCAGCTGAATTTAAGGGACGACAATGGTATTCTTAATTGTCATGGCCATCTAGAGCATGCAGAAATTGAAGCTAGGCCAGTTCTTCTACCACGTGATCATATATTTACTGCATTAGCAATCAAGGATGCACATCGTAGAGTTTTTTACATGGGAGTATCTATGACTTTAGCAGAATTACGTCAAAAGTATTGGGTTCCTAAAGGACATCAAGTCGTAAAGAAGGTAATAAAGGGATGTCAATGTTGTACCAATCTCTCTGCTAAGCCATTGCCACCAGCTGCTACAGCTGCATTGCCAGAGTGTAGAGTTAAATCAGGACATGCATTTCAAACTTTCGGGGTGGACTTTGCAGAGCCTTTCTATTGCTCTAATGGGAAAAAGACAATCAAAACCTACATAACTTTATTTACATGTGCTACAACCATAGCTCTTCATATAGAGCCAGTTACAGATATGTCAGTGACTCAGTGACAGCTTTCAGGCAAAGTTTAAAATCACTCATTACCAGACGGGGTATGCCATCAAGAATAATCTTAGGCAACGCTCAAACTTTCAAGTCAGCTGCCCAGTGGTCAAGGAAACTTAAGAACAGTGAAGAAGCAAATAATTTCCTAGAAGCTAAAGGCATCAAATGGCAATTCAATGTTGCAAGAGCACCGTGGTGGGGCGGATTTTTTGAACGCCTTATTGGCCTTATCAGGTCATGTTTGATGAAAATACTAGGCCGTGCAAAGATATCCTTTATTGAATTCAAGGAGTCTCTATTGGATGTAGAAGCTACACTAAATAATCGCCCGCTAACCTACTTAGAGGAAGAGTTTGGACCTGAAGCACTAACTCCAAATCACTTGATCCATGGACGTCATATACCAATGATAGCATGGGAGGAGCCTGAGAGCGAAAGCGAAGTTGATGCAACTCGTAGATGTAAGCACGTGCAAAACAGTTACAGAATTTTTGGAAACGATGGAATCGTGAGTATATTTCAAGTCTTCGTGAACATCATCGTTTGAACTCAGAGACACCAAAGAAGTTACTGAAGTCTGGGGCCACTGTTCTTATTCAACAAGAAGGTATATCAAAAAGCAGGTGGAAATTGGGATGCGCTGAAGAAAAAGACGGTGTAATTAGAGGGGCAGTGTTGAAAGTAGTATCAAATGATCGAATATATACAGTTGAAGGCCCTCTACAAACATTTTGTTTGTTAGAACTTTATGCTAAAGAGTCAAATGCAAAAGAAGACAACTTTGGTGAGAATGAACCTTTACGCCGAAATACTCGATATGCAGCAGCTATTGCAAACGTGAAGATCAAGAACATTGGGGACATTTCAGAAAATCAGGACTTCGTCTGACAACAAGGGGACTGTAGCTAACATGAGATAATACAAATACTTACATTACCTGCTTCAACTTTTCTTTGTCCATGTAGCAGGATATTCTGGCAAGGGCATGAAGTTTTTGACTGGCTGGCTTTCTTGCACAGAGTTTTGACATGCTGTTTAAAGCTCAGTGTTTGATAAAAAATTATCCCCAGAAGCTTCTCCTCTTTGGTTTCTTTAGCGTTAGCCTCTCCTATTTTGACGGAGACTTCGTTGCTCTTTCCACCAAAAATCATCAAATGACATTTATCTTCATTTAGCTTTATACGTTTGTTTAGAAACCATTCACTTAGCGCGAGAGCGTCATTCTCTAATTTTGCGACAACATTCTCGACGTTAGGATCGCATGTATAAATTTTTGTGTCATCCGCGTAATTTCAGACTTCAGTCTCTTCCAGGAACAGTAATAAATCGTTCAGATATATGTTAAACAAAAGGGGTCCCAGGAAAGAACCTTGTGGTACACCCAGAGAGGTTTTTGTCCACATACTGAACGTTCTATGTTCTCTATTGTAGAAATAGAAGCTTCTCAAATCAATGATTAAATGTGCTGCTCGCTATCTAGAAGGTGTACTTCTAGAGGGAAAAGGATGTTTTATAAGATTTAAAGAGCAAAATTCTTAAAGATTTTTCAGGGGGCTTCGCCCCCTGACCCCCGTCCTGTCTACATCCTTAAATCCTCAACAGCAGACCGTTTTGCTATCATACTGTAAAACAATTCGCGTTTTATAGATGTAATGATTTTATAACTCAAACGATACTCAATCCAGACAGCATTATAAATACAAAGGTAAGCAGTTAATTCAACAAATATTTCAAGCTCGATAAGTCTATCAATTTCTCAAAGTTCTGAATAGATCAAATGTTCCCAATTTCTCAATGTTATAAAACGACGACTTGAACAACTCTGCGCAGGGCAAAAGACCACGACACACTTTAAGTCACTTTACAGCGACAGAAACGCAACTGCAATTTACGATGACTCATACAACACACCTGCAATAGAATTACATTTAAACAAATATATGATGACAGCAACTATGGAGATGACAGGTGACACAAAAGCACGAAAGTGAGTGATTACTACAAAACGGAACCGACAGCAGTGTTGCTACTCGTAGGGTATTCTTCCTACTGTAGGATATTTTACCCTCTTACAGGGTGTAGGGACGTACCTACGGGATAAATGGCAATATGTTGGTAAAATACGTCATTTGTATGTAGATTTAGGTTTCAAAGAATTCTCTGTTTTAGGAAAAGTTAAATGTGCACAATAAAAATTAAAATCAAAGAAAATCTGGCATGCAATTCCCACAACAGACTTGATCAGACCTTGAATTTTTTTATCGCTGGCCTACAGTCCTCAACTCAAAATGCTTACACATGACACTATAGCATATCTAATTTTTCGAATATTTTAGTTTTGCATTCAAACTTTCAAATCAATACGAAATAGCTGAGACATAAAAAGCTAATAGCTTTATCATAGACGGAGTTACCGGGAGGGTTTAGAACAGCTTCAAGAGCAGCTGTAATACAAACTTTATGGCTATATTTCTTCATGTCTCTAGCTACCTCTCAACATCAAATGCAACTTTCTTTACAACTAACAAGTGAACTCGAGTTTACCGAGGTGTGATGTCCAGTAAATTCACCACGTAAAATGTTTGTCAAAGGAAAGACCTTAATCCGTAATTGATCTTGTATCTGGCAAAATAGATATGGTGAACTCTCTTTCATATCAGTTTTCAGTTGCATAAAATAGGGAAATCTCTATCAATGCAATAGCAAATCTCTCCAGCTTCTGGAAAAAATTAATTTACAAGCATGAACCCCAAACCCTGGCAAAAATGTTACTGTTGAATATAAGAGGGGCACTTTGGCGAATATCCAAATTCAAAAAAAGGATTCTGATGAAGACATGTATTCGTTCTCTGATTAGAGATCAATCATGAGCACAAAGTTTGACCTACTTGCCAAAAGGGCGTTTTCCCACATTCTAGAGGATATGAACTCAAAAACCTTTCGCTTGCTTCGTACCATTAGTGAAACTTCAGAATGTCAACTACCTACACCTTCCCCCAAATCATTTCTTAACTCAGTCTCTGAGCTTTATATGCAATTACGCTTGCAATTTTCAGGGTACATGACTTTGCTTCAATATATGTATTTTCAAATGTGTATCAGTTTGAAAAATATTAGAGAGTTCCAAACAGACTTTCTCAAAGGAAAACACTTAGGTTTCCCTAAAGATTTATGTTAGAAATAATGTTAGATTTATATTTATGACATCTGATTGCTGATTTAGTGAATAATCAACAACTTTAGTTTGGCTCAGAGAGCCAAGAGGAGGAAACCAAAAAAAGTCAAATATTGAATATTTTGATAGCAGAGATCTACAATACTCGCCAAAAGTCCTGGGACACTATGTATGTTTTTAATCTGGACGGAGCATTCACCTCCCTCCTCCCCCTAAACAATGTTGGTTACTGAGAGAAGTACATGCGGTAAAGGAAAATTTTTTCGTGCACAATAACGCCAAGTGCCTCAGGAACAGACTAACATTGTTTTAGGGGGAAGGGAGTTTGCATCAAGGCTTGATGGTTGAAATGCTGAGAAAGCTATGGTTTTTCATAATTTTTTGAAAATGTCCCAGGGACTTTTGGCAAGTATTGTAGTTTTCAAATTTACTCGATTGTACCTCCGTTTCCCCCCAATTCCTTGTGGCTTGGATGGTGCCTCTGAGAGGACTTTTGTTCTGGCGCGAGCATTTAGGACCGGATGCCCTTCCTGACGTCACCAATCGCATGCGGTAGGCCTCGAACCCAGGACCATATTGTTCTTAGTCGCGTGCATTACCGCCATGCCACGGCTGCTCTAGATCTAGTTCTCAAGTATCTATATTTAATCAAATCCTCAAGCTAAAGGAGCAAAATTTTTAAGAAAAGCCTATTTTTTATAGTATTCTTTCAGTACTAATGACCAAACTGTAAAAGTTCTTAAAGTAGAATCATCATGACGTCATCATTATTCATTCTGTTTTAGGGATTGTAGGGAAGATCAATGTTTAGTGCTTGAAATTGTAGGGAAAATAAAGGAAATTTTGTAGGGTGAATGTAGGTAGAGAACGCATGTGTCGTAGAAAAATTTCGCCTTCACAGCGTGGCAGCCCTGACCGACAGGAACAGAAACTGCAAATTGCACATTACGTAATCAAGAACTAAAGGAAAAAGCTTGTGCTCTAACAATACCAAGCGTTGTGAAAATGCGCTGAAATTGAAATAGCCTAAGAATTTAGTCCTATACTTGAAATGCCATGGAAATCTACAATCTATTTGTTGTATGGACTAAACCCGACGAGCTGATTTAACTTTAGCTTGGCCTCCCGCACCTCCAAAATCATTGCATTGCCCTTGCTCCCACATGTCTAATATTAACAAATAGTTTACTACATTCATGTTATGCGTACGCTTTCACAGTAATTTAGTTCGCTAAATTAAGAAGCTTTTAGAACTGAACTGTGACCAAAACTTAAGAAGGCTTTAGTACTAGGCCCTGAGCTACAATGTCTGCCAAAAGTCTTGGAACACTTCCTGTGATTTATGCTATAGACGAACTACAAAATCCCTTCCCCCGTAAAACAATGTTGTTTGAAGGGCATATTACTAGCACGTTTGGGAGAAGTGATGCCTGTCCAAATAGCTAAGGGCCCTGGCTACTGATTCAACATTGTATGAGGGGGGAGGGGGTTTACACTCTCATTACTGACAAGGAAATAGGACGGGGGTAGAAACCCCTCAAAACTGTATGGGTGTTCCAACTACTTTTGGCAGAGATTGTAGGTTGCTTATAAAAACGTGTATATCATAGTGGTAGAGGATTGATACTAATGAGTGAAATAACGCCTGTCCAGATGTAATGCGCACTTGATGATGAACAAAACCTTCAGCAAATGGGAAATTTAGTTAGTTTGAAAAATAAAAGTGAAATCAGAGGATTGAAAATTAACAAAAAGAAAAATGTTCCTACATGTAATATCAATTTAGACAATGAGAAAATTAAACAAATTACAAGGAGTTGAATACTAAGGAAGCATGATAAAAAGTGATGTCAAATGTGACAAAGATGCAGAGTTGCGCTTGCAAAGAAAAAAATCATAGAAAAGAAAAGTATTTTTACAAACTCCAAGATACCTATTGACACGGGAGAACTATTTCTGAAATGCTACATCTGGTCTCTTATCTTATATAGAAGTGAGTCATGGACCATTAGCAAAAAGGTAATCCCGTGATGGGGAATTTTTTTGTTTATAATAACTATTCCCTCTCGCTGGAATCATGCCTTCGTCCTCCTGCGGGCAAAGGCTCCAGATTATCCTGGTTCTTTTAAATGGTTGGTATTGTTGTGTTTAAGAGTTCGCCAGAGAGATACAAGAATTTGTTGACTTTCTCTCGATTCCCAAAAAAGACTCTTTTCTCTCCTTTTCCTTTACTAACTTTGAGTTGCATTTTTTAAGATTTCCATCATCTCGTATACTTCCGTACGTAGGGGAGTGCCCATAGAGATAATAGGACTAGAGAGCTCGCTACGTCACGTGATAGGGGTCAACAATGTAAACTTAAAATGGTAGCGTAGTCAGGCAAAAGATCACATGGAAACTACGTTCGCATTGCAAAAGTTTAACAAACGTTTAGAATATGATTAATGGGAATGTATATATGGAATGAATGGAAATAGATAATTATTTCCGTAATATTAACCTCTTACGCTGCGTACAACTATACACATAGATAGCCGAAAACACCAGGAACAGCTGAAATCCAAATTTTTGTCTCATTGCACCAGTTAGTGCCTAACTCATACAAAGTTGATAAAATCAAGGTAGAGGGGGACTAAGTTGATAGAGCTTTATTGTTCGGTTATATTGAGGATTACTGAGTGATTGTTTGATAACAAAGGCATGTACATACAAGGCCAATGCAAGGATTTTGGTGAGTTGTTTTTCTGTTCCAACATCCCTCCCCTAAGGAAAACCTGGAATTATCTTGCATATTCAGAGCGTATAGAAGGAGGGCTATCATATGGTATATGATTTCTATATATTTAGATAGTATCAAATTCCTCATATTTGCCTGGATCAAGCTAGCAAGGAATGCTTGTGAGGGTATGGCAATTTTTAAAATCACATAAATGAAGCAGTTGAAGTTAATAGCTATCTAGTGATATGCAAATGGGAGGGTATAATGCCCCCCAAAAATAAGGAAAGTATCTAGGCACATCTCTGTGGTAATGTACTACAAAACTTTATGAGATTCAGAGAAAGGATATCCTAACTTTAGGATACAACTTCAAAACATCATGGTAGAAGACCACTTCACAAAGTCAAAGTGGCTCCCCAAACTGTTTGTTTCATGTTAATAATTGTATATATATATATATATATATATATATATATATATATATATATATATATATATATATATATATATAAACTTATAAATACTGTTGAAAAGAAAATTATTGATGGCCTCAGAAAAGCATTTACTATTGGCTTTGGTGCATCAGAACAGCCCATTTGTGCTATTACTCAAAGGTTATTGTCCAGAAGTAAGTCTGCTTTTGAGTATTCTTTTACATAAACATTTCTTGAAGGCCACTGGAAATGGCTTACAACAAGATTCAAAGAGATAATAGTTATAATACTACTCCCAATCTTTGGCAGCTTAAGTGCACTTTTAGAGCATTGTCCCAGAATAGGAGCATAGAGGTATTAATACAATGCAAACTGCATTATAGAGAATATCCATTCTCCTCAGAATTCTTCATTTTGCGTTAATTATAACTTGAAAGTTATTTTGGATTCAAATACCATCTTGAAGAGTGATGATCTGTTATGCACAAATGGCTTGATCTCACATTCATAAAAAGAAACTTAAATGTTCATAATCTGTTGCATCACTGTATCAACCAGTTGATAAACATTACATCATTTAAGCTTCTACATTACTATTCAAATTCTTGTGAAAGCTCTCTTTGAAACAAAGAATCTTCATTCTTTTACTGGCACAACGCTCCATTGAAAGCCATATTCTTGTTTCAAGTCTACGAGATGGCCATGTAACAATATTGATAGAGAGAGTCGCAGAATTGTATTCACAATCATTTCTCACAGGCTCAGCAGAATTTATACTGACCACGTTTTAATACAAAGTACACCTTCTAGGAGACAGATACTCACAAACCAAAGTTTATTGTATAATATACAATATTGACAGAAGATGTCTGTACGTTTTTTATTATTTCTATCGCACATAGACCGATAAATAAAAAAGAGATTTTAAGGTCTAGCAGGCCTTAAACTCATTCCTGAGACGGCATAGGTAGCTGCTACTTTGAAAAGCTCTTTAACTTGAAAAGTATTTGCTACTAAATGAATCTTAGCCATACTCTTTAACCTTCATTACTGCTTGTTTTAAGTATAGAGCGTAAATACCTTCAGCATTTGAGGAAACTTAGTCATCCACAGCAACGCAGCAACAATGCTCGATATTTGAGCTAGCACGGTTAAGTCCACGGCTAATAAACGCAAAAGTTTCTCCAAAAAAGCATGAAAAACTCTTAGTCTCTCTCCAAAGCCATAATGTATTATAATATCGGTGAAAGAAGCAGCGGAAACATGATTTATTTCCTTTTTGCGTCTAGTGTACATTAACTGTCTGGCTTACTAGGGCGCCATTATGGATTTGCATGCCAGGCCACTGACCACGGTTGTTAATCAGCGCTAATAAACTTAAATCTAGGTACGAACTGAACAGGGAGTGTTGAAAAGTAAACAGATAGGTGGCAAACGAAAAATGTGCTTTGGCTTCTTTCGAACGTAAATTGCACCCAAAAGAGTATCATTTAAAAAAAAATTATTGAAAATAGGCTTTGCTAACGGTATTTGCTCATCTAGTTTTGCTTGAAGAAAATTATTATTGAATTGAAGCCATATGGTTCATAGGCCTACCTTGAATCTTTGCAGTAAAACAGACGAGTAAATTTCTCTATCTATCAATAGTTCTATAAAATATATCATTCACAGCTTCCCCTTTTATCACTAAAGCATGATCTACTTTGTCTGTGTCAAAAATGCCATAGACTCTGGCAGACTTCACAGTAGTCAACTGTAGTGTTATAATCGAGCTTTAGGTTCTTGCCCTCACAAGCTACCATTTTAGATTCCCATAGAATAACTATGTCACGTGAAGGACCGCGCATTCTAGTCCTACTATTTCTATGAGTCTGGAAACCAATCCTGATTTCACAATTTTGCATCAGATGAAACATCCGGGACTGTAGAGTTTATTGCAGCATAAACATATAAAATGGCGGATAGAACCAATCACCAAATGGAATTACGCCAGAGCAAAACAAGACAGTAAGGAAATATGTATTCGATACGTGGCAAAACAAAGTTGCAAGAAAATGCTTAGCAGAGTTGACATGGAACCATTTGTGAACTTTTCTTTCACAAATTGTGCTGGACATGGAACAGCCCTTGCTGAAAGCACACTGATGCAAACTGAAAGCTCACATTTCCCCCCTGAGGTATTCATTTTTGTTCATTTCACAATTTTGTCTCTCCATGAGATTGGAAAATGTTGATTTATTGACCACGCTTTGATGTAAGAACTGATTTTATGTCTGCTGTGTTGGCAATTACTAAACATGGAGTGTGTGGGTATAATCGCACCATGTTTGGTCAATTTAGTAGATTGGATTTTTATTACCAAAGACATTATTTTAAATGTAATTTTGGCTGATTTCTTGTTGATTAGCTCGATAACTGAGATCTGGGAACAAGTCTCCCTTTTAGACTGTCCGGGCTGAGACCATTCACTATTTTATAGATCATTACTGCTCTGTAAAATTGTACTATATTTTGAAACTGACAGACAGTTGCATCTCCATCTATCCTTTAACCTAGAGTTCTCTATCAAAGTATGTGCTCTAGTTTGGAGACGTTGAAGATGTTGGAGTTTTGTATTCGGTAAATTGCTCCATATTTCATCACTGTATCTCGGATGACTTTCAAACAGCCTTTCAACAATGCATTTCTACTATGAATGTAGGAGCCCTAGGGTACAGGGGTCACATGCCCCCCAATTTTCACAGAGCTGTTGGTAAGTTCCCCCTTTGCAGCTTATAGGTGTGTCTCTTGTTTGCAAAGGTGTCCCTTGCCTGCGAACTCAACTTTTTGACTGCACCCTACTTTCTTGCATTTGGCTGTTGTGCCTAATTGCATTTCCACACAACACTAGTTTCATTTTCAACTGTTTATTCTTGTGTAACAAAGTCAGGCATTAACCTGAACTGTTGTTTGATTTTTGTGAGTCATGTTTATTATGTCTTACTCTTAATGCCACACCCATATAGCCACACCCACAGACTTTTGGTTGAGCCCTGGTCAGATTTCTCCCTGGATCTACTCCTGATTCATTATTCTAGAGTATACAAATATATTGTGGGTTTCCCCCAGTATCTGCACCCAGAAGACACTATTCTATTATTTAGTTAAGCTTTCATTCATAACTGAAATTGCAAAACAGTAAGTTAGGACCCTTGCCTATAGCTTTGGGGCAAAAGTTTCTTGAGTTTTTTCCCACTTATAGCAAGCTGTTGAAATAATATCAGAGCATGATATCAGGCTCAAAATCATGTCTTGAAGAATATGGAAACTTGACAAAAAATAAATATTTTCATAAAATTTGTAATTTTCTAAAGCCGCAAAAGAGAATGTTTCTAAAACTATGATTCATGGCACAGAAACTTCTGAGGTGTCTGAACCATGTTTTGAAATTGGGAAACTTGTAGAATAAGAAGTCTAAGAACTCGTTGAGGTTTCAAGCCCTCTGGCTGTAGGCTTCTTATTTCTTCTCACCTCCATCTTCTTTTCCTCTTCGTCTTCTTCTCATCACTATGCCTATTGGATAAAGCAAATTATTTGTCAGCTGGTAAGCCTCCTTGAAAATCCTTGCCTTTCTTGTCAATCTAGATATGTCTGACTCCATTCATCACATCCTTTATTGCACTCAACCCTCTCATCTCTGTCCCTTAAAGCTTACTTTTTGTTCTTGTATTTAGTGCCCAAGTCTCTGCTCCATAAAATAATATAGGTTCCAAAATTTCCATGAAATAAAATGTATATATGCTGAGGACAACTCTTAACTCTATTTAGCCTTTAGCAGTTAGAGGGACCAAATTTCTCCCACTTTTTAGCAACCTATGCAAAAGTTCCACTTTCATACGCAAATGTGCCCCTTCAAAGTTAAAGTGCCCCTTCAGATCCAAAAGTGCCCTGTTCATCTATTTTTTGCCACTTTGCTTTTAATGTCTTTTATTTTGAGATGATGTTTTTGCATTCTGTTTTTCCACTTGTACATTTTTGAACCTTTCTATATGGCATAGCAGTTTTTTAGGCACCATTCACACTAGACCGAAACAGCACAGAACGACAGGGAACAGACCAAAATAATTTTAGTAGGTGTTCGCACTAAAAGGATGAGCAGTGTTCCGTTCCAGTCCGAAAAGCAGAACACTCAAAAAATGAACCATTCTGTTCCATGGAAAAGAACGGAGCACTGCTTATCAAGTGGGAACACTTGTTCGGCCAATTCCGTTCTGTATTGTGGTGCCACTTGTGTACCTTTGCATGAGAACATGCCAAAAAATGGCCAAAAGAAGCATGTTTCTTCGAATTATAGGGGAAATTTTCTATTTGGTACCCCCGACTGCAAACCACTGCTATTATGATTTTAACCAGTACAGCATATTGTCGGAGAATACTAATAGTTTAACCCTGAATCGAACGGCATACAGAAACTGCAAAAGAGCAAGGACAAGTGTGAATTAGTAGTTATAGTTATATCCAGGATAGTCCAAGACAAATTTTGTAAAAGATAATGTTGTGGCAGCGAACTTGATTATTCACCAAAAGGAAAAGAGCATAAATTAGGGATTGCTAGCTTGTGAGCTAGGGAAATTGTGACCATGGTTAGTAAAACCTGATATGTCTATTTGTGAAGCAATATCACTTCCATTCACAACGTTCCAGTTGCTTTGTGAACACCTCAAAAAATTTCCATTCTGTTCCGTACCATATCGAAGCGTATGGCTCCGTTCTGTTGTGTTCTAGTGTGAACAGGGCCTTTGGTAAACTCCAAGGTTAATAGCTTTCATCCAAATGCACTACAAACTTAGGTATACTTTTAAGCCAATTGAAGTTTGAGTTTTATGAGTGTGGTTATATGCTCCTTTTATGACATACCCCCACTTTTTAGGTGGTTCCTGTGTCCCTACTACTATGCCTGTTGCATTCAGTTACAGGACCCCTAGTTTAAGGTTTAGTAAAGAAGCACCTGCATTGATTTTTAACAGCATCCTCTACAGTTCAATTGAATAGTTTAGCACAAATCAATGCTCTTCAAACAAATTTTTTATACTTGTAAGGGTTTCGTGGGTGATACTTTTTCACAAAATATTGGCAAGTATATTGGACTAAAGATGTTGTTTCCAATGCTTGTTTCCAAAAGCCTGTATTGTGATTTATTGGTTTAGCCTGGAATTTTCAATGTTAGTATACATAAACCCATTTTTAGCTTATTTTTATGCATTGGAAAATAAATTAAATATATGTTGTCTAACTGAAAAAGAATGAAGATATTTTTTGATACATGATTGATAAAATCATAAGTGCCCTGTGAACTATAGTTTTAATAAGGCTAATCTTTATTGTCTTTGGGCTAAAGGAATTCCAACGAATGTATTGTGTACAGGCGTTTACTAGGCAATACATCTGTTGGAATTCCTTTAGCCCAAAGACAAAAGATTAGCCTTACTAAAACATAGTTGATATCAAAAATGTCTTATTATCACGTGAATTTGATATTTCTTTATGAAATCAATTGTCCATCTTTATTTTTCATGTATAGATACTTAGGATAACTGATCTGCTATTTTGTCTACTCTGATTACAGTGATAATACACTGCAGAATGAGTAAAGAATTTCCTGCTTTCCATGTCTATGTTGTTTTGATTGGTATTTCTGATGTAAACCAAGGTAATATTGTTTACAAAATCCTTAATGAGAGCCTAGGTTTGTTTTCGATATGAGAAATAGTTTGTTATTTTGACTTCTTTTTTAGGTTGAAGAGGGAAATGTTGAGTACAAGGTACGTATATTTCAATCTAAGCCCAGAAGAAACTAGTACAAGAGCAAGAACTTATGTCCATCTCCACAGGAGTGATAATTCTTCATTATTCCAAACTGCATATGCAATCCAAAATCTTTGCAGCCAAAATATGCACAAGTTTATATTTTACATGCAAGGATCCATGCTGGGCATCAATATTGGTTTAGGGAGGTTTCACTCCTGCATCAGGCCTTGAAATGGGAGGCGTTCTATCATGCATGAGCACCTCCACACTTGCCTCACAAATCCTTCTGGCTTGATTATTCAAGCTCCTAGAATTGATCAATTGTTTGTATTAAAGATATGCAACCAAGGGAGTGATTTTCCTGAATCTCCCTTATATATCTATAAAACAATAATTAGATGTTCTTTTCTTCATTGAATGAATTTCATCATGTTGTTGCACTAAAGCAAATCACTGCTTCAAATATTTACATTTGTATTAGCAATCCATCAATAGAGTCCTTTTTGATTTCAAGGAATATGTTAGAATATTGCTTAATGGGCTCTTAAAAAGTGTTCTCAAGAGGGTACATGCCCACACTCCAACCACCACACCACAGCAAAAACAATGTAGGAGCTTGATCAATCAAGTGCATGACATTTGCTCATTTGAAGGGCTGTCCAGCATTAGCTTTACACATGTCTGGGCTTGGTCGTATGTGGTCACATATGTCTCTGGGCATGAGTTGATATTTTGAGGTTTCCTTGAGGACTAACGAAATCTGATTTATCTGACCTACTCATTGAGTAGTAGTTAAACATTTAAGGTGAAAAACTTTAATTGTTATTGTTTGGGTTCTAGAGGCCTCTCATTGAATTTAAATCCAGCATTTTATGTTTGGTTATTTTCAGGGGTTACCAAAAATATGTTGTGACTGCAATTATACTTTTGGTTGAATGCCTGTTGGAGAAAATAGAGGATGATTTGCATTCAGATTGATTAGTGTTAGGTTAACAACTGATTATCAAAAGTAAATGTCATATCAGTCATATCAAAAACTACAAGTGCCATTGCTAGGTGGGATGTGGAATCATGTGCTGCAGAAGGAAAAGGAATAGATTTATTCAAGTCTTCACTGTATGTCATTTTAGTAGCCCAGCAGTCATTTTGTTTTCATTGGCCTCATAAAATAGTTCTTAATAGCAGGACTACCCGGAGAATTTAGAGGCCCTGGAGCAAAAGAGAACTATGAGTCCTCGTGCAAGTGAAGCAAGTAGACAATTTTCAGGGTCTAGAAATTAACTTTGGAAAATTACTGCTAGTTTGTTTTATAAGGCCCCCAGAACTTAAAGTATTAGGTATTATGAGGCCCTTTTGACCTTGAGGTCATGGGGCACTTTGCCCCATCTGTCTCCCTCTCAACAGCCCTACCTAATAATAGCTTAATAGAATTTTACCACGTCATGTTGAAGTATGTAGACAGTGCATTAACAACACGTACGCAAATGTCGTTTGTGCCTGGGTATAATTGTGTACTTTCTAGTGGCAATCTTGAGAGCCAAATACTTGTAGGGTTAGAGAGAATGAGGGAGGGGCTCAGAAAAGTTTTGAACCTGTTAACAAGGATAGTTGAAATAAATTTCGTGATGGGTTGAAAAATTCATATTCATACTTTGATGACGTGCTTTCATGTACTAAGTAGTAGGAAAAGAGAATAAAGATCTATTGTGAAATCCTGAATCTAAACTTCCTCAAGTATGGCCTCCCTAGCTATAGGCACCCTACCCAAATATCCTTCTGCATATATGCACCCAAATATAAACCCTGGGCTTACATTTGGGGGTCAGTGTTTATAGCTGGAATTCAATGGAAAACATTGTTTATTGTAAAGAAACAATAGAAGTTAATTTTAAGTTGATGGCGGAATGCCATAAATATGCATAGGGAGATACAATAAATATGCACAAGGGAATAAAATGAATTTATGATAGAAGACCATATATGTTTGCTTTTGGTTGTCAGTCGACTACTTTACAGCCTTGTACTATCTTGGTTTCTTTATCATAATGAAGTGTACTAATTTTCATAGGTTGGTATGACATTTATATAGCTGTCTTTACAAAACTCTCCAATTAATGGTTAGCAGAGAACCAAACGTTTTAGCAGCAATCACTATCAACTTTTCCTCCTTTTCAACTTCCCGTAGCCTATCTGTTAGCTTTCATCAATTTTGGTCGATCTTTTGTTAAGCTTTTTTATATAATCAAGTGTGGCTAAATATCCTCGTTGGTCTCCTTTTTTCAATAGATTAACTCAATTTTCTACATATTTTTTGGGGACTATTTGTCTGCGTAGAGTACATTTTGTAAAAAAGAAAGTGAACAAATGTATTGGTTTAGATTTGCAGCTGTTGTTGAACTAAGTCAAAACACATTTTGAAATTGGATGAAGGGATTGAACCTACTTTCAGTGACTCAACATGTTGATTTGTACTCAAGGTTTCAATCAATAGTAGTACCCAAATACTTCACTCAGTGTTTTTTATTGGCACCTTTCTTATTTTTTCGGCTTAAGCTGAGCGCCTAAAAGCTATTTTGACTGATTGCGCTGATCGAATTTTTCTTGATTTTTTTGCACTTGTATGGATTTATGAATGTTTAATCGTTTGATCTTAGGATTGGTATCATTTGGCTAACTATTGCTGTTCAACTGGCATTTTCCAGCTTTAGGGGATTTCCAAATTGAAACCAAAATTATGCTAAAGTTTGCTGTGAGATTGTTTCTTAGTTATAATTTCCTCTTGCAGCTGAAGCTTGTGAATCCATCTGTATCTAGAATTGAACATTTAGTAACTCAGATGAAATGGAGATTGAAGGAAGGGGGCGGCGAAGCCATATATGAAATAGGCGTTGAAGACAATGGAAGGCTTACTGGCTTAACAAAGGAAGAGCTTGAATCCTCATTGAAGACCATCGATACCCTTGTTAAAAGGTGAACCATTATCAGCAACATCCATGAATTCTTTAATGATTTTTACTTCTAGTGCGTAATCTTATAGAAGTAAGATTATGATAACATTGTAAGGTGCTTACACAAAACCTATAGAAGTTTTCTTTCAAGGTTTCAAATTGTAGTAAAAAATCTATTTAGCGAAGCTTTAACATCTAGATCCAATGATTACATTGGCCTGCAAAGTTTTAAGGATCAAGCATGTTATAGCTGATTCTAGGGTAGTTTGCTACGCAGAGCCCAAAAATCATGCTCATTTCGTCCAATCATACCAAGTTTTTGAGAAATGAGGAGTAATGCACCTTAGTGTTATTCATTGCCTTTGATTTTTTAATAAAGTGTTTCACAAAAAGCAAACATATTATCTGAAAAACTTCAGAAATTATGGATTATACATTATATGAATGCAGATAATAGATAGAAGGCCTTTGTAGTGATTTTTTCCTGCTCTGAGTAGTCACCAGGTCTCTTTTCAACCACCAACAGTAGTTGCAGGAAAGTTCACATCCAACCGGCCTTGATTTCGTTATTCTATGACACAGATGCCTTAGTGAAAATACTCCCCCTGTTCCTCACTTGAGCCTCCACTGTTCAAAAGACAATAGTCTAAGTGGGACCATGGAGAGTGCACTTTGAACGACATGCAAGCCCCTAATTTTAAATATTTCTTTAGAATTTCATTAACTTCTTACTCGCATTCTGCTCCTTAAAATGTTGTGCAAACATTAAGTTTCATAGTATATATTTGCCAAGTTGTATAATGTTATCTATGTGTCAGTGTTAAGCAGCAAGGAGCAATGACACCAAAGAGATTTGACATTACATTGAACTTCTGCTTTTTCACAGACTTGGTGCTGAGGCCAGTGTTGTACGAAAACAGGAAGTAGTGTCCAATGTAAGAAAAAGATATGCGGCTGAAGTTTTGGTTAGAAAGATTCCTCATGATCAAGAGGTATTTCTTTAGTCGGTTTGTTATTCTGATTATATAAAGCCTCGCTCTTATGAACTCCTCTCTTCTGCTTAGAAATGGGTGGTGATAGTTGGGGGTATCAAGAAGTCTTAAGTTTAATAGCCGGGTGTGGCAATAAACGGGGGGTTCTGTACTACTGTCATAGCGCATTACATATTTGTAAGCATTCTAGAAGTGTTTAAATCACCCTCAATGCCATGTTCATAAGTAAGTGCTTCTAATGCAAAGTCTGAAACTTGGTTGGACAATGCCATCTTGGTTCAACTTTAATAAGTAAAGAAGGGGTTTGCAGTAGGAATGTTTATTCCGAATTTGATAGTTGAATGGGTTTTTATTCTGGACTGGATAGAAGTGTTACTGATAAGCGACCACTTCTGCTCTCGATTTTTGCGATATTTAGAATTCCTCTATTTTCTGCTGTGCTATGGAGGAAGTCGTTTTTAGACTTCAACTCTAGTAAAAGCAAATCAAATGATAATTCAGAGTGGGGTAATTTCGTAATATCCGATATCTTTCAGAATTCAGTAGCCTTTTTGTCTTTACCTATCATCAGTTAGTTTAAGTAAACTCAGTAATAATTCTAAAAATTCATGTAAGTTTTCGAACTGCTTCTTTTTATCTACAATGACTCTGAAAGGAACCAGAGACTTTTTCGTTATGCAAGTAGAAAGGCGTTCTTAAAAAGTATTATAGTAGTGGACTCCTCATAAACCCTTCCATGGGCTTTCTTAAGCTATTTCTAGCCTCCATGCGTATTTTAATAAAATAGAAATGAAATCTTGTAGATATAACTTCATGCTTTCATAATTTCGGTGCAAAATAGGCTCATACTCTTTCGTGTTTTTGTTCCGTTCAATAATATTTCATGATGCTTTGAAAATATATCAAGTTTTTGCACTCTTCTCCATTTTCAGTATCATGGATAGTATATGTTTGCAGAATTTCCAAAGCTTGTAAAACTTCATTTCCATCTGCTAGATTATTGAAAAGTTCATATTAATGAGAGTTTGTTACATCCGGGGTTAGTTTTCCGAGATAATTTGTAAGGAGTTTGTTGGGCGCGACCTAAGTGGCCAGACAATTTGTTAGTTGTACCGGTGGGAAGTTAGTTATATTCGGAGTTCGTTATACCGGGATTCCACTGTATTTTTGTTTCAGTTTTTAGACATAAGAGTAGCTGTCATTGGTAATGTTGATGTAGGCAAGAGTACTCTTTTGGGTGTACTGACTCATGGTGAGTTTGATAATGGACGAGGGAGAGCCCGCCTCAATTTATTTCGTCATCTTCATGAAATTCAGTCCGGAAGAACATCAAGTATCAGCCATGAAATCCTCGGCTTTAACATTGATGGAGAGGTATGTGCCGATCTTACTACACCGATTCGTATCCCAGGGTTGCTTAGCAATACCCATAATTTTTTGTCGATTGAATTGTTATATTGTCTCGTGGTTGTTGAATTTGAGGTAATGACCTTCAGTTTGGAAGAGAGGTACTTTTTCAAGGTGCCTGGTAAAGCAGGGAATTTAGGAAAGTCAAAGAAATGCGTTGTGTCTAAAAATTTCAGGATATAATAGAAGAGTTCAATTAATTCTACGGACAACAACGGAAATTGCTTCTCTTTGTTTCTTCAATACATCGAATTCCCATTAAGATGAAAAATGACAGGAAAACAAATGTTCCAAATAATGAAATGGCTGCTTTCTCTTTATATGATGAAATTGAGACAGTCCTCTTTGCTTAAATAGGCTATGATTTGCTTAGATAGCCTTGCATTGTGTTGAGCATAGTGTGTGGTATTTGCTCAGAGCCTATATTTGAAGAAAGGAAACGAGCAGGGTCGCCATCAAATCAGAGAACTGACGGAAAATCGGGAAAGTTATAGTTTTTTATTGTTTCCTTTCAGATTGGTAACTTTCTCCATACTCAATTACACATCCAGTTAAGTAATATGGTTGCCAACTTTTAGCCTTTTGTGTATCAATCCATTTTTTGCAGCTATCATGAAGCGCAGTTCCATTTTCTTAGAAAATCAGAAATTTGAGCAGCCAAAAATAGGGTTAAGGCTCTTCGAAACCCCACGTCTATCGATTCATGTGATAAAATAGTAGTTGAGAGTATAAAATTATCAGGGGAAGTCAGGGGAAAAGAGTAGCCTTTACTGAAAATATCAGAGAAAATCAGGGAAGTTTCTCTGGAAATGGTAGTGGCAACGCTGAAACAGGGGTATAAATCAGGGAGAAATCATTTAATTATCAACGAAATATAAGGGAAAGTGACTTGCCTGATTTAGCAGACATCCTGTTTTTTGCTGTTTTTTGTGTTGGGAATTATTTGTAGTAAAAAGTGTCAGAGCACTTCATGCCAAAAAGTGGAACTTTCTGCTGATGATATCTTGGTTGTTACCTGTGAACCTTTTTTATGTTGCTGTTTGACAATTCTTCAATTCCAATATTATTTGGGGGGCCAGTGTCCCTCTCACCCCACGTCAAATGCCCTCTACTGGTTTTGATGATCTTTCTTTTCAACTTAATGTACTTTTTAATAGGAAACCGCCTTTTTGTCTGAGCCTCAATTACTTCGGGAATGAAGTTGAGTTTTTGCAAGGATTTTCTTAGCTGTTACTGGAATAAACTGGCTATACCGGGTTACCATTTGTGGTCTTAAGGAAGTTTGATCTTTGCTATCACAAAAGGTTAACAAAGGATGCGGTAATATCGATTTTTGCCCGCAAAAACTGAACCTTGGAATTAAGCCCAGTGACTTTCGTAATATTTCTTAATCTTTAAGCGAGTGGCCAACCAGAGGCTCCCTAGCCGTATGCAGCTCTTCACCTGGTTTCGTACGACTCTAGCATTGATATTGAATTTTTTTGTATTTAATTTATCTTCTTCTTTAGTAATTTATACAGGGTAAATGCATTCAGTAAAAAACGACACTGCGTTGCAATTTGCCCTGTATGAACTAAGGGAAAAACATAACGAACTTAGTTTCCATTTAAACGATACTTACGATATAAGTGTACAAGAAAAGCGAAATTATATACAACAGAAAGGGAATCGTACGTGTGCTGACTATTAATAAATTTTCGACTTCTTTGATTTTTCAAAAACGTTTTTAATTTCGATTTGAAAGTATTCGGCATTTTATTTTTAATTGATTCTAAATATGTGTTTACTTTGCCTGAGTTCAATATGGTATTGTCATGTGAGAGGAAAGGATTGAGGTGATGATCATGTGTACCCATGTGTTTGATGTCGTTCTTTGCTGTAGCACGGTATTAAGTGTGACTCTTAGCCTCTTACTGTATGGCCATCTCTGTTGTGAAGTTTTGTTTGTACAAAAAGACCTTGTAAGGAGCTGGGATGCTGTTCTTGTTGATTCTTATTGTCCTTGTTGAAAGTTATCTATTGATTATCTCTTCTGATTGATTTAACCCCTCTTTTTCACCCCCTGTTTTGTATTGGTGTTGAATGGATTGTCACAGTCAGTGGATCTATCATTTTCCAATCCTGATTTTCGTTGTGCAATTTTCATTGTTTGACCTGATTGGCAATCGTATTGATCAGTAATTGTATTCCAGTTGTTATTTCATTTTGTAGGTAATTACATACAATGAGACAAGCACAGCTGAAGATATTTGTGCAGCTGCATCAAAACTTATTACCTTCATTGACTTGGCAGGCCATTATAAGTATATGAAAACAACAATTTTTGGGCTGACAGGTTATTGCCCTGCTTCTGTTATGCTTGTTGTGGGAGCAAACACTGGAATGGGTGAGTTTACCATGTACTGTAGCTGTATTTGTTGCATAGCAGATCAGTTGACAGTCTTATTTGCACATAAGTGAGCTCTTATATTATCAACGATCTGGTTTCAAGACTCAGCTGTTTCTTGCCTCTTAAACTTTACTAATGACTGTTACATCAACATGGACAAAGGTCAGCTTACTGGTTTGATATTTATAGACCTAAAAAAGCCCTTTGATATTGCATAACACGCAAATTTGTTGAACAAGTTACAAAAGTGTGGTGGTGTCAAAGAGCTTGAATATGACTGGGTCAAATTTTACCTAGCCAATAGAAGACAATTCTGTAGAATTGTATGTCTTCTCAAATGGAAGAAATTAACTGGGTATCTGTCTTGGTTCGCTTTGTTCTTAACCTATATAGATGATCTCTTTTTCTGCCAGCAAAGTGCTAGGCTACAATATTTTCTGACTACACAGCAAACTCTTATTCCTCCAAGAGCGTTGGTGAGCTGAGTGCCAAGTTCAACAATGACCTGTATTATCTTGAAGAAAGGCTTAGTGGTAGAAAAATTACCATTTACGTGATTAAAACTCTAGATATGATTGGGGGGTGGTCAAAGAAACCTTATGCAGATAAAAAGCAATGCACCTGAACCTCCTTGTTTTGTCATAGAGTTCCTTAGTGTGAAGCTAAGAAAGTTCTATTTTTAACATGTTTAATTTTGGCTTTAAGTTCTGAACAGGACTCAAAATATTTACTTTTGACAAATTTCAGCTCGATTTCAACACTATTGATCAAAATGTAGGCAATTGAATGCTGAGTTGGTTCCTATCAAATCACTGTACTTTGAGTTTGGTTCCAAATGTTTGGAACTGCGAGAAAGATACATTGGTTTGTATGGCAATGCAGTGGATCCATCATTGTATTAGGCAAAAACAGGAATAAATTTCTGAAACAGTAAAAGAAAATCTCTCTAGTACATCGATGAGCCACTTTATGACATTTTGGAGTTGTGGAAAGCAAGTTGCATGCTGGAACCCAGGTCGGAGTGTATTTTACATAAGCAGAATGTGGCAGCCAGAAAAACTTCCAAAATGTCAAAATTCCGTACTTTTAGTCTCTTTGCATGTATTATAGGTTAGTTAATAGTGATAATAAACTTATCAGCTCAAAAATGAATAAAGGTTCATTATTTTCAGAATAGTCTCAACTTTCTTTTTCTAAGTAGCAAATTGGCGAAAGATGTTTACTTTTTATGCAAATTGAGTGACTTTTCTGATACAATAAGCAAAATATCTTGAAGAGAGCTAAGCCTTGCATATTTGAGTATATACTTCTTGAATTCCGTAGTTCGTGGCTATATGACGCAATTAAAAGCTTTAAATCAAAATTTTCAATCTGCCTTAGAAATTTTATGCTAGCCTTATTGAAGTCTTACTTGATTGATATTTTAGTGATAAAGAAGGGTTCACACACACACTCTAGAATGAAGCATTTTTGTCACTAATAGTATTCCATGGCATTATTTAACCTTCCTATCTCATATCTTTGACCTCAGCTAAAATATTGCCTCTATTTCCACTGTGTATCTATTGTAATATGTTTTTATCAAGACCCCCTGAAAATTAGTCTTCTTAGGTTGACAGGGACTCCTACCGTGATTAAATAATTTTAAAGGAAGTGAATGAAATGAAATTAAGAAAACTTAGTGTGGCTTCATTTTTGCTCACTATAAACATTTCAAATTTGTGCTGTCTCCCTAAATCTCCACCGCTAGGTGTTGTTTTTACCAACATTTATCACCCATGCTCTATGGCATATGAATATGAGACAGTTTGTAATTTCTTGAGACTGAACTGCAACTGTTCTTACTGTTTTATTTACTGCACAATTTTATCACTACATTAATATATAGAGACTGATGCTGGCCCTATTTTTCTGCCTCAGCTGGAACTACCCGTGAACACCTCGGTTTGGCTATTGCTTTACGAATTCCTCTTCTTGTTGTAATCACAAAAACCGATTTAAGTCAAGAAGATGTTCTTGAAAGAACTACAGCACAATTGAATAGGATTCTTAAGTCACCCGGTTGTAATAAAGTCCCAATTCTAATCGAGGATAAAGATGACGTGTCAACTGCAGCAAGCAACTTCCCTTCTGGACAGTGAGTGTTCTTCATACGTCATCGTTAACTTTGAGTTTATGAATTTAGAATTTTTGATAGTTTCTATTGGTGAATTGCATGTTGTAGATAGAGCTTCATTGAATTATTGTTTCGGGTGCATATGTATCATGTGTGAAAAACTGGTAGTTTTGTGCAAGAGATAAGTTGCTCATAATGTGTTTATTTATACAGCGCTGGTACCAATGTGTTTTCCCTTGGACTGCAGTGTTAATTCTGAACATTACCGTATGGCTAACAGCAAGATACATTTTTCATTTCGTAGCTTCATTCCTTCTTCACATCGTCATTCCTTCATACCTTCAGCTCTTTACTTTTCATTTGCTCACTTTTTCATTCTTCACCTCTCTCTAGAAACTATAGTGGTTGTATAGCAAGTAGATTTAACAACAGAGACCTAACATTGAGTGAATATGTTTGTTTCTTGTGTGTTTGCAGGTTGTGTTTAACTTTACTTTGCTCTGTTTGTTCTCGTTGATTCTGATCCCTATCAGTAATTTGGAAATTTTCTTCTATAGAATCACTCCAATATTCAAAGTTTCATCAGTGACTGGGAGGAATCTTGATCTTTTAAAGTTATTTTTCTTCCTTGTTCCGCCCTCCTCGTCAACTGTGGAGCAAGAAAAGCTTTTTCAAAAGCCATCTGAACTGCAGGTTAGAGCTTGTTGTACATTGTTTCGTGTGTACTATATATTAATCTTACAGCTGAGCAAGGAATTTGGTCATGCTTTGTGGAAATAATTAAATGACAGCCTCAGAATGTCCAATTTCAAGGAGTTTACATTACTTTGTATACTGGTGTCAGCAGCAGATTTTGAAAACCAGGCTCTTGATTCATTTTTTGGTAAAAGCTATTTTCCCACTTTCTTTTAGATTGATCAAGTTTTTCACACGACAAAGGCAGGTACTATTGTTGGTGGAACTCTGTCGCAAGGTGTGATACGCGAAGGAGATAAGCTGTTTGTTGGCCCTTCTGAGACTGGCGATTTTTTACCTGTAAAAGTAGCGTCTATTTATCGAAATCGAACTCCTACGAGACTGATTCGTGCTGGCCAAGTGGCATCCGTTGCTTTGTCTGACATTGAGAAAGCTCACCTTAGACGGGTTAGTGCACTCTTTTTATAAGAACAATTTTTGATGGAAAATTAAGAAAAAGGCCTAGTCTGAAACCTTGTCGTAACATATTTTTAGGAAGCGATGCAGAAGCTTTCCACTAACAAATGGAAATGAAACAACTCCTTGTTAACATGAGAAATTGACCGACTTAACACTTTTTTCTTTGATATTCTCAAATTAGTTGCTCATAAAGACAATAGATACTGTGTTAGCATTGTCTATTCATAGTTGTTTATAAACTTTTTCAATAAAATACAGTAATATGCAAGAGCAATCATCTTGGTTGTAAAATTTGCTCTCGATTAATGAAAACATCCAATGTTGTCTTGTATGTTGTCTTTCTATATATTTCTAAATGGCGTACATGCTTTTTACTTAAGAACAAGCAAAGAACAGCCAACCTGAACGTCAGTTTTACTTGTTCTTTTAAAAAAGAGTGTATATGTATAGGTTGTCAAAGATTTCAGGTACAATAGAGAAGATAAAGCTGTGTTGTATCCAGAGTAATCTTAATCTATTGAAAGTAGCCATACTTTGCTTCCATTGCTTGGAAGCTTTTATGTAACTTATTTAGCAGAAGCTGGAGATGAACAGCTGCGCATCTGCAGGGACTTGACATTAGCTGCAGTGTAGCACAAGAAAGTCTTTAGTACTTCACCAAGAAGATACTTCTCTGTTATTCATGCTTAATTCTTTTCAAAATGCCTTCAATTGTCGTTTCAGCAAAACGTAAGGTGGAAAATTCGAAGCAACTCCTGCGTTACAAAGTTTTTTTAGCAAATAACGCGTAGGTTGTTGCAAATATCGCATAGGTTCTCGCTACAGTAGAAGCAACAATAACATAAGAGGACTAGTAAAAAGAAAGAACAAATACAGGTTGAATAACGAAGATTAACAGAATTTTAAAGTACTCCTCAAATGTCCTCATCGGAACAAGTATTGTCTAGCAAACAGCAAACACTCAATGACATGATTGCTTCCTCACTTCACACTTACCACCTCTTGTAATAAGTCACTTTGTTACGATGTTTGTTTGAATGTGATAGGCGTAAAGTTATCATGATGTTTTCGCATTAATGTGATCTGCAATTATGCTTGCTATTTCAGGGTCTTGTTGCTCTTGAGACTGTCACAACACCTTATGCATGCCGTGACTTTGAAGCTGATGTTTTCCTGCTTTTCCACACAACTGCGATTTCCAAACGCTTTCAAGCTACTGTTCACATTGGAAATGTTATCCAGACAGCAACCGTTGTTGATATAAACAAGGTACCCACAGTTCAGTTGCTAGTGATTGCCATACTTTTGGTAGCCTTTTGAAAGTTTAATAATTTTGTACCTGTTTAAAGCTGTTTAACAGTGCCATTCTTGAAATTGACATTAAAATCTGTGAGTGATGTGTAGGATCCTCTGGAGCACAATGGGTTGATTTTACGGTAGTTTGCTAGAAAAGACTCTCGATAAGGACCCTGTGCTAGATATTATGAGCCAGAAATAACATTTGGAGTATCACCTTTTAGTTTATAGAAACTTAGCCCCGAGCAATGTGTGTTTTTGTAGAGTTTTGGGCCACTAACTTGTGGTATCCAAAGTTAATTTGATCAGGATGTTTCCGGGGCACAATGGGTCAGCCTTTTCATCGTCCAATTTATACCCTAGCATTCTGCCATAGATGGATTGTTTAAAGTAATTCATTCATAATCAAGTCTAATGCACTTGTTATCGTGCACTAGGGCAGACCCTGTTCTTATGCGTTTACATCAACAAATAGTTGAAATCAAAGAAATTATTTAGTATCTCCACGCTAAAATATTTCTTGACAGTAAAGACTAACAATCACAATTGTATAATGCTCTTAGAGCGGTTACTAAAAGCATCTCTAACCTCGTCCAGAGATTCATCACAGAAAGTCATTACAGAAAAGCCATTTTTCATGTCAATGTCTTTAGGAAGTCTTTTTGGATCATTTAAAAAAGAAAGAAAGAAAGATAGATAGATAGATAGATCATAGATAGATAGATAGATGATAGATAGATAGATAGATAGATAGATAGGTAGGTAGGTAGGTAGGTAGGTAGGTAGGTAGGTAGGTAGGTAGGTAGGTAGGTAGGTAGGTAGGTAGGTAGG
>WIPJ01002207.1:145977-182941 GCA_018155075.1 Cassiopea andromeda | reverse complement strand
ATATATATATATATATATATATATATATATATATATCTTTGTATATTATATATTTATACACACACATCAATATTTGAGTTAAATTTTTATGCTTTGCAGGATCCATTGAAGACTGGCCAGAGAGGAAAAATTCGCTTTCGATTTATGAAGCAGCCAGAGTATGTGAAAGTAGGCTCACGTGTGCTGTTTAGAGAAAGAAGGACCAAAGGAATTGGAGAGGTCACGCAAGTATTCTCTTATGAGAAATCTTCAATCATGAATGATTATGACTGCAAATAACATAAGAGTAAATTAGATTTTATCTACTTTATAAAGCTTCCTGAGGCAATTCTAGCGATATTCCCTTGTATGTCATTTGTTATCCATATTTTACGAGTTATACTATAGAGTGAGAGGCATTTAATATGATGATAGGACAGTCATAAAATTATAGAAGAGTAACCTACTGTGCTCCCCTGTTTTTTAATATATACAGTGCTCCTATTTTGCATCCCTTAATGAAAGCCAATTATTCTTAGCAGATTTACTAATATTGGAATACCTAACAAAGTAAGGACTCCGACTAATCGGCATATGTTGTTTTTGAAAGCAAGATTTGTTTGCACCAGGAATATAATAACACTTAATTTGTTCATTTACGCCACTAGTAACGAAGGCTTGCAAGAATTTAAAGAGAAAATTTTAAATTCCCAGACCAATACAGAAAGGCCATGTCGTTTGATTAGTGCTTAGTATTGTTTAATTTCTTTTATTTCAAGAGAAGTTGGCATGATGAGCCGACAATGAATCGCCCTAACTTTGTGACTTTTACGCTACTGATAGACCAAAATATATTCTTGGTGCTTATTGAATAATATTATGGATTTGGTGTTCTATTGACCTTAGCTTTTTAGGATTGTGATTTCGTTACTCCTTTCCCATACCTTCCTCTTGTTGACAAAAAGTGTCATTTGCAAATCACTTTCTTGCTGCCACTTGATACATCGTGCTTAGAAACTAGGGTCATTCTTATTTTTGAATTTATCGATTGTTTTATTTCAAGGTAGTCGTGATAGGTTGCAGATGCAAGCAAAGAAAGCTTTGCAGCCGTGTTCGTTTACCCCGAGAAAAAATAGTTTTTTGTTTGCTCAGCCAGACCTAAACTTTGTGGACAGCGGCGTATTGTGATTATTTCGTTAAAAATAGGCTTTTCCCATCGTCTAGAATAGGCTCTTTTTACAAAACAGCAACCAGTCAGAGACGACCTCATTTGAATAGTTATGCTGGATGTCAGTGAGTAATACCAGCTATGTGTTTATCTTATTTAAATGATAAACGAAATGATAAGTCATTTCACCATTACCTTGAAATACTTCGTTCATCCTCAATCTCTTCATCATTTACACTTATTCTATGTGATTCAGCAAACTTTTAGTTGCGAGTAGTAATTAACCATTAGATCATGTTTTTATTGTGCTTGTGTATTTAGATGTACATACAATCGTATTGTTCATATGTAATGAATGTATAATAGATATTTAGTTTAATGTCAGTGTGAATATTGTTCGTTGCTGAGCAAGCTCTTGTAGGATTATTTGATAATGTTTTACCCCAAAGTTAAATGTCTCGGATCCCATTACAAAGTAAACTTTATATCAGCAATTCTGCACTCAGTCTTATATACTGCTGCATATTTCTGAACTTGGTGTCTGCCATTTTTTGCAGATTTCATCATGTCAGGGAGTGTATTCTAGAGCATGCCTCCTTAAAATTTCAGTGGACTATAACCGTATCTCTCTTTTCGCGTACTTGGTAGTTGAACGAGATCCTTTGTTCCATTGGTGGCCAACCAGTTAAAGAACAGGAGCCGCAGTTTATACTTTTTTGGTACTAAGGTCGAAATCAAACGTAAACAGGGCATGTATCAAAATCATCTCACTCCATACCTGACTTTGTTTTCTCAACAGATTCTTGTAGAACAAAATACGGGCTTTCAGAATCTGTCAGGTGACTTTTTTGAAAATGTTCCAAAGTCATGTGATCAATGACATCATGGATATGAGTAGAATTGAACAAATATTTGTTTATGATTTTATTAAATCTCTGTTTTTTGGCTAAAACTACGAGATTTCAAATGGTACATGACAGTTTGAAATTAACCAGGTAATTGAATATTGATGATGACTTTGCCAATGTAGTTTTTACTCAAATCCTATTCAGGAATTATGTACCAAAGTTGACTCTATGTGCTGGTGATGCCAAGGTGGGACAAGGTGCACATCTCCCCCAATTCTCTCTAGTTCGTCC
This sequence comes from Cassiopea andromeda, assembly GCA_018155075.1. Taxonomy (NCBI): domain Eukaryota; kingdom Metazoa; phylum Cnidaria; class Scyphozoa; order Rhizostomeae; family Cassiopeidae; genus Cassiopea; species Cassiopea andromeda. Next base: position 180,655 of record WIPJ01002207.1, on the reverse strand, counting down.
AAATTCACTGCGAAACTGTTGGGGATGCAGTGATGGATCTCAAGCAAAATCTAATCTTTCTTTACTTCGTACCATTGCTTTTTGTCATGTTCAGTGTAACGGCGGGTAATCATTGCTTTCTGGTATTGAAATAGTAAGATCATTTCCATGCAGTAGAATGGTTACAAATCAGTGATTTCCTTGTAGTAGAATGGGTGTGACAAAGAGGCCACCCATTAGGAGGTCTCAAGTTGCATGAGGCAATATTAATAAGCGTCTTGAGGGTGGCGATAAAATATACTATGTGAACGATGGAAAAGTGAGCATGGCATGGTTGGATTTCCCATTTAGCAACAGTTCTCTATTTAGCTTTATCTCACTCACGTCCATTGGGTTCTCTTATAAAGTGTTATCAGTTGCTGTGAAAATTTCGAACTGAAGTATCGACGAAAGTACTACGCTCGCAACTATTCCACAGTTACGCAGCTTACTTGGCTGGTTTGCTTGAAGTGATTATGAAGCTATTCTACATGCCCGCTGAACGCGGATGTAATCTGCAAATTACCCTTGGAAGAACAATAAATGCCCCACCTGCATGCATGGATTGATGACATCACATGTTGCTGCGAAGGACCACGTGGCCCCCGAGGAATGTGACTGGGTTGCAAAGCGAAATTGTTAGCAAACTTTGCGCGAAACGATTTTGAAAATATGATCGCATACCTACGCTAGGCTGCACTGTTTTATAGTTGCTTCCTTCTTTCACTGAACTGTGAAGCCAAACGTAGGTTTGCGATCATTTTTTCACAATCATTTCTCTCAAATTTTGATAAAAATTTTGCTTTGCATTTCAGTCTCGCCTTTCGGTGACTTTCATGATTGCATTTCAGTCACGCAACTTTGTTTCAATTCTCAAACTCCAAATACCTGATTTTTATAAGCTGTAACTCTCAGACCCATAATATGATTTTCTTGTAAGATCTCAGATCCCATATATTAGCATGCCCCCCTGTATAGAAAAGTAGAGAGAACCCCCTGGATCTTCTTTCTGCATGTAAAGTGTGTCATTGCTGATCAGCGGGTAGCTAGAAGAGAGGTGTCGCACCCCGCACCTTGTGATGATTTTGTCAGCAACGTTAGATTCAATTACTATTACCAGTACATGATTGCATGCTTTAATATCATATAGTGAAAAAAGGGTGTTAAAAATGGCCTTTATTGCATACACGCACCCTTTATTTTAAGGAGGTCTTGTTCATAAAACACTTCTGTTGCTAAATTCAGACAACTGTCAAGTAAATTCACAGCTTTGCCAGCTTACATCAGTAAAGTGTTACTTTATATTCCCCAGAAAGAGGTCCCGTGATGTCACTGTTGCTGATGACCAAAAATAACATTAAACAGCCTTAACTCAACAATACTGACTATACCTAGAAAATAATTGATATAACAAACTTAGAGAATAACCAGACAGCAAATGAGAATCTAAATGAAATGACTTCAAGTTATGAAAACTGTCATTGAAGATGAAGACCATATAGCAGCCAATAAATCTATGCTATGTGATATAATATACAATTCTCAATATGCCAAAAATGTAAGTGGACAACACCATTGTTTCTGAAATAATGGGCCCTTCATGGCTTGGGGGTTAGATGTAATGCTAAAGGAATCTCATATCACCCCAGGTATCAGGTATACTTATAAAATTTCTTGTAGATAATGACATTGTGTACAATGAGTAGGGGCATGTAAAACAGTTTCTTGTTCTTTAAGGGGCTTTGCAAAAAATAATTGAGAAGTACGGAGTACACATACGTGAAAAGGTATGTAGTCCCCAATATGACTCTGCTAGAAAATAATCCACAGTTCTTTCCACTATATATTGCAGTGTAGACCATTCAGCATTGATTCTCAAATTGATTTCTGTAATGTCCATTTGAACAACAGTAAGGGCCATGACAGACAATGGATTTTCATTACAGAGCAATTCCTCTACAGAATACAACATCCATGGCCCCAACTGTCACATTGTGCTGTATAGATCATTATGCATTGATGTGGTAATGGTATTCTGTTTTGCCCCTCATATCATCATAACAATAGACCCAAGCAACAGTTTTTAGCTAAGGAAACATCATATCTTGACACCCCGTTGACAAATAAATGACAGGTTCATTATTGTTTATAGTATTCAACTACTGTACATATAAACACCACATTTGTGAACCTTTGTGTCATTTAAGAGCATGCAGCCAAACAGTTGCAATTTGTATTTCCCTACCAAGCAACGAATCATGAAGTAGCTTCTCATATCGAATGCAAATGCTAATGAGCAATGCTCTTAATGCTTACAGAATGTTTTCAGTATTGTAGAGCACATAAAAGTGCCACCATGATTGACAATAAAGGTACACAATCGTACCATTGTTCATGGAAGGTCCTGCCCTCACTTTTTCAGGACAGAACCTAATAATTATTTACAGAAGAAATTTTAAGTAAGAATATGAGTACACAATCATGACATGCTCCCCATGATAAGCACTCATCCTGGACGATGAACTTATTTAATAAGCCTAAAAAAATAATCATTACCATCGACCACCTGGGTTACCCTATGAAAATGCTTTCACTCCCTACTTAAAAGTTCTTACTTAGAACATTTTTTAATGTAAAGTTGAGAGAACTGGTTCCTGCAATGTCTCTACATGCATTGTAAACAATCTATGAAATGGTCCTCATGATAAGACCCCTAACCTAAAGTACAACCATTTCAATAAGCCCCCAGCAGCATTCCTTTCATCAGTGTCAAATGCAAAATATTCCAATAAGCTCTCTCAAATGATGCTCCTGACACTTCACTAGAACACTTGGATTACATGTATGTACTTAACAACATGCCATTACCAAGCAAATGTGAAACTTCAGAATTATTATAACAATAGCCATCTATGAAAAGCAAGTCACTACTGTCTGAATGAGAAATTTACATTCACAACACAATCCTGCTGTTTCTATCCCTAGAATCAAGGACACAATTTCACAAAAATACTTCAGTAGCCAAGAAGCATTTAATGATAAACCTCACGTGACCCTCATCCCGTAAATGATCTTTTACCTTTTACTACTAAAGTGGCCAGTGAAATAGTATTGAACGCATGACATTGTTTCTACGCCCCATCAAATGTCTAGTATCAAATATTATACATAGGACAAAAGTGAATAAAGTAGGTTCTAGAACTTACTTGGTATTGTACATAATAAGCTATGAAGTATATGGGCAATATCAAAAAAGCATGCTAGAAAATTCACATTACATAAAAACTTAACAGTTATATCGACAACTTTAAGACATTACCTACAACAAATACAATTGCACTACAATGCCTGATACTTGGCCCCCTTAGGTTAGATCATGAAAAATTGCAGGAGCAACCTTTCTCTATATGTGTTACCACTTACCAGTAAGCTTTTCTTTTCAAGCTAAAATGGGAAGAATACAAAGTGCCTGGGAATATGTACAATTTAATAATCATAACGCATGTCAACTTAACTGAGCTTAGTACTGTGTAACAATGCTAACTCCCCACACCAGCCCCCCACTTCCCTTCGTGTTAGCCATCACAATTAGCAATACTATCTATAAAAGTTTGCATTAGCACCCAAGTTCTCTGTATACCGCAGAATTATGACTTCACTTCCCCTCGTGTTAGTGATCACAATAAGGAATAATATTGGTAAAAGTTTGGCCTAGGTATACAAAGAACTCATCTGTGTATTTGGAAACATGAAATCAGGGAAGGAAGAGAGTTAATACCACAATTTAGAGCCAACGGGGATGCAAAATGGTGACAGGTCAACAGCAAAACCCCTCTAGGTTGTTACAACAATAATATACGTTGCACGTGAAATCTAAGCGAAATACAGAGAAAGACAGCCAAAGAGTCCTAGTTATCAGAAAATTGCTTCTCAAGTAAAGAGTCAGATATCATATAGCTTAAGAAGGTGGCTCAGGGCCTCACATATACTCTAAACCATAGAAATAGTAGGACTAGAATGCGGGGTCCGTCACGTGACATAGTTAATCTATGGGAATCTAAAATGGTAGCTTGTGAGGGCAAAAAGCTAAAGCTCGATTATAACACTACAGTTGACTACTGTGAAGTCTGCCAGAGTCTATGGCATTTTTGACACAGACAAAGTAGATCATGCTTTAGTGATAAAAGGGGAAGCTGTGAATGATATATTTTATAGAACTATTGATAGATAGAGAAATTTACTCGTCTGTTTTACTGCAAAGATTCAAGGTAGGCCTATGAACCATATGGCTTCAATTCAATAATAATTTTCTTCAAGCAAAACTAGATGAGCAAATATCGTTAGCAAAGCCTATGTCTCTCAATTATTTTGTTGTTATTGATGCATTTTTGGGTGCAATTTACGTTTGAAAGGAGCCAAAACACATTTTTCGTTTGCCACCTATCTGTTCACTTTTCAACACTCCCTGTTCAGTTCGTACCTAGATTTAAGTTTATTAGCGCTGACTAACAACCGTGGTCAGTTGGCATCACATATAATTCTAAATAAATTAGAAGTAACAAAGAACAGTTTGGATCTTGATACTTACTTCGGAAATCCATTGATTCTTAAAGCACAGACACCAGGGTGTAAGACTGAAATTTTAACAAGGGGACTCAGATCAGAATTTTGAAGACAAAGGTCTCTAGCATCCTGCAAAGGATCTCAAATTCATTCCTTGATATGTCACTCAACACTGAGATTGTGCCAGGTAGTAACAATAATTTGTGTTGTGAGCAAGTACTGAAATGAGTCTGGGGCAAATCTTGAGCAAAGTAGAAAAATTTACGAACAACTTTCAATGACTCTGTTAAATGGAGGGATGCACACTTAAATCCTCGATACATTTAACAAGGGGGATCTGCCCCCAGAGCCCCAGGATTTCGCCCCTGACACTAACTAGTCTGTTGGAACTGAAGAAAGTATGTGCTTCTGAAGCAGCCGCCTTTGTAAATGCCTGACCTTGCAAATGCCAGTAAGCCAGATTTAACAATAATTACTAATCAAATGAACATTAGAAAAGAGATAGGATGGAAACAAAATTATTAGCAAAGTTTATAGGTAAAGTTGATTATGGAAAGATCGAGATGATCTTGCCACAAATGCACTAGTATCTGATCTGTAAAAGCACTTAAGAGATATGCTGATGGGGATGTGGGGTGTCACGACCCCCAAAACTTTCAAATTTGCGAGAAAGTTGGTCAAAAGTCAGCCATGCTACATGAGTGTTGGCCAAAGTATTTTCTGTGATTTTTTTTATTCTAGAAACAATAGTTGGTCAGTTGGTCAAAACACCCCTTCCCCTAATGGATAGTGTCTTGGTATATCACTGCACTTAACTTCACCCATTGGCATACTTTTCGAACTAATAAGCAAAATAGTGATGCACTTTGTCAAATAAATGTTCCATTAGATTGGTACACATTTTTTGAAAGCAAATTCTTCTCCTCCATTACACACAGCAAAAAGTACCATATATCTTGACAATATAAGAAGATCTCAACATCATAGGTGAGAAAACTAAACGAAGATTTGAGTTGGTACGCAAATATTTAGTCATTCTGTGTCTGCAGCAATACAAACTGAAGGGATGATATAACTGAAAGGTTTTGAAGATAGCAAGGGAACATTTGACTTTATATTTTGATAAATGACTTATCTGATACACTGAATTTGAAGAGCAAGTATGGTAGACATGCCAATCTAACAATAAATACAATAGCTTTAATGATATCAAAGGCCTGAAGCTTGAGGTCATTTCATTTGAAAGATGGAAATGGCATGGCTTTGACACAAGTTACCCCCAACATTGTTGCTTTCATATACTCCTATTGAAATTTACTCTTTTTGATGTCATCTGGGATATGGTATGCTGATGTTTACATTATATTTCTTGACTTGTTGCTAAGACACTTTTGGAATCAAATGGTTATCCAGAGTGTGCCACAGGCAGGGGCGTCGTGAAGCTATCTTCTATGGGGAATGTGGGCTGTAAATTTACCTGACCAAACCAAAATTTTGCCTAAATTCCTAACTTCTAAAGGCATCAATGGGCGTCAATAGAACGTTTCAATACTTACCCCAACTTTATCATTGTAGTTTGTGATTTATATCAGTGAATTAACTGCAATAAATACCTAAAATACTAATTATGTCGTTCTCTTAAAAGTTATTCAATTTTTTCGCGGCGATTTTTGAGCAATGGCCATTTTTTGCAACCGGTGTCAAATCAATGCTATCTACGAGGTCCTTTTCACTAGCTAGTACCATGCAGTCGTCCAATCGATCCGCCGACATTGGGCTACGAAGGTAGCTTTTTACTAATCTCAGTGCGCTGAAACTTCTTTCGTTTTTGCACACAGACGGTGCTGCAGATAAGAACAACTGATATAGCTTTGCAATAGTCTTAAAGAGAGAATGACGCCTTGCCAATTCCAACGCAAAGTAACCCTCAGTACTTGTTGATAATTCACCCCTTGAACCATCTTCGAATTCTTTTTTCACATGCAAGAAAAAGATCTGAAGTTTATTATGAATTCCAGATGATGATTCCTCGGAAAAAGAGTGTTGGAAAGCTTGCGACAAGGCGTGCTATTGCCTCAGGGGGTCCTGGGTTGTCGGGATTCAGTGCCAAAAGGAAATCATTAAACGTATCTTTAACAAGTTTAAGCTTGTCCTTGATCTCGCACGCCAACGTGTCCATAAAAGCATAAAACTGTGTCCTGTAGTACAATTTGAGCTTTACCATTTCCATTGATTCCACGTTAGAGCTATGAAAAGTGCTACTTGTTGAAGGCATTCGTGTCCTATGTAATCGTATAAAATCAGCCTGTGGGTTAGCACCTTGAGACTTAGCGACAGCAACGGCAGCTTCAATTTCATTGTTCACTTCTGTCTCTCTTGATCTAATATTCTCCAAAATTTTCAACGTTGATTGCATGGCAACCATTGCAGCAGCCATATCAATTGATTCTCCTTGGAGGAAATCAGACAGAAGTTTGGTCTTATACATAATATTCTTTAATAGCATGATTCCACATATAAAGTTGATAAGAATGGTTGCTTTCCTTTTTGTTTCTGGGTCTCCATTTACTTCACTAAGATGAAGAACCTCAACGATAATATCCAAGCTTCTCCACACAGCTTCTATGGATTCAGGTCTGGCTGACCATCTTGTTTGCGACAGACTTCACAGCTTCAGTGCATTGTCAATTTTCCCAATTGCATGACCTAGCTCTGCATGTCTTTTTGTACTTTTTGAAAAAAAGACATAAATACACTGCACAGTGTCAAAAACTTTTGAGATTAAAGGGGAAGCATCACTTGCATGCTCAATAACTAGATTAACACCATGGGGCAAACATTTGGTGTAAAGAATATTTCGCCCTAGAGATTCACTCAGGATTTGCTGTGCACCTTTGTGACACCCAGACATGCTTGCTGTAGAGTCATAGGTCTGAAATTGAACTGTTGACAAAGGAATTCCGCCAGACTTTAAGGAACTAATAATGCTTGCTGCTAATCCAGCACCAGATTTATCTAAGGCTTCTGTAACTTTAACCAAACGTTCTTCTGGTTTGCAGGTTTCATTATTAATATATCGAGCAGCAACTGAAATTTGATCAACAACACTGATATCTGGTGTTGTGTCAGCCATCATAGCACAGATACTTGATTGCTTTATGCGCTGTTTAATAGCAAGTCTTACCTCTTCGCTTAGCATCTGTACAAACTCATTTTGACTTTCTGGACTTAAGTAACTGGTGCGGTATTTGCGACACTGGCGGTTGTCATGCCAAGCTTTCATTGTTGGGTTATGGCGCGAAAGCAAGTCCACAATTTGTAGAAAATTGCCATTTTCGTCGTTGTTGCCTCCTCTGAGAGCGAGACCATTTTTACAGAGAGTTCTTGTGACATCTAGCAGCATCGCAATGACTTCCTTATTTTTGCAAGTTTGAAGTTCTGCATCAATAAGATTTCCTCGTTGTTTTTTCGTCATTAGTGCTTCAATCTCATTGTCATCTTGTACAAAGTTGCTAACATCTGCAAGGGCTGCTGTGTGCGATGAACTGCTAAAGTGGTTTTGAAGTTTTCCAGATTTGTTCTTGCCACGGCTACCTTTCATCTTAGCCCAGTCCTCCATTCCTGTGATCCATGCTGTCTCGGCCTTTTCTTTGTAAGGACCAACTTTACCAAACAAAGAACAAGCAAAGCAATATGCTTTATTACTAGAAAGGCTGTATTCGAGGTAAGGATATTCTGTAAACCATATTTTAGAAAACGAGCACTGTCTTCCTTTCTTTGCCATATCTATATTTTAAGGATAGACTTGTAGAATTGACTGACATGGCCCGTTTGCTTTGAGAAGCCTTAGTTGATTGTGGGTCAACTTTTCAGGTCTCTTTGCAGGATCATGTTCAATGAATGGGGTTACTTTCTGGCATGCTATCGTTTTTGAATTCATCAGGAAGACTCTGAACAACCTTAAATTTAGAGTCAGCCAATGATTTTGCTTCCTCTATTGTAAGCATCACTGTATTACATATTGCTGCTACTTCTGCAAATGATGATTCAAAATGAATAACAGTGGCATTACATGAAAGCACTGAGTTAATCTTTTCAGCCGCAAACTTAAGTTTTCTTATGCATTGAAAATAGCTGTCACTTAAAGCTTCTTTGGTTATGTCTGCAGCAACATCTGTTAATTCTCTGTCTTCATGTGACTTTTCGTTCTCATTACTAATATCTTTCTCTGAAACCTGCACATTTTCTGTGCAGATCAATGTTACCAACTGTTCTGATTCGTTGATGTCGCTTTTTAGGCTTTTTGATGTTGATGCCCTTTCACTCTTCCCATCATCAATATCTGGCATCAAGTCAGTTTCATCTGCGTGTTGGGTCTGAAGGAAGTAATTGAGAATAGGTTTCTAATAGATATGTCTACCGCTTACTCTAAAAAATTGTCAAAACTAGCTCGACAACACCCAACTCAAAAAGTACCCAAGCACCCAGTACATTTAAATTGAAATATTGTCGAGCGTTGCTCAATTAAATATCGAGAGTGCTGTATCAACGGGTTTTTTTTATAAAAGCTGATCGTTTCTGCATGAAGGTTTTGAGTTCAAAATGGGATTTCTTACCTGCCATTGCTTCTGTGGCGCAAAACATAACTGTTTTTGTGACTTTTCATAAACATCTTTGAACTTTAAAACTTGCCCAGCGTGAAATGAATTTTGGTGATACAATTTATTATCGCTGTTTAACTCCCTGTTACAGTAAAGGCATATCACGCGTCTCCTATTAGATCTCTCAAACTTCTTTCTTTTGGCGGGATTTTCTATAATAGAGAAAAGTAAACCATAACTATAAAATAATGTAATGCCACAACGTCGCTAATTTCGAGGGAGTTTCGATGATTCATCATATTCCGCTTTCTCCGGTATAACCAGATGGCGTACTAACATGAGACTATAACTTTCATTGATTCCGGTCTTTTGTTATCAAGTTTAGTTGGTTTAAGTTCAACTGAGACCACGTATAAACGTTGTCGCACCAGCGCCTGTGTGGCCTTCCTTGTTTTCTCTAAATGCAGTAAGTGAAAAGCTTTACATCACATATCAATTTGAATATGAAGATTTTTTCTCTCCATTCGATGCATGTTATTTCAGTCAAATAAAATATTCTGATATTTAAGTTAGTTACTTACCGCTCATTGTTGGCTTTTCCTCTGCTTCTTGAAGGGCCAAGGCCATGAAAACCACTATTTTTGATAGCCGCATATAACTGACACAAGTAATCCTTTGTTTCGTTTCCTGCTAGACTTCATGTCTCGAAATATCACAGCAAGACATCAATTATATTAATTTTGCTGACCTTCAGAGCAAAAATATATGATGCCAAGCACAGAAAACTACCATTGCTCAATATTATATCATTTCCATGTCAGCAATACTTTGCAATATTCATTGTTTTCATACAATTCCCAGTCACCGAGCTACCTGAACTGTTTGTCCTCTAAGCAAAATTTACCTGAAATTTACCTGCGATGCCCCTGGCCACAGGATTATATACTTATTCAGAAACAAATCTTTCTCATGACTTTACTTGTGCAACATCCCTTCTACTCTGTGAAAAGCATGGAAATTTGCTGTTGACATCTTATTAAGTTTACGATGTAGTACCTTGTGTGGGTAAGTAAACTGGCTAGAAAGTCACTCTGTATTAGGGCATCCTTTTATTAACAAAATAAATTTGCTGTTACACTTTCTATACTGAAAGAAGCTAGAAACGCCACATTTATGTCCACTCAGAGCTACTTCAGGGAAAACCATATCCTTGATACTGATTTGAGTGATGATAGCATCATGGAGAATGATTGAAGGCCAGAACCCATCTACCATTCTGTTCTACAATGAATAGCATAAAGCTGAGTATAGTCTGGATTGTAGTCAATAGAAAAAGATCCCATGAATACTAAATTTTGAGTTATTTATGCATGCAATTTGCATTTGAACAATTTTCACACTGAGAAAAATAGCAATACTCAGATCTGTAGTTCTTCCTATTACCTGCAGTTTCAGGCAAATACTATGCTTCGACAAAGCTCTATATTCAAGTGCTTTGGTTGAAAACAATGATTCAACTCATAATAGTTCTATCAGATTGTCTATAGAATAGGCTAAATTGTATGTAGATTATAGATCAGATGTGTCATCTTCATTTTCTTCATGTCTTTTAACCATATTGTTACGATAGCATGTTTACTAAAATATAGCAAAACTAGTATATTTCCACCTTTTTCTCGTAAATTAAACAAAGTGATAAAAAATATTGTCACCTTTCGATGAAAGTATGTTCTTGTCACAGATACCTGTGATCTTATCACCGCAATGCCATGGATTTGTCAAAAAGGCACTTCGGTGTGATCTGCATTCTTGCCCTCACTGGGCAGCCATCTTGCCTTTACATAGATTAACTATCCTTTGACTGCGAGAACAATAGACCGCGCATTCTAGTCCTAGCATTTCTATGCTCTAAACAGCTGCCTCTCTCCATCGAACGCATGGCATCTCAAGGAATGGTGTCCAAAAGCCAAAGAGGCAATTTTCTCACGAAAAAAGTCGTAAGAATATCACTGTCGATGAGCACCACTTCAGCACACGCGGAGGACTTCGTGCAATTTTGGGGCCAATCGGGCAAGCAATCAAAGCGTGAAGGAGCTCACAAAATCTACCTCATTTGCATAATGTGATATTAGTATATATGGATCAAGTGATTGAAAGGCGAATAAATCGCAGGAGCTTGGACAGCTAGTTTGGGGGCGATTGGAGACCAGGACGAAGCCATTAGGACAGTCCAAAGATACTGCAGGACGGATTTTGCAACAAAGCTTGTTATATACAAGGAGAATTGCGTAAAGGTTGCAACTATGGAAAATGTAGGTGAATCAGATGCAATTAGCATCAAAAGTACAGCAGCATGCCCTAGTACATAACGTAAACCACCCCAGCGACCAGGGTACATTCTTTGTAAAACTCATGTCAATATGCAATTAAGATTGGTTATGGTCTTACAATTTTGAAAATATGTGAATTCCGTTCAACTTAAAAGTTTGAAAAAACAGCAAAGATCGCTAGTATTGCTCCGACATTTGTATTTTATTACGCCAATACTCCATGTAACATAATTCAGGCTAAATCCACGCTGCCACGCTGACAGGGAAGCTAACTGACGCCGAAGATCTTTGAGCATAAGTGCATGGAATGCACTGTGACCCAGCGAGCTGTTACCTGTGTAGCAAGAATCAACGTCAGATGAGAGTCCATAGTTTGCAAATTGCATTTGTAGACATGAAGAAGAACGCTCAAGACTCGAGATTTAGGGAGGCAAAAGTGCATCGATCAGATAATAGAAATTGCTTTCATGATGCAGCAAAACGGTCGCAACTCTTGCAAGGTGGTCAGTCTTTCCATATCTTTGCTATCGATATATACTGCAATAGGTCATGTTGCATAAAGTTTGCAATTAATGCATCGACATCAATTGAAGAGTAAAGAGCAGATTATCTAGTTTTGCGGCAAATTGATGTGATGGCCAAATTTTTTCATGTTATAAGACTTAACAGGTGCGGGTTGAGACATTCGCAACAATTACAGATGTGAATGTCAGATTTTCAGTAGATAGTTTTATGATAAGATGTAAAGAGAATTAATCAGAAATGCAATAGAATAAGTAGAGTTTCATTTTCAAATTAATTCATTATGGCCTCATTCATCCACAACTTTTCCTCAGCCCTGTATTAGTATCTACGTTGCACTTTGCCTCTGTAACGCATTTCTTCTCTTAGGCTATAACCCCCGATCGGTATCCAGGCATTTGCGAATGTTTATGATGTGGTTTCTAAGCATTTGCGAAGTTCCTTCACATTCTTGCGAATATACTCCGCAATGCCATATCATAAAGCCTATTGACTTTTGCCTATTCACACGATACTGGATGCGCTACACAGCGTATTAATCTTTGCCTCAGATAGCCCTCTTGCTCACATGGCTCCGATTGAAACTGATCCACTCTGCACCTCTTTTCCATAGTCAAATCATTACGATGTGGAAGTGGGGTACAGCGGATTACTAAAGTCATCGGATTGCTTTAGTGTTCGTGTGAACAGATGAATCCGATACATCATCACTCCGGAAGCTTTCTTTGACGTGCAGACAGCTTGGTTTTTCGAAGTCACAATGGGCCCAAGTACACTACAGACTTAAACTTGTATGCCTATCGATGTTTTGACAGTTAAGCTGTTTCTTCAGAGGTCTCGTCCATAAATGAAGCTTCTTGGTTATTTTATACCTGCTTTTTCAACTCAAAAAACATACTACAACTTGTTGACTAACTTGCCTACAGTTTTTTCTAAAGTTTAATTTTCCCTCAAAAGTGTCTTGGGAGAGTCTTGGGCGCTTGCATGCTGCACGCCCTTAGACAACATTATGTTCATAACATAAGCAAATTAGCACCTCACTGCATAGTGTATTTGGTCAAAAGTGCAAGAAAAGTGCTTAAGCGTATGTGAATGGGGCCGCTAGCTAGAGATGAGCATCTCTTGGAGGTGCTCAGTTTGGAACATTCTGTTAACCGGGATTAACGTATTAGCTCATTTTCCATTGGAGGCCTACGACGATGTAGTTTCCAGCTCTAAAGATCGTAGCTACTGACATGTCTGAAGAGGGAAAGCTAGCGTTTCTTTTAATGGTTTTCTATTTGTTGGAGTAAAGGAAGCAAGCAAGTATTCAAAGATTAATTTCGTATGCATTGGCATTAATCAACTTTCGTACTTTTGAGATGCAGCGGATAGTGCTGGAATATTTTGCAAATATATAACCTGAAAGGTAGACATGGCCTTTTCATAGAAGCAGCGAAAACTTTGATACTTACTACAAGGCAGACTTGAACACGAGAAAGGAGTTGGATCCAAATTATTGGCATGTTCACTACCGAATGAGTCGGGAAACTTTTGATCACATTTGTGGAACTTTCTATGAATACGATGAAGGAACATAGAGATTTACGGGAAACCACCCCAGTACCTAAAAGAGTAGGAGTTGCCATTTAGTGGCTAGCCAATGGTAGCTCATACCGTTCTACTGGCCAGATATTTGGCGCATCTGCCACAATAGTTGGTCGAATCATTAAGGACTTTGTTGGTAGTCTAGTCCATTTAAAAAATAAATTCACCGTCTGGCCCACTAGAGAAAAGTGCCCAGATACCGTAGAGAGATTTAAAGATCTATCTCAAATATCAAATATTTTGGGAGCGGTGGATAGTACACATGTGGAAATCATGGCCCCGACAAACAGCACCCTGGACTTCTTTGACAGAGAACAACGCTACAGTATCGGCTGTCAAGCAGTTTGTGATAGAAATTTGAAGTTTCTAAGTGTATCTGCAGGCTATCCTGGGTCCGTTCGTGATTCGAGAATCCTTCGCAATTCATGGGTGTTCCACGAAGCAAACAACGAAAGAATATTGACAACACCAATGTTCTGCTAGGGGGGTGAAGTATGGAGGTATGATTCTACTTCAATATTTTCTAACCTTTAATCAAAGTTTTCAACTAAAAGTTTCTCATTTTATCATTTATGATGTCGATTTTTGATTGAAGGCATTTTATATCATCAGTAAACTTACTAATAAGGTCTAGAAAAACGAGAAAGTCAGTTTTTTCATACCGAGCCATTTTGCCAGACGAAGGAATAGTTGCTTGAAGGATATCAGGCACATGCATGTACATGTACATGGTCAACATCAAAATTAAGATCTTTACAAAAGGAGCTGTCAACAGTGTCCTCTTCTGCTCCAAACTCCTCGACGTTAAAAAAATAGTAAGAGTCTTTATCTTCCGCGGTTTTAGATATATAGATGGCTCCGTTTTCCACAAGAAAGCTCAAGGTACTCTCTCTAGATAGGCCACTCATCTCCGCTGCTACCTTGAGAATACTTTCCTCAAATGGTCTGTTCTTGTAAACTTGTCTTATCTTTTTATGGCTTCACGGATTGCAGTAGCAGATATTCCATCCTCCATGTTACCTGGGCTATATACTTTACAAATTTTAAGTAAAGCGCTAAGAAAAATTCTTTTTAGACTTAGCACGTCTGTTCATCATTCACGGCTCCTCCACCCCTTTTGATGAAACCATCCTTAGGTACTGTTACTATTATTGAATAGGAATCCGATAATCCTGTCTCGACTGTTGTAGTGTTTTGGAAGATTTATGCTGTGATTTGTAAGAAAGAGGTCGGATACATTTAGGATTATCGGATTTAAAGCAGGTAGGAGAGCTGATGATTTTCTTGAGATTATAGTCCTCCAGGAAGCTGCTAATTCTGCCACAGGTTACTCTAGTATTGAAATCGCTAAGTAGAGCGAAGTTTTCATGTTTGCTACTATAGTAGTGTAATAGTTGCCAAATTTTATCAAAAAAATAATTCTCACATTGTCTAGGGGGACGGCATGCATTGATAATCAACCATTTTTTCTTTGTAAATGTAATATCAATAGCCTCAGCTTCAATATCATTAGGTAGTTCATAATCTGTCAGTAGTCTTACAGGGATCCCTTCTCTAATATATATGAGGTGACTACCACCTTTTCCATTTCTGTCGTATCTAATTGGTGTCTTAAAGCCGTTTACAAGGAATTGCTCTTTAGCAAATGTGTTATCAAGTTTTGTTTCTGATATGGTTAATATAGCAATGTTTTCCGCAACAAGAAGTTTCATCGATTTAAATTTGTTCCGTATAGAGTTAAAATTTAGATAGCCAATACCCATACCACGTCGGCTTCTAATTTGCAATTTACTAAGTGCTTGGCCTGCGCTGATTGGAATATCATTATCAGCAGTTTCCTGGAGATACATGCTGTTTATTTCTTCATTTATGTTATAAAAAATTTTTTTGTTAGAATAATTTTCTACCACAGAATTACTTTCTAGTCAATATATTTTTCATTGGATTTCTAAAGTTACTGGCGCAGATTGTGTCTCCACGCTTGTTCAAATGTAGTTTATTGTTGTTGATATGCACTTTTGGTTGTATTTCATGATTAGAAATGAACCCAATATTGCATGCATTGCACATACTTCTCAGGTACTCGTTGACCTTGCATGCCTTCTCATTTAGATCATGTCCTCCAGGGCATACTCCCAATATTATGACCCAATTCTCTTTTGTAACCAAAGATGTAGCTAAATTTACAATGCTCTCTGCTGTTTGTTCTGGTGGAATGCTTTCTTAGCGGAGGTCGTTCGTACCACAATGAATTATGTACATATCTGCATTTTGTCGTATAGATAGCTTCACATAATCAGCGATGTCTTCAGTACGCACTCTTGAAAAGCTGCTGACACTAATATCTTCTTTTAGAGCAGCAAGTAGTTTCAATGGCTGTATATTCTTCACCATGAAATCTTCGAGAATCGCTGTTTACCTTTTCTGTTTCCTAGTTTGTTTGGATTTTTCCCCTTGATCTCCGTGATTTCCGTTACCGCTGCACTGTTTACCTTTCTTGTTCTTTCTGGTTGACGGGTTTCTTTTCTTTGCAGTATTGCTCCTTTGTCCATTGCCAGAATTTGATCTGTTGTAACTTCCGCTGTGCTTATTTACGGTATACTGGTCTACACAATCCTCTTTAAGCCTGGTTTCCATATAGCAGTTGGATGCCGTAAGGTGCCGGCGGCACTTGCCTGTACCGTGGGTACCGACATTTAGAATTATATGGAAACCACTTTTCAAAGAGCCTGTATCGTTGGTTGCGGTAGCCTTAGCCATCTCAAATTAAATGGCAATCACTTTAGCAAGTGGCGCCGGCAGCCGTATTCATGATAAGTGAGGTGCCGCAACCAAACTGAAACGTTGAAATAGATCAAATTTTCTCGATCCTTACGGCATGGTACCGGCTGTTGCTGCCACAAACAATTATCTGGAAACGTTCTGTTAGCCGGAAACTATGCCGGCATCTATGCAGAACTGAGCTAGCTATTGCTCTCCTTTGCTAATGCAGACCAATCAAGTGCAAACCTTGTTAGCCTTACTTAGCAAGTTAGTGCAAACCTTGCAAGCCTAATTCTCAAGAGAAAACATGGGCACCTAAGCAATTCAAATTGTGGCAATAAGTTGTGCCGCTGAGTCAGTGGCGAAGTTAGAGGTCCTGCCTGTCCTGCCTGGCAGGACTAAAATATTTCAATAAAATCAAAATTTTTTAAAAGTGGCTAATATTTAACGCTTAAGTGAAGGTAAAATTCCCAAACCGTTAGCTCTTCTTGCATGCAAACTCATTCAACACAGCTTTTGCTTTGCCACTTTTAAGCACAATTTATGAAATCATTTCTAATTGGTTACCAAAGAATAACTTTGTTTTGAGCCTAACTCCTGCCAGCTGGTAGGAGCTGAAATAAAAGAGTATTTCAGCACGTTATTGTGCTGGTACTACCTCACAATAGAAAAAAACAATCGTTCTCTTGCCATATTTTACTGGTAGGAGCTAGGAAGGTATTGCAGCTGCGATGTCATGGAGCTGCGCTGGAACTGAACATTTTGATTGGCTGAAGGGCTTAACACGTCATTGCCTTAGAAGCTTTTGTGATGACAGCTCCTGCATACTTTGACATGCAGGGCGATTGTAACGGTCAAAATCATGGTTTGAACATACGTTGTAGCTGTGGACAGTAGTTCTAAGTTTTCGAAATGGCCGAAGAAGGTAGCCAAGGAGCTGAAGACATTATTTGTGAGCTTATAGAGAAATCATTCAGTGCAATACCTGTTGGTGAACAGAAAGAGATCTTGCATCATAAGAAGCCCCAGCCAAAACTAGGGGCTAGAACTGCCAACCGCCAGTTTCAGGACGACTGGTATGCAAAGAAAGAATGGCTTTGTGGCTCAACAAACTTACAAAGATTGTTTTGCAGGCCGTGCCTTTTGTTTGCTCTAGGAAAATTGCAAACGTGGACAAGACAAGGATATGCCGATATGCGTTGTTTTCTTTCCGATTACAGAAAGCATGAGTGATCGAACTGCCATTTGGAGGCCTATAAGAAGTGGAAGACATTTGACGCAACTGAAAGGGTCGATATTCTATCCTCAAGAGCGAGAAGAGAAGAGGTGCAGCGCCATAATGAGCAGGTATGGTAGAACAGGGAGACGCTTAAAACCATTTCTGAAGCTGTTTTATTCTTAAGCAAACAAGAATTAGCCGTTAGGGGTCACGATGAATCAAACCATAGCCTTAGTAAGGGAAATTATAGGGAGCTACTTGAATGCTTTGCAAAATTTGATTCTGTCTTTGAACATCGTCTCCATAGGGAGTTGACAGAAGGTGAAAGGGTACAATTCTGGTGTTTTACTGGTATTTCTTCAGAGATTCAAAATGATCTCATTGAATGCATAGATTCTGTCATCCAAGATCAGATTGACAAGGAAACTGAAAATTGCAGATTCTTGAGCAATCAGGTAGATGAAACAGCCGATGTTTCTACAAAGGAGCAGCTCATTGTCATCATTCATTTGGATAGGGAAGGTGAAACAGTTGAGAGGTTTCTGAAACTTTTATGTTAGTTCTGATAGATCTGCAGCTGCCATTAGTGATATTGTTAGATCTATCCTTTCGAGATACGGAGAATCTTTAAAGGAAAAATTGATAATGCAGACATTTGATGGAGCTTCTGCTATGTCTGGGTAAATTGGTGCTTTGCAAACTCTCATTCGTCAGGAGTACCCATTTGCATTTTTCTTTCATTGTGCTGCGCATAGATTGAACTTGGTTTTATGTCTAAGTGCATCTACTCTTCTTTATGTAAAGGTTTTTTTCGCAAATATCAGTACATTCAGTACTTTCACCAGTCTTAGTGCTAGAAGAAAAGATATCTTTCGCTCACAAGTCATTAAGGTTCCTCATCCTGGGGATACCAGGTGGTGCTACCGTTCAAGAACCATCATTGTAATCTTTAATGATTACAATTCTTTGTTGCTTGCTCTGGAGAGCATTGTTGATAACCCACAAAGCTGGGATGATGGGTCTCTGACACAAGCATCTGGTTTATTACATTTTCTAAATAGTTTCTTGTTTTGCTTCCTAGTGTTTCTTTTCAATAAGATTTTTGTCCTATTGGAAAGCCTGTTTATCATTTTTTAATATCAAGCAATAGCTGTATATGATTAATGGAAGAAATTATATCACAGAGTGTGTCATAACACATTTATGGGAGGAAATACTGATGCATTTTGGAAAAAGATGCCTAGAAAAACTTTAAGGGCAGTAATTTCACTTTTCAGTTTGAACTGTCATATGAGTGCTTCTGTTCCACCATCATGGCTTCTTTAGTGGCAGTAATCTAATAAAGTTTAGGAAGTAGTTACCAAGTATGACAGGTACTGGTGCAGAAGCTGATCATTGAAAGTACCAAAACATGTTTCACAATGTCCATAACTCTACAAAATATTAAAAAATCCTTTTACACCTCAATTTCAATTTGTTTCTGCTGCAAATGTATGCATACTAGTGTGAGGTTTCATACTCCAAAAATTGTTCTAGCAAGATCTTGAACACCCATAACTATTCTTCAGAAAATGGAATACCTTGCAAGTTTTCTTCCACCTCAAACTTACTGACTTGTCCTTTTGCTTGGAAATTCAGATATTTGAATGCTAATTAGATATTATCAAACTAAGCTGCACTTGCTTCAATGCATCTTTTGCCAAAAACTATTCATAAAAATTACAGCTCCTTGTTAAATAAGTTGTCATATAGCCCCCATATAGCAGCTACTATATATAACCACTCCCAAATGAGTAGCAAAATTCAAAGGCCTCTTTAATGGTCAGGTATAATTTGCTAAAAGTACTTATACACATAAAAATAAAAAGCGTAAAAAGCAACAATGATTATTGGGAACCTGGCTTCTGCTATTAAGAAGTAGTATAAGAGATAGGTAGCGAACTAATGACTTTGAAATGGCTTGCTGAAAAAAGAGATGTTCCTACTCACTAGCGTTTAAAGGGGAGTGCTTTGCAAATGTTTGGTGAACAAGAGTTTGTCTCTACATGCAGTTGCATAGAACATGTGCAGTTCTCAAACAATTGGTGCATTTCTAATAAAATATTTGTGCAAATTAAAAGTTATTTGCTCGTCAAAGAGGAAATAAAAAAGAGTACTGAAAAAATAAATAGGAACAGCGAGAGCACAGAAAATTGCATGGGGACAAAAATCATTACTTAACTGAGGTTTTTAATAGTAATTTTAAAACATCTCCTCTTACTTTGGCATTCTGCTTATTCTAAACCTTTTAACTAAGTAGCAAAATTTTGTGAACATGATGTATTATTTGCACCAGCTCCATTCAAAGGAATCATCATGTTTTGAATATATTAGAATTTCTCATGATGCAGGAATTAAATTTTCTACTAATTCTAGTAGAATTACTCCCATCTGTAACCAAGAGTAAATTCTTCAATGCAGCATCACTAGATTTTATGTGATATATAACTACAAAAGAGAGTCACAGAAAACACTATTATCAACTTGATGCTAAATCTCCTGCAGTATGATAAACTGTACTACAATTTTGTACATGTTAGAGGTACTCACACCAACCATGCCTCCATAAGCATATCACTGGCTGAAAATATATTGCTTTTATGGCTAAGAGCAGGGTTGTGGTCCTGGGATCTGCAGGAAGGTGCAGCTCACCCTGCTAAATTCATGGAAAGCATTGAGGGACCTAGCCTCTCCTTTGCATGCTACATTATTGAAACTTCTCCCCAAGGTTTGCTTACATTGCTCAAAATGTATTGACTCACTTCAATATTTGTTCAAAATACAAAACAAGATTGTAGCCTAGCACATAGTTGGTGTCCAGTGGAATATTAAAGAAAGAAGCAGTGTTGTTAATTTGCACAAATATGAAGGACATCATCTCCAGAACTCTGCTGCGAAGATGTAGCACCTACACCCCTGCTAACGTTTGTGGTCTCACAAAATCAGTATTGAGGCCCTCTAATCAAAATGTGGCACAACACACCAAAGACCAAAGACTGGCATATTTTGCAAATGAAAGTGTATTAAAATTCAAATGGCCACATATTAATGACAATATCTTATGAAGAGCTAATGATACCTATAAAATATATTTATCGAGAGTGTATTGCTATCCTGCTAAATTTTCAAACTCTTAAGACACAATGAGTGGAAGGGACATCTTTTGGCAGTGGCATTCACCATTCTACATCATGCTCCTTTCAGTTTGAAGAGGAATTTCATATTGACTTGACCCTACATTGGTAAACAATACGAAAGTACCTTTGCTGTTCAGTGTCGTGCATTCTTGCATAAAGATTAATAGTTGCTAAAGCAGGACAGAGACATGCTGTACTACTGCTCATATGGATGTGATCTATCTAATCAATTACAATATAATATACTGTATATATAAATAGTTTCCAATTTAAAGATTTCAAAGTAGGCCTAAAACATGGTGCTACAAAACAGACTCTTCTGAAAGCATATATAATTGGGATGGCTGTTATGATTAAGAGTTGCTCTGCTACCAACTGTTTTTCACTTTCTGCACTGAAAATTTAGGTAATTCATGACGTTTGTGTTTTGCCCTCTATTTTTGGAAGTGAAAAAAGAAGCAAGAAACGTGCTCTGTTTTTCGATAAGGTGCCTTGGCAATTTCGATTCAATTTTGACAATTCGTGTTTTTGCGACCTTTCAAGTGATTTAAGTGTGGCAGTTGATACAATGCGCGTTGTCAAATTCGAAAAGTGTAATTAAAAACTTTTTTTGCAACATAGCAAAGAAGCCACTGGCAGCTATTTATATTGTTTTTGATTTAAAATTTATATAAGAAGTTAATAGTAATTTTTTCCCAGTGGTTTTTGTGATTGTAAGACTCCGAGCTCAGCAGACCCAACTATGAATGCAGACTTAGGTTGCATGCTATTGAGGGAAAAATAAAATATGCCACATTTTTAGCTTTAACAAGTGAAATTAGATCCGATCCTTTTTCAGAAAATGGTTAAAATCTTGCTCTGCATATGGAAGCACAAATCATTTTTCCAAAAACTGTATTTCATTTCATAAATTTCCCCTGAAGGATAAGAGCCTTCTCCAAAAGTGGGTAGTTGTAACAAAGAGATAAAATTTTCAACCTACCCTCAATAGCTATTTATGTGGAGTCCCTCCTTAGAATTCAGCTATCGTAAATTAGACCTTTTATTACTTATATCTCTTAAGTTATTTTTGCTTCTTCCTATAATATTGAACTGTAGTATTGTAATTAAGTAAAGTTTGTTTATTGTTGTTGTTATGTAATGATGTTGAATTAGTTAGTAGTTGTTGAATTTGAAATTGACTTGAATTCATACTAATTGGGCAGATACGCTTGTATCTGTGGTTAACGCAGAAGGCGAGTAATCCCTGTTGTTCACGTGTTACTTTCGCATAGCATTAATCTTTGTATCTTGTAACGTTCCTCAGGGCAGTTAATGAGGGAATTTTTGAGAGTTTCAACTCGATTTGATTGAACTGTTACAAACTGGATATTCCAGGAAACTGTAGAGAAGTTTTGTAAAGTGGTGTGATCCGTCGTAGGAGTATTGCTACTCTTTGATAGTGCTGTTATATTGGCTGATCGAACAGCTGTACTTTGATATATGGTCTAATGTTGATAAGTGGTGTTGGAAATGGTATTCTATTCGTTTCTTCGATGTGGAGGATTCACATGTGTTTGTCGTCATTGGGTAGTCTACACCGTGATATCGGATCCCACTACCCTTCCTACCAACGTAGTTGTTACCAATGCAAGCTGAAACGAACATCACACCAATACGTCCTAATCGAGCTCACATTCATTGTACCATCCCAGCAAGTATTTAAGTTCCCACCTATGTCCAGTGAGGCCCGAGTCAAACGTTGCTCTTCTCATACGCCGAATCAAATATAATTAAGTGTGGCAGTGGAGTGAC
This sequence comes from Cassiopea andromeda, assembly GCA_018155075.1. Lineage (NCBI taxonomy): Eukaryota > Metazoa > Cnidaria > Scyphozoa > Rhizostomeae > Cassiopeidae > Cassiopea > Cassiopea andromeda. Next base: position 158,082 of record WIPJ01002207.1, on the reverse strand, counting down.
ACTGGAATGGCGTTGAGTCAAACGTTGCTCTCAATATGCCGCTGCTAATACAAATTGAATCAAAAGACAAATGAACGAGCAACTCTGGCAAATGAAAGTATAGCAACAAATCATCGTAGCGCTATTCCTAATGCTCTCTGCACCTTGAGAATGGCATTTGTGAATTGCAGTAAAATTATTGTGCTTAAGCAAATCATCGCTGGAATAGTGAGGAAGGTAGGCATGCCGGAGAGGGGGGCAGAGGGGAGCATGTGCTGCTCCTGCCTTTCATTTGGGGGAGTACGGGGAGCAAATGTGCCCTTTTTCAATTGCAAAAAGAGTCGTTTTCATACATTGATATGATACAATGGAGGTCAAAGACGCGATATAAATAAACAATATATGATTGGAAGAGCTCAAGCTATCTGCATGATTGTGAGAAATTTAATCCGTGCTAAAGGATGAAATGAAGATCTCCCAAAGAGGTGCTTTTGATCCTATTGAGCTGCCCATGCTAGGTGGTGGTCTCAAAGAGGAGCCTATGCTAGTTGGTGCTCTTTTGTTCCTGTTGGCCCCCCAAGCCCCATTTTCATTCCGGCATCTCTGGGGGAAGACAAAGAATAATTGTAAATAATCAATATCTCCTGAATCTTAGGAGAAAACTGGTGATTTAAGTGATTTTCTTAGTGATACTGTGACTAATAAACATTCAGAAAAGATGTTTTAGTATTCTTGTAGATAATTTTGCAAAAGGTTGGTAGGAGTTATTCTGGAAGACTTGCGATGACACACGCTTCAAGAGAGCTTAGAGTAGAGTATGACAATGACTTGACCACAATGTGCATGCCTTTCCTCGTTTTCACACAGCAAATTCTGAAGCATAATTTATGCATTGAGTTTGGCACATGACTAGAGCGACATTTGACTTTTGCAAAGAGAAGAGGTCTTTTCCGAATTTCATTGCCCATCAACATTTCTATATCAAGCGTGCCTCTCAAAATTTTATCACCCTTGCAGCCAACATAAAAAGCTTTGCTTTCGTGCTCAGGGTCATTCTTTCCTGTTGGTGAGTCAATCTACACAAATCTAATGCCAAATATAGTACACTATAGTATAAGAAGCATTTAGAGATTCATTAGATGAGAATGATGCTAATTCATCAAAAGAGTATGAATTCTATGATTCTGTTGGTTTATGGTCTAGTAATATCAATTGCATGTCTTGATAGTAATGTTATGAGGGTACATTTTATGATGATACATTTTATGACAGAACACATTACATTATAACATCTTATTATACATGGATAGCATAAGATGAAATGTAAGGCTTCAGCTACATTTACTGTCAGAGGTGTGTGCTTTTTCACCTTGCTAGCACAGGCCAGTTGCCCCTTAGCAGCAAGTATTCTTTTAATTTCAGCACATGTTCCTGGCATGGCATGCCACACTTCCACATGCCACATGTTGAGGGCGAAAATAATGCGCCATAACACATTTTAAAATTAAGTCATGAAAAAAAAGAGGTGCTCTTACTGACTATCATATGATTATAATTTCCAAGTATAATTATAACCCTAACCCTAACCAATGCTCTAGCCCACTACAGTACTCAGAAATACAAATGAATTGCTACTAATATTTCATGCTTCAGTATCAGCAGGGGCGGATCCAAGCAGGACGGGGGTCATGACCCCCCCAAATGGCAATATTTCCTATAGCAAACAATAGTGTTAAGAAACTTCCTACATAAAAAACAATAATTTGAATCAGATGGGCCTACAAAGTCCAACACTAGACCCGCCCCTGATTATAAGACATAACCAGTTAACAAAAGTATTTCATGACGTATTTCACAAATTCCATGTAACTGAAATGACAACACAAAATGTGCTTTGAGCATAGGGAATTACCATTCTCAGGATCATTCCCCAGCAATATGAAATTTGATCCTGAAAGTTACATGCTCTCTGCAAATGATCCCAGATTGGTTTCAGGCACGTGTAAGGAGCAAGAGAACATAATTTAATATTGAACATGATATGTTGAAATGTACCTTGCAGCTAAGACTCTTTTGTCACTCATAACGCGAAGGCATGCATCATTCTTTGGAATGTCGCTGCTAGCAGATAAGTCTTCAGCTAACAGGATTGTCTTCGAAATTACGGCACATTTGCCGAGTTTTGCTAATTCAGCATTATAAATTGCCTCCAACGCGTTGCAGTTTTCTTCTTCAATAAAGTGCTTTCCTTTCACCTGTAAGTCCATCATAACAAAACAAAGATCGCGACATGAATGGAATTCTGCTGCCTTTCACGTGCTAAGCAACCTACTAAAATCTATTTATCACATCTACTTTAAGATTGTGCAACAGCATTACAAGGCATCCTGTAGGCATACGGTCGCACAGGAAAACGATATGATTGGCTTCCTCAATTCATATGGAAATTGTGCGACAGTCGTGCGACAGTGGGTAAGAAGCATCCTGTGCACAGACATCTTACTCTATCTACTTTGTTACCCTGTTAGGCTTCAGTAAAAACTGTAAGATTTAACAATCCGCAATAAAAATTACGAATATAGGATCTCCTCTTTCTGACCAGCTCCTCCACAGCATAGCAAAATGTAAGACACTTTTATATAATTCCCTACCTACTTAGAGCAAACAGAATTTTAGAGCTGATTCAATGTAGTACAAATTAGAAAAACTTGCCAAGTGATCAAAAATATTATTGTGCAGCTGAGTTTTGACTGTCGCATGTGCGAACAGTGCGACGGTCTAGATCCGCCCCTGAAAGAGCTTAACTGGCTTGCCCCAGCAAGGGGGGGTGACAAGTTCTTGTGCACTGTGGTCATGTTATAGAGAGTTTCTACTTGTGGTAAAAGCACATCTACACAAATAGATTATTTACTATTGACTGGTATTGCAAAAAGCCACTTAGCACAAGAATGCACCTTGAAATTCTACTGTAATCATCCTATCTGGATAAAAAGAATGATATACATCAACAAGCATGCATTCAGCAACCAATGTCTACAACAGCTGTTCAAAAATTGGTGGTTACTGCCCAGGATGTATCAGCCTAGCCTCTGGTTCTTAGTTTTTTTCACCTCATTTCATGCACAATCCTTGAATCTTATCTATGCCTCTATTACGTTTTTGCAAAGATCCACAATTAGCAGTCTTGGCATACAGGGTCCCTTGCCACTCTAATATGCAGGTTAAGTACAAACAGTTCAATTGAACCCAAATCTTCTTTGATTGCTAGAATACATCAAGATTGGCATCCATAATAATTGGGGCTATATTCGGTAACTGTTCTTAAAACACTTGGTACTTCTCATTTTTTTAAGGTGAAATAATAGCAGTTGCGTCTTCAAGAGCATTTTAATTCCAACAGCAATGTCAGGAACTGCAGCCTCTTTCCATGAAGTCCCACAAGTACTCTGCCATACAAGATGGTCAACTAGGACATTTCTTCACACCTATCAAAACCGTCTTCTTATACTGAGTCAGCTCTTAACCCAGCCCAGTGCAAATCCCTAGAAGGAAGACATCTCTGGGGAATGTTTGATTTCTTCTTCTTTTTGTCTTTTAGTAAGCAATGTCAGGGAAAAGCCATAGGGCCTATAGCAAATCCTTGACAAAGGAAAAACTGAGAAAATGAGGGGAAGTTTAAGTAGAAAGGGAGACAAGATCAAGTTTGTTGATGTTAGATTTAAAAGATGACAAATTGTAGGATTCAGGGAAAGTAGTGGGTGGCAATGAATTCCACAGTTGAGAAGTTCTGGGAATGAAAGATGATTTGTGAGATAGAGTTCATGGATTAGGTAGTGTAACTTGGAAAGGGTGTGAATAGGTAGAGCTTCTGGTAGTTCTGCATTCAATCTTGCCAAAAGCTTTACTATCAACATTGTGCATTGAACAGGACAGTAAACCAGTAATGGCTCAGTCATTTCTAGGTTGTGACAAAATAGAATAATCAAGTTATTGCAGAAGGATCTCAATTACTGATGTTAATGCATAATTCCTTCTGTAAATGCTGTCACAGCATAATGATACTGTTAGGATGATAATTTGAAAAAGAACATTAGATAAATTGTTGGTATTCATTCTGGTCACAATCTAAAGGCTCAATTTCACCTAAAGAATCACAATGTGCTACACTTAAGGGGAGTCCCCACCTTTCCTACTAAGGAACATTGGTCCCTCTATATTGCCCGTTGTGTGATTCTCCGATATTGTGATGTGGCTGCCATCTTGGCCTTCTGAAAGATGGTAAATGCGCAGGCGCGCATTGTCATTCCTCTCTCGAATAAACAGGAAGACTTTCGTAGCGTGAAGGCAAAACGTGTTCTTGGTCGGTGGAAGTAAAGTTTATCGAGAGAGACGCGCTGCAGGCTAGAGGGAAGTCGTTTATTTATTTCCTCACTCTTTTGTACTACTGTGTACGTTTGTCTACTTAAAGTAGAGTACAGCTGTGTACGAATATCTATTTAACCGTAGGTAATAATAGTTGTATTATTCCTACGGTTTAGGACTGTCTGTTACAGTTCGTATGGTGGCGAAGGTGGTGTCAGGGGGAGGCTTGGAGGTCACCGATAGGTTTTAATCACATTGCCCTAGGCTAACCCTCTCCCTCTGTGTTCATTACCTGTCAGTTACATAATACGAATGGCCTCTGGTGTAATTGGAATGGGCATTTCCTTCTCCATGCACTACCAAATAGTCCAGCCATAGTGTACCCTCCTTCCTGGCATTTGGTAGGCTTGGGTGGCAGCTTGGCAGTCATGGCCACCCCTAGGGTGGCACTTGCATCTTGATTTGACATAACTATGTTTTGTCTAGATGTACTTAGTAGGTAATACATGCTAGCAGACCCCTTTCACACTGCAACCAAGAATTGTTGCAATGTCAGGGCCAACAGTTAGTTAGGCACTTACGTGAGCCAAGCTATGCCAGCCCCTTTCATATTTCAACCAAGAAATGTTACAATGTTGGGGCCACTGGATAGCTAGCTTCAATGGTAGAATAAATTGAAATAACAAAAATGAAATATTGCATACAACCCCAAATACTTCCACATGCATCATCTCTCCTCTCACATTCTTCTCCAGCGTACTGTTACAAGCCGCACTGAGTTAACTCACCACTTTACACGCTTAAAATCCACTTTATTCTCCACCAAATTATAAAGGCTCAGTACTGGCGATAATCCTTTTTGCCATCATTTACAATGGCCACCAAAACAAAATTTGCCTCACTCGGTTCAATGTGCAAACACAATTTGGACATCTAGCACCTTCGGTGCTTCTATATCATTGTCAGAAACCTATAGGGAAATGTCTAACTTTCAAAGAAGGCTAATTTTTCGCATGTAGCTTCGTAGAAAATAAATATAAAGTATTAGCCAATATAGTAGCTGACAACATTGAGGAAAAGTGAGTTTAATTGGTAGTCAGTGTAGCGTTTTGATGACTTACAAAGAGGCACGTACCTGCAGGGGGCCACAGGAGCATTGCCCCCCAAATGAAAATTCGCATAGTGTTTCCACCCAAGAAGAGCCATTAACTTGGTGATTTAAACAACAAATAAAGGCTTTTGCCCCTCTAAAGTGTTTGCACAGGCAGGTTTTGCCCCCACTGGGCATGACCTCCAGTTATGTGCTTGCATATAAACATACGTTACAAGAGGTCGTGGCCTAAATTGTCCAATGAAGAATCTGAAGACATTCCATTTCTACAACTTCCTGCAAGGACTAGGTGAGGTGGATGGCATGTAAATAGCATACTCAAGGTGCTTTTTGGTTAATAATTTCTACATGCGCTGATTGTACAACTATCTGACCAACTATGGTTAGTAAAAGGTCACAGGTGATACTGTTCTCTTGTAGCAAGGATGAGTTTTGATCAAATTTCTTGCAATTTTGACAATATTGGGGGAGGGGGCTGATGCCTTGGGGCTACAACATCAAATGGCTCAAATCATTACACTACATAACTACTGCTAACACTCCCCAAACATCATTAAAAGCATACACCAATGTATTTACTTCACTTCCCTCCTCAAGCACTAACCATAGATAAAATTATGATTATCATGTGAGAAAACTACATTGGAAGTTAATGTGAGTATTGTTGAACTCCATTGCAATTTTTTATCCATATCTTAATGCTGCCTTGGATGGACTAGTTTCTTTCCATAGTAATAAATTGAACTAAGAAATCAACTGGCCCTGTTCAAAGCTCCCTATGCAACCAACAGAAACTACTTGGGAAACAAACTCAGTGATACAGAATGATCACAAAATTACATTGAAATGAATCTCTAAATGTCCTTTAGGTCAGAACTGCATAGAGTAAGAGAATGAGGCAAGAGGACAACTGTTGTTGGTTCAGGGATAGGGGGGATTGCAAGAAAGTTGGTCAAATGTCAGCCATGCTACAAGAGAAATGGTCACAGTATTTTTCGTTGCCTTTTCTTCAGTAACAGTCATAAGCATAGGAGGCAGGGGGCTGCAGCCCCCTCAAGTTGGACGGAGATCCTTTTAACTCGGGCAAATTTTCTAAAAGAACAATAGGAAATTCGGGTAGAAAGTGTACAGGAAGTTTACAGTCCCCTTAAAGTTGACATCCTCCTATGGCCATTGCAACAGTAGTTGATCAAATAGTCAAAACCTGTAAAATCAACGCTTGTAGAAATTATTTATCAAAAAGCACCTTGAGAATGCTATTTATATGCCATCTGCTTCACCTAGTCCTTGCTGCAAGTTGTAGAAATGGAACGTCTCTAGATTCTTCATTGGAATGTTTAGGCCGCAAACTCTCGTAATGTATGTTTGTAAGTCACCGAAGCACTACACTGACTACCAAATGAGCTCACTTTTCCTCCTTGTCGTCAGCTGCTATGCTGGCTCATTTTTTTCATTGATTTTCTTCGAAGCTACATGCGAAAAATTCGCCTTCTTTGAAAGTTAGATAGTTCTCTATAGGTTTCTGTTGACAATTTCTAGCTTGCTCAACACCAGCCTCGTTTCGCTTCTTCCCGAAAGGCATGCTGGTATACTGTGGTAAACCTGGGCTCGCGGTGAAAAACGTTTTTGTTTTGCTTTACGTTCGAAAATTATCGCGTACAAAATTTTGTTTATGTTCCAAAAAAACATTTGTCTTCTATTCGAAAAACAATTAAAATAATTTCATTTTCTAGAAAAAACTAAATCAGAAAATTGTGAAAAAATTATTTGAATGGCAAGCCTGGGCCACTATACAGGACTAATGGAATCCTACGAAAATTAACCCGGTCTCGACATGGCTTTATTGTCCCGGATTAAATTTTTGCAGTGTAAACGCAACTAATCAGAGCTAACTTTCGTAGTCTAAAGATGCATTTGTTTATAGTTATTAAGTGAGGAGACAATGGTGTGAATATAACAAGAGCTATAGAGTGAAAAGTGTTTTCACGCAACAAAAATTTAATGTATGTAGTATGCCTTTATCTTCTAGTATGTGCATATGCAAATAATGCCGTGCAATGAGAAGGCGTCTTGAAGCAAACAATACAGATGTAGAAAGTTATAGGAAATTCTCAATGCAGGTAATTGTTGAGTGGGCGAAAAATAATGCTTCTGTTCTTTGCAGATTCAATATGCGTGGGCTTCTGTTGACCTCAACTTGTATCGTTTAAACGGGGGGTAACTCACAACTTTCAGTTCACTCTCACCTGCTAATTTAATGGGAAGTAAGTGATCCTGCCTCTACATGCGCAAGTAGAAAACCAATTTATTGTCGCACTTGTAGGTGACATCTCTCCGAAGTAAACAGTTTAAAGAATTCATGGCAAATACTCCGTGTAGAAAGACTTAAGTGTACTTTCTGGTGAATACCTACGACCCATGGCAACGTTTTTCTGTAGCCAGCCGTGATGCTAAAAAGGTTGCTTTGTGCACAAGATTCGGAGACCAAACAACGCAAAAGAGCATTGATGACTTCTTCCTAGTTTTTCCTGACTGACATACACTCAAGATGGCATATTTTCGAGACATATTGCTGAGGGTCGGACTGGCAAAATTTTTCGGCCCGTGCTTAGTTTGACTAAATCGGCCCATGATTTCTAGAAAGCGCAAATCAGTAAGCAGATATATTCAGAAAACTTCAATTTGCTGATAAACCCGCAGTTTCAATATCAGTTCTTTTATGTAAACATAGCGAAGTTCTCCATATGCAGAATTTTAACATTTTACTAGTATGCATTCGCCCAAATGGTCCGACTGGCCAGTGCGCCTCTGATATTGTTGCTTACCAGCAGATTCCCTCTTTCTAGTTTATTATCAATTCTACTATCAACACACTGTTCCCCTTTCCCACATTGATGTGCAAACATGTTCGTGAACGTGCTTGTGCTGTAATTCTTTGTGCTTCTCTTTTCCTTGGAAGCTCTACTGTGTTTGACTATCAGGGCCGTGGCTAGAGATGGAAGGGTGGTGGGTGTTGCTATTAATTTTGCCGACAGAAGGGCGTGGTTTTGGGTATGGCTTTTCTTGATTCGTTTTCTTTTCTTACAGCCACTCCCAGCTCTAGCGCTCATCGTGGTACACTGAAACCATTTCACGTGGTCAAAAGGAACGTGTGCTCGCTTATATTTAGCTATTTCCGATCGTTATGGATATTGTGAATTATGCTTTAAAAACCCATCAGAAATAAAAAGTAAAGTGAAGTGATGAAAGCTCTGAGGCTACATTTCCTGATGAGAGAGCACATTTCCTGTAAAGCTTAATTGAGAAATCAATTTAGCTATCGTCTTCTTGCGACAATATTGATTTTCTGAAAATTGCCGACAACACCTTAATTCTTAGTAACATTGCCGACAAGCTCGACGCCTGGGGGGTGTTACACCCCCACACCCCACTGTAGCCACGGCCCTGTTGACTATATAGTACATCGAGCAAGATTAGACCTACCCAATGATATATTGAATGAGACACAAACAATTGCGTATGTAGTGCCACTTTGCTTTAATGCAATGAAACTAAAACCAATCCCCCCGCAAATGATCTTGAAAACGGCCTACCAGACTAACTACAAATGCTGTTCATGACGTCTTTGCTGTCCAACGCCTTCGTTGCTCATCAACACAAATTCTTGCCAGAAAAGAAATTGCATTTTACTTTATCATTACGTAATACCTGCCATATACATTTATATTTAACAAGTAGTAACTTACTGTATGACAATAACTGTAAGAAGTATTCTCTCCAAGCTTCTACTGCAGTTAATGGATGGCCTGCAAATGTTTTAATTTCACTCACTCCTCTTTTTTCGAGGCAATTCTTACTTACAGTTACAATTATAATGTGTGTGGGTACGAGCTTTCTCTTGTTGTGGATCGAAACCATTGAATGAAATAGTTAGTGACCCTTTCTACATTCAAAGGGCCAAAGTTAGAGGTATGTATAGAATGTCTGGCTCCAGCTCTATAAGGCTTTATTTTCATGTTATTAAAAACTTTATTGAAGTTATGTTTCCAGTAATGTCATAGTTACGTTAGATGTTTAGTAACTGAATAATGCAATTATGCCAGATGGATCTCATCAATCTCTATAAATGATGAAGAACAAGGTTGAATTGTACAAAATGATGTTTTACAGAGCCTTCCAGTCCCACTTCTAGGCAAGAAAGAGGAAAAAAGTAAAGCAGTAAATGGGAATTAGTATCACATGCTTGGAATTCAAGGAATACCCTGTTTTTGAAGCTTATTGGAGCATTGAGGCTCAGGTTGATTTGTACGTCGCACTTAACTCAATTCGACTCAATTATGCAATTGATTCGACTCATGTGCGACTTAAATTCGTCAATTGCTTTACTCGACTCAAATCAATTGCACGGTTGATATCAGCAAGGCCGCCTGCCACGAGGGTTCAATGGGAATGAACGTTCCTTGCCCTCAGCCAAAATGGAAAGTGAGCACAAACTGTACCCTTTTGAATTGGGTACTCTATTATAATAGAAAAGGTTCATACATCGCATAGTAATAATTTCAAATATTTTGTGGTTGTATTAAGTTGGTAGTTGTAAAAACAATTCAAGTTAGAGATCAGCAACCAAGCTACTTCTTATGTGAAGGAGCATGAAAAAGATGAAGACAGGTTTTTATTCTATATTCACACCTTCACTAGAAGAAAAGATATCTACACTTATCTGTTTCTATTTTCGCAATTGCCAAATGCAGAAATGCTTTGGTGACCAGCATCATAATAATGATAATAACCAGTATATTTTCCACTTCATGAAAAGTGAATAAACCAATGAAAAGAACCTCATTATGGACCAAAATTATTTAGAAGTCTTAAAAAGAATATTTCGTGAGAGGGGTAATTGTATCAAAGACCCCGGGGAGAGAGTGGTCATATTTTGGGGGTTGCTGGTTGACAAAATTCTGGCCATTTAGCAGTTCTTACAGCCATTATTGCCATCAAAGATTAATTTTCCTGGATTAAGACCCTATTGGCATTGGGAACCTAGTACAAGTACGGTGGCACTGAGTGGTTGGGGGCTTCAGCCCCCCACTTTTGGCCACTCAGCGATTTTGAAAAGACAAATTTTGTAAACATGACAATTTTATTGACTTCTCATCCCCACACTTTTTTTCAGCCCCTCACATTTTACTTGTTACTGCCGCGCCTGTAGTAGTGAAGAGGCAGGTAGTTGTAATCAGCCCAAGTATGACAAATGTGTGCTTTGTTTGTGGCTGCACTCTCTTCACACTGTTCATAGAAAATAAAGATTATTTCTGGCATATTCTTTAAAAAGTAATAGGAGAATAAATTTGCTTGCCAGCGAAGTCTTTATTGAACATATTAAAAACTGGATTTGAATGATACTATTTCTCGACGACTGGCCTACGGATAACACCTATCGAAAAAGTGGCAAAGGTTACGTTTCATTCTAGGTCGCTTTTCAAGGCTTGCGCATGGCCTGGTTAATAGAAAGAACACCTATCTTACATCTAGAAACGCTAAAGTAATGGGTTTTATGCTAAAAACTCTGAAACCTTTCTGCTTTCAACAAACAATTTGCGAAAAATTCTTCAAATCGCTATAGAATGAACGTTACTGGCCTGATTTGAACAATTTTATCGCGGTAATATGGATATGATACGAGGTTAGGACACCAAAGGGTGGCTAAAAAATGATTGCGCAAAAAGTGAGCTACACGCTGATGCTTAGTCACAACCCGGCAATACGGTGAACGGTAAGACAATGGTTTCGCACAAGTTAGATATTTGCAAGTACCTATATTAAGTTCTATAAACTTATTATAGGCTACCAACGGTACGATATTACTCTGGGGTGCGTTAGTAAGAGATGAACAGTACAGATCGACTAATTTCAGGTTCCTAGCCCAACGATCATCCAAGATTGACGACAAAAGCAAAACGTGCAGAACATACCGTATTTCCTCAAAAATAGGCCGATCTTTGAAAATAAGTCGATTCCAAACTAGGCCGAGATATCTTAGTAGATACCACAAAAATAGGCCGACCTCGAAAATAAGTACAGTGTTTACACCTGGCGCAAAATTTGTAGCCAGTCTGTCCTCAACAAAATGTAAATTAGGCAAAGTTAATTCAATGGTCCATAAAATTGGTATGCTTTGCAATATTGAAAAAAAATTGGCATTGCTGCTAATAGTAAGAAACTTAGTCAGTATTCCAATTTTCAACCAAATCTGAGAGGTAGGGTTACGAAATCGTGATTTTGCTGCTGATTTCAAATGGAATGACCCATATGTCAAGCTGTGATTTGTCATGTCGTGAAAAATTTAGCGCAAAAAAGTTGCACCTGGAAATGTTGTATTAGAAGAAAATATGTAGAGAAACATGTTGAAAAACATTTTGAACTGTTTTAATTGTGCCACAAACCTGGTGATGAAGTGACGTCACAGCATGGCATTCGTGTATCAGACGAAATGTTTCTCCTAGCAATTTCTTAAATACTCCCAAATAAGTATTATATGCACCTTGCACGTAGCAAGAATTTGTCTTGTTCTAGAGATTTGCTATTTATAGATGCAGTAATATATATATATATATATATATATATATATATATATATATATATATATATATATA
>WIPJ01002207.1:103963-134150 GCA_018155075.1 Cassiopea andromeda | reverse complement strand
AGACTGCAGCAATAAGGTAAAAAGCATTTAGGAAGTAGGCTTTGCTTCAGATTACAACTCGAACCAAAATTGCATGAAGAAACTTATGATTGAATTAGAAACAAGAGAAACTAAATACAATACATGATTTACAAAACCTGAAAACTTCATATCTTTTATCACAGTTGCCTATTCTGGGTTAATTTTGCTATTGGAGATTTCATTATTTTCTTTCAAGAATTTAAGAAACAGATAGGGAACATCAGGCTTCATATGCCAAATTACTGAGAAGCATCCAGGCAAAAGGCAGAAAGTTTCTTTCATAACAAGACACATTGTAAAGGAATGTCTATGCAAAATTCAAGATTAGAATAATCAGAAATCTGCTTAAAATGAATTCTGCTTTCTGCCTTGTTATTATTGCTACAATGAAAGAGGAGTGCTTACTGGCATGTTGGAATGTATTACTGTCTATTTCCATTTGGCAATATGCTATTCCTTGATTTTCACATTTTTCCTGTTATGTATACTAGAAGACACAACCTGTACAAAACTTAGAAGCATCAGAAGCTCATATACAAGAGCCAGCTGAGCACATTCTGAAAGCAGAAAAAGTGGGGCTTTGGCTGATTTGAGAAAGAAAAATAAAATTTGGCTTTGGTATGATAGGATTGGCTGATGTATTCCTTTGACCTTATACTAAGACAAGAGTAGGAGAGTCAAATCTGGTATCTTATTTCCTTCACCTAATTCCATTCATTCCATGAGATAACTCATTCCTATAAGGTAGTTGGTTTCCCATGTGAATCCACTGTTTATATGCTTTGTATCAGTGGCTTATTGTTGCTACAATTGTAAATGTACTCTGCCAAAAGAGTGAAAGTAGAAAATGAGTATGATACATTAACAGTCACTACTTATTCCCAAATACTAAACACTCTTGCCAAGAAACTTTTCCTACCCCATTGACATATTCTTTCACCTTGTCTCTCATCCAACGTGCATTTGCTGCATTTCTGTCTCCAGACTGCTGGGTTATATTGGCAAGGTCATTGCTTGTATTCCCCCTCCATTCCCCAGGTATCATTTCGTGTGATACTGGGTTCTCTTGATCAACAAGAGAAAGGGAAACAAAATGTTTGTCTCTTTGCCTTTGACAAAAATTGTGAAGGGCTAGGCATGCCTTTGTTATTATGACAGCATTGTCTGGTGACAGATGTATTGCTGCTCTGAATACACCAAACCTTGCTGCCAGAATCCCAAAGACATTTTCAGAGATCTGCCTAGCCCTTGATAGGTGATAGTTGAATATTCTTTCTGTCCTCCTTTCCTGCTCTATTGAAGCCATATCTCCCATTCTCTTTGCTGGGTATGGCTTGAGAAGATATGGCTTTAGTGGGAATGCATCATCACCAACAATGAAGAAGGGAATAGGGTCATTACAGGAAGGTAGTGTCCTAGGACCAGGTACCCCTAATTCATTCCTCTCCAAACCTCTATATAAGGTTGATTCCCTAAAGACTGATGCATCCCCAGCCCTACCATTTGTGCCTACATCAAAATATGTGATACAATAGTTTGCATCAACCAATGCCAACAAAATGATACTTTGATATCCTAAGTAGTTGTAGTATTCTGATCCTTGGTTGGGTGCTTTTATCTGAATGTGCTTGCCATCTATGGCTCCAATACAATTTGGAAGGTTCCACCGGGTATGAAACTCTGCAGCCATCATTTTCCATTGCTCAGCATTTGATGGTACCTGTAACAAAATTGTCATATATATTAAACATTCCAGCAATAAATGTCATATCCATCCTTTCTACATGCAGGAAGTAAAGGTGACAAGTCAGGAATGTTCACAGAATGTGAGTGAGGATATTGAGGAAGAAAGTACAATTGGTGAATTAATTGTTTTCCCAGGTCCTTCATATTAAGATGATAGTGAGAATATGCACAACTCTTCCCAATCATTTAACCCACAAGGTAGTACAGATAGGCCCCCTTCTTCTCCTTCAAGTAAGACACCCAAAAAAAGAAAGCAAGATGATCCTGCTTCAAAGGCTGTCTCACACCTTGAAAGTATTGTCAGACATGGCAGTACTGTCAAAGAGAAGCCACCCAATAAAAAATTTTGCATTTGTGTTGCAGCACAATTGGATCAAATGCCAAGAGGGAAGAAAAGAATAGCCAGGAATAGAATACAGACTATCCTTTCAGAGTTTGATGAAGATGAAAGTGATCATGAATAGGAGATAATATTAGTACTTTGATTTTGGTTTATTAGTTTGTATCAGTGTAGTGTGTTTTGCCTTGCACTGTTCTATGTATTTGTGTTTGTTATACCCTGTGCTTGACTATTATTTTGCATTGTGTATTTCTATATTGTACTAAGTTTTGTTCCATTTTATATTTCCACTATTTGGTATCCTGTGCTACATTATGCTTTGCCACTGAGTTCTCAAGTGAACACTGTTTTGGTGCTGTCCTAGTTCTTCATCTGTTAATGTAAAAAATTTTTTCTCTAATGCCACTGCCACTCTAATGCCCTTTTAGTTCTTTCCTACTAGTTGTTTAAGTATGATTGGCAAGTTAGAGATGCTGCAATGATGTGATAATGTTAGTGATGTGATAGTAATTGATATGAGTTTCATGATGGCCATCATATAAGCATATCTCATAATGTCAAAAACTTACAGTCAGATATTGGTCTTTCAATACTTCATAAATAGCAGTGCAGGTCTCCAACACAATCTTGTGAATGGTGTTATCAGACACACGAAATAGAAGCTTGAGGTCCGAAAAGGAATTTCCTGCAGTATAAACACAAGTATTAGAGAAAATTGAAAGAAATGAGGCTCCTTAAATTGTTAGTTTTAAACTCATAGCTAAAATTTTGTAATAGTAACATGCAATTTTAGAGCACATGTAACTGAGGCTAAGCAAGGGAGTAGTAGTGGTGGCTCCACCCCTCCCCCTTTCTTTTCTCATCAAGATCAATGCTCTAATTTGTCCAAATGTGATTAGAAAATGTTAGGGTTGGGGTGAGGGACCTCCAGCAAGGTGCTAAAATGGGGTTCCAACCAAATTGTGTTATAATTTTAGGGTGTGATATCCAAATACCCATCAGTCCCCTGTATTCAAGGATCCTGTCTATCTTTAGATTTATTGGAGATTTTTACAGATTTTTCAACAATATTTCTATAATTTTTCAACAATATTTCTATAATTTTTCAATAATTGCTCCTCGGGGTAAAAAATCGTTCGAATCAGAAAATAAATAAAGTTATAAATAAATGGCAAGAATACTGTTTACCTGACCCAAGATAGCGCAAAGTGATAGCAAGCCTTTCACCTGCGGGAATGGCTTTTCTCATCCAGGTATCCTTTTTCTCAATTAAAGGTCGGACACAAGCCAGCAAAACTTGAAAACTTTCGTACGACATTCTGAGGAAACGTCTTGCCTCTTGGTCATCCTCGAGTAGCAACTCTGTCAAGAGTGTAGAGTATGCCCCATATGTCTCTCTTTCCCTCAACCAATCCTTTACCCATTTTTTTCGCCTCTTGCGTTTGCTAAATATGACAGCTGTAGCTGCTAGTATCGCTCCCACTTCCAATTCCTCGTCTGAAGACAGCTCAGTTTTAAAAAAATCTCTCGACGTGGCCATTTTGTACAACTCAAACGTGGTAAAGAAAAATGTATTTCGTAAGCTGTCGCTCACGTGTGCGAGCTAGTGGCTGTCGCCTGTCTCTTGCCTTTTGTCGCGTTGCTTCAAAACTGTCGCTTGTCGCGTACATGTGCGATGCCCTTTACTCTTCATGAAAAATTTGCTCTAGAACTTTCCTTTAGAGAAATCCATACCCCTTAAAATTCTCCAAGAAGATTCATACTCCCAATTGTCCTTTGACAAGTGTTCATGTCATCCCAAGCTGTATCTTGCCTCGATATCCAGGGTTGTAAATGACTGACCCCTAAATGTTTGGCAAAGATAGTTCGGTAAATAGGTATCATTTCTTGGAGTAATGAAATTTAGTTTCTTTATCATCCTTCTGTACAAATGCCTCACCCACGCTCAGCTTTTTCATGGCAGAATTATTGTTTAGCCATCTTCATGCGTCACAGTAAATCACATATCAGTCGATGGAGGATGCCGAATCGGTGCATTCGTTTAAGTGGAAACTATCAACCCACCCGGCCGAGTGGGCCTAGTGGCCGAATCGGTTCACACGTTTAAGTGGAAACCCGCCATTAAAGGCCCACCTCCATCACAGCGAATTCCAGAGATCGCTAGCGAAAATTGAGATTGAGCAAGCGCACTTCAATTGTTTGGGCAATTCGAGCTTCCTCTGGTGAACGCCCAGAAGTTGAACTTAGTTGAACTTTTCAGCGATCGCTCACAGTAGGTATGAAAGCACACAATAGAAAGCTATCTCCGCTTCATAACCCAACAGCTAGGAAGTAACGGCCTAGCACCGAACAGACTAGGAAAAGCATCTAGTTCAAGCTGAACCCGATTTATGTGAAGAAATGTCGCTTTGTGATGATTATTAACAGCTCACATTAGCCCGTCAACTAAGAAAAGGGGGAAAACCTAGCTGCAGAACGTCCTGTACAAGACGATACTAAAAAATAGCAATAGCGAGCCAAATGATAAACTCACCTTTAGCTTTGCGTTCATGAATTCTAACAATTGTACTTGTTTAATTCTGGTCCTAATTTTAAGCTATAGCCAATTAAAATGCATGGCGAGCTCTAGTCCAAATAAGAATATCTACTCATTCACTGGCGAAAACATTGGCAGAAGTATAGATATAGAAAATGAGTTCTTTTTAGCGATCGCTCGAAAAATTCGCTGTAATTCGTTTTAATGAAGATCGGCCTTACGGGATTTCTAAGTGCATGTGAACGACCCCCTGTGACATTTTTGATTTACGTCGTCCACTTGCAGCTGGTTGGTTCCTGGTTGAAAGCAAGCTGCCGAGGAGCAACACGCGGTGTGTAGTCTCTTTTCAAATATGAGTAAGTATAAAATACGGAACACATCTTTCCTTTACTTTCACAACGTTGTGCAACAAAAGGGCAAATCTGTAAGCCAAAAGGGGGCACGTGGCAAAACATTGATACAAAGTGGTAGAGTCATGCGCCCCCTGTTTACCCATTTCCTAGCATTAAAAGCTAGTTGCTTGCCAATGTGACCCTATTGTAATCAAATGCCAATGACCCGCAGTTGAAAGAAGTTTGTCCATAATTATAATCCTGTGTACAGGAAGCCGAGGAGTAAAGTCATTGAAAAACTTGTATCAGTCGACAAAACATCTGTGAGAATCTCCAGAAAACTGCTAACTTTTTCAAAATCTTAGGGCCTGATTACGTAGGTGAGTTGACCCCTGTCTGGCTCGTGTCTGGCTCTGTGACCTAGCTCGACTCCCTGGTCAAATCCTTATTGACAGCTATGTCGCAATTACCTGAAGTGAGGCAACCCGGCAAGGCGGGTTAACTCGCTTTTTGAAAGTGGGTCAGCCCGGTAAAACGGGTTAACCCTTCTCATGTAATATCGCAAACTTGTCAGCTTCGGGTTCACCCACTGCATACGGATGTGTTTTGACCATTTCTATGGCTTTAATCATGAATAATATAGGTGATATGGTTGCTGTATGTTCGAACAAATTTACTGGGACTTCGAAAATGGTGGAAACTTTGATAAATTCATTGATTGACTTCACGTTTAGAATAGAGCCTTTGCAAATGGTATTTTGGCGGTGATAAATAATGTCATCACGAAGGGAAACAATGGAAAATGGCATGAATCAACACAATATCAATGTTCTGACATTTGTCCTAGGAATATTCAAGCGCGAACTAAGTGAAAATGGCTGTGGATAGTAAAAAACAAGCATTTGAATTGTTTTCAATCGGATTCAGCCGGGTTGGCTGAAGGTCACAGCCGAGGCAAAAGCGGGTCAAGCACCCCACGTAATCTCGAAAGTTTGGCGAGTCAGAGCCGAGTTACCAGAGGGTCAACTCGCCCACGTAATCAGGCCCTTAATCTCCGTAAATATCGAAAATATGTGAAACTCATAAAACAGCTCAGAGGCTCTCATTTTGAATTTTCAAATGTCTTCCATTCACAAAACTCTTCAAAAGAATAAAAAGCTCTATGTACTGTTCGAAAAATCTAGAAAACCCTCAAACTGCCGTAGTGCTGCCGAATTATTTGTCCGTAGCAAAAAAAGTGGCGGGTAATAAGAACAGCTCTCTGCAGAGCACCAAAAATAAAGGCTTCGTGCAAATGTAAAGTTCGAGCTACTAAAACGTCTTTAAAAAATCGCAGAACTAACATGGTCATGAAAAGTGATTGCTTAAGTAACCAACTAGTGTCAAATTGAAACTGTTGAGTTTTGAAGCATCAGAACTTCAAAATACAAAAACTAAGTTGAATTTAAGTTCCCTCAAAAATGCATTAGCTTATCATTCTTTTTCGAAATTTATTAGAAGCGGACAGGGGCTTCTTTTTCTATTTTTTGATTCTCTGTCTGAAGGATTGCAGTCTGTCATGCTTTGGGTGATTACATTATTCCTCATCACGTTAATTCTCCCTTCTTATTGCTTCAATGCATTGAGGAATTATCATTTGCTTTTCAAAACAAAATACCGCATCTTCTCGAAAGAGAGCCCCCGCGAATGAACGCCTCCCCTTTAATAACG
This sequence comes from Cassiopea andromeda, assembly GCA_018155075.1. NCBI lineage: Eukaryota > Metazoa > Cnidaria > Scyphozoa > Rhizostomeae > Cassiopeidae > Cassiopea > Cassiopea andromeda. Next base: position 127,465 of record WIPJ01002207.1, on the reverse strand, counting down.
ATTTGCCAACAATAACCAAGAGAATGAAAACAAGACAAACCAAAGCACTCAAATAAAACATGTCATATCACTTAAGCGATTGAAGAATTTTCTGGAAATCTAGCTAAAAACATACTTTCTGTAAACAAATCTAAGTATCTAGAAAGTTAAAATTTCAGTGGCTAGAAAGTTCATACCTTTTCTTCAATTCCCCTTGTAGGCTTGTAGTATAACGACAGTTGTTCGTCTTTTGTATGCACTGCACCGTAAACCGAGCGGGGATAACGAAGCCGACTTCGCATTTTCGTTTACACCAAGGACTTGAGCGTTGATGAAGTTGTGAGAATGTAAGCTAATAGATATCGGCGAAGAGCATGAAACTAATATTGTTTTGTAACCAATTTCTTTATATTGCTTTGTAACCTTTGTCATTTCATATTTTTTTTGACTGATTCCTGATTCCCTTTTCCTTGTAATTCATATTTCATCATATGCTGCGCTTATAGTCTACTCACAACTATTGTCTGTATGTCGAAATGAAATGAGCCTCCCCCGAAGAAGACAATTTGTAACTGAGCGCCCCCCTCAATTGAGCGTCTCCCTCAAATGAGCGTCCCCTCGAAGGCTAACTTTTAAATGAGCGCCCCGGGCGCTCTTTCGAGGAAACACGGTACCGTACTATGTTGCTTGGAAGATAGGGGGGTAGCATTATATCTGCAAGTTCCATTTTCGATTACGTAGCTGTTCTGTCTATGCATTCCGTAATTTACCTTCCTTATGGATTGCTGCCCATCAACTCTAAGAGAATAATAAAACCTTACAGAAAAGCGATTGTTGATAGCATTGAGACTGGACTGTCTTCACGGAGTATTCGTTTTACGTTTCTGCCAGTTACAGATTATTTGGTTTTGAAGGCTTGAACAGCTAAAGTCTTACATATCACTGTGAATCAAGATTTCACAGCTAACAAAAGCAGCTGGAAGAATGAGTGGGCGACAAGCCCGCATTCTGCAACCACGACAATTTCGAAGGAAAGTTTAAGTTATACACCGCCCTGGTTCGTAGACTAAATCAGGAATTTGCTTGTTCGGCAGATAGTATAGGTAGATGCTTTACTGAAGCTGTTTTGATTGGATTGAATTATAAGAGTGAAAGGAATGACTTAATATCGCTTGGGCAACAAAGCGAACAAATGCGAGGAGCAGTCGATATTTTATTTGTATGACGTTCTGTTGCGTATTACAATTTCCGTTTTGACAAATGTTGGTAAGTTTGATTTATGTTCCATTTACTCACTGTTATAAGTTATTGATGATGTATATGATATCTAGATGGCTGTAGTCATGACTAGTTTTGAAGATGAACCAGTCTTAGTTTTCATAGTCAACAGCAACATCGGCCAGATTTCAAATTCAGTTGCATTCCAAATGCCCTTTGCATTACATGTTGGTATAGCTGAAATGGCTGATGGCATGTAGTAAAATGGAATGATGTTCTCAGATTTTCCAGGCTCTGGTAAAAGGTATAGTTTGTTGTTTGGCGATCATGGTTTGTTGTTGATATGTTGTCTCATACAATTCCGGCCTAAGTATAGTACTTAATCAGTTTCGAGTCTCAGGGGTGAAAATGCATGAGAATTTTGCGTATTTCATGTACGACAACTGGTTAAGTTGAACCATCCGCCGTATTTCTGCTATTTTCAAGGGTAAGTAATTTACTACGGTTTATTCTACGTAATTTTCAATTTTTCTTACACCCGTTGCAGTGCCAAATAGTTTCAGGACACATTGTTAAGTATATAGGCAGTAGTAAATTGACTGAGTTACATAAACATCATGTGAATTATTATCCCGCTTTTTCATGTGGTAGTCAGGGAATGAGAGCCCACGTTAACGTCAAACGGGGGTGACAAAGATCATGCTGTGTACTTTACCTTGGCAACACATGCTCACTGAATAGCATCACAGATAGATCTTTGGATTTATATTCAAGGCCGAACGCACTTGCACAGGAGAGAAAGTGCTGCCTGTCTGTGGTTACAGAGTGCAAAAGAACAAAATGCTGTATTATTTCATGTCTCGAAAGAATAGTGATATCAGTAAGGCTCCATATCTATTATCAGAATCATCCTACATGTGTACTTCTTAGCTTTAAATTTTTATGTACACGTTTTTTTTATAAAGGAACCTACATGTAGACGGCCGAAATATTTGAAGTCGCTTCAACTACTCACAAAAATTGTTCCATTCATTTACAACCAATGCTCACATAGCCAATTTATAAAACTCTTTCCTACTTTGTATGTGCTTAGTCTTGAGTTCCAGCCAAAATTAAAATAGAATTCAGGATTTTGATATTTCTTTGTGTCTGTCCCACTTTAATGGCACTATTTGTGCAGTGATGATGAAGGACCAATTAAAGATATTTTAGTACTAGAATTTAGTAAAAAGAGGTCCAAAAATAAGGAAATTTTTGAACTAAGCTGTGGGCTAGGTTCCTTATAAGACAAAGTACATACAAATTTATCAGACTGACATGCTTGGTAGCCATTCAATACACATGACTAAGGTGTTATTTTGATGATATTATTATGTCTTTAGCAATCACAATGCTTGCTAGTGGTATTTAGCACATGACTGCATGGTCTCAAAAAGGAAAGCAACATTTTGAAGATTATGTAGTGATTCATTTTTAGCAATTATTGAGAGAGGAAAATTTTTTGCAAGGTTTTGTGTAGACTGCATAGTAAATTTTGGTACCCTTAGATATAGTTGTATAATAATTAAAGTTATTTGCTTGTTTCCTTGAACCCTTTAAGGGATTTAGTAAGTCTTGTTGCCACACAATAAGGACTGGCATATATGAGCCTATAATTTTGGTATGAGCTTGTCCATTTTCTTATGTGTAAAGGTAGTTCCAGTATCTAGGTTGCTAGTTCTTAGCACAGGGCTCAAGACAAAAACTAGCAGAAATGGAGTTGGAATTTTAGCATTGCACCACACAAAACTTGAAGTTCAAAATATAGTTTTTAGTCCTTGTAGTCAAAAACATAGGCATGACCCTGCCTATCTCTGTTATATATGACCTCTCACAGCATCCATGAAATGGTTAGTTGGGAAGCAAGATAATGTTATTTTTAAATGGATAAAGCTATTAAGCAATCTGTTGCTAATGAGAACCCAGTTAGATTATCATACTGTGGAGGTTTTTAGTGTTTCAAAATATACAATTTCAGGTTGTAGGTTCTTGATAAATGAAAGCACTTATGTGATGGCTTTTACCCCCACTGTAGTACAGTTCAAGAAAAATCAAAAATACTTTTGGTTTATAAAGACATGGTTTTGTGTGTAACTACCACCTCTCATAGGTAATTTAAGGTACATTGGTAATGTTTTGTACCATTGAAGCACTGGAATGTGCTCAAGGGGATTTTATGTTACAAGCATTACAGTACAGTTTATTTTGAATCATTATAGTAACTTATGAATGTCGAAGTAAAAAATATTATCTTCAAAGGGTAATTTCAGCTTTTTTATGGATGACTATTTACATATCTCCAATGTTAATATGAGTTTAAATAAATGGATGATTTTTAGAAGGAAATCTCTTGTTCAGTGTCCTCATCTCTAGGGGTGGTGGGTCAGTATTGTTCATTAGATCCATTGGTAGTGGGCAGCACAGGAACTATTTATGGTACTTTTTATATGCATCACAGTGACATGACTGAGTGAAAACACAAAATTCACAAAATTTACTTGGAGTTGTGAACTTTTTACTTTCCCTCTTCCAGGGCTGTAGCAATGTTTTACAAATAATCCACAATGATGAAAAGGTAGAGGAAGACAGTGATTAAAACCTTTTATGCCATACACAAACAGAACAATGGAAATATGTTTGTATATGGCATAAAAGAATATATCCATACTTTACAAAATATGGTGCATCATTGTACAGTTTCCATGCCTTTTACTTGTATACTATTTGTATTTTAGGAAAGTAGTTAACTATACCTGATTTTGTGATTTATAAAATTTTCCCTTCTCAGAACCTATTGTGTTTGATTGTCATTACTTGTAGTATATATTATATGAATATATGTTTTCTCAGTCAGATCATTATCAAACTCACACACGTGAAGAAGTTATGAAGCCAGCCCATATCTTTAGAGACCAAGTCAATGTTGTAAATGGTTGGTTTAGCAATTGGAATGATATTGAGCAGACCATTGCTTGTTATTTCTTGTTGAAAAAACTAGGCCCAACTCAGGCAAGGTTTTTATCACTGGTGCTAGAGCACACTTTTAGAGATAGTGCCAATGATGTTTGGGTGTTGGAGCAGGAGGCCAACAATAAAGGTAAATCTCAAAAATTGTTTTTTTCTTACTTGCATTCACTATTTTACATATTTTAGCTGAAGAGAATAGTGAGCAAAAGACTTGTTCCAAAGGGATTTTCTCTTCAGATTTTAACTAATGGTTCATCAGCCATTATTTGAACAAATTTGAGTAGTTTTGAGTAGTTAAAGCAAGCAAATACTGTACTTATAACTGCAAGGGTAAGCAGTTTGAGAGACTTACATGTTCTTATCAATTTTGTTGCTGAAAGCCCCTTTGATTTTCAAGATGCTTGTTTTACTGAAAGGAGGTCTATGTATAGTTTTCTAAGCTTCCTGGTCTTCTTTTTAGAAATTTGACTACCCCGTGAATTCACTTTTTGTGTATGAAAGTAAAATACAGTAGAGTATATTAGAAGTAGGGTGGTCACAACAATGCAGGTGAATGAGAACCTGGCAAAAAGTGTTTAATTGTAATATTGATATATGAGATTTATGGCACAAAGACAATGGAATGAGACGGAGAAGGTACAGTGTATCAGCATTCAGCTTTTTTCAGTATTTGTAGGTGTAGAATTTTTTCGAATTACTAGAATTTGGATGGCTCATATGTGGTATACTCCTTTTGCATGTAGTATATGCACTGATCAAACATGACATGAAAACAAGGCATGTTGGCAGATGCCCCAAAATGTTACAGCATATATTACACTACATCTGGATTCTGAAATTTATAGCAAATATTTTTCTTTAAGGAATGTTATTTTTGTAAAGTGTCATACTAGAGACTTCTTCAATAATATGTAGGCAATTCTATGCCAAAAATATGAATTGCAGTAAGTATTGCAAAGTAAACACAAAACTGAATCCCCTCTACAAAAGTGATGTTGGTATGGATTCAATGTGGTAGACACTTCCTTTTTTACACTTTCTACAAGGGCAAACAGCAATATAATCTCTTTCCAAACTCCAATAGTTATCTTCCATCTTGTGTTGGTCCAATTTACCTTGATAAAGTTTCTCCATCATTTTAATAGCTTGATGAAACCTTTCTCTCTGTTCATCACTAACATCTCCAAGATTTTCAGGATATTTGTCAAGATGGCTATGCAAAAAATGTAATTTATACTCATGCTGCATCCAAGTGAATGAAAGCTTTTAATTAAATTTTTGACCAGAGTGCTGTAATAATCCTGCTTCCTGTTATGTAAGAGATGTTTGACAACACTAACCAATGCTTTCCATGCATTTGCTTCCACATTGTTCATAGATAAATTGAAATTAGGGTCCTTGATCAGTTTGCTAATTTGAGGTCCATCAAAGACTGCTGCTTCTATTTGCACTTGAGAAAGAAGCTTTGATGTACTGGAAGCAGTTTCCTTCTTTGTGCAAGGCTTTGAAAAATTGCTTGATAAGACCTAGTTTTATATGAAGTGGTGGAAATACTATCCTTTTCCTATCAGCCAATGGCACATTTGTGATATTTTTATCACCCACATATCCTTCCTTTCTATTTGGCCACTCTTTCTGTACCCAATGCTTTTGTCTGGCTCAGCTATCCAAAAGACATAGAAGGAATGGGTACTTTGTGTAACCTCTTTGTAGGCCAATAAGAAAACAAACATTTTTTAGATCAGTGCAGATGATCTATTGATGTTCATTGTAGTTAGTCTGCTTTAAAACAACTTTGATGATTTAATTTGTCTCCTTTGCTTTGATGGAATGAGGATTTAGCTATACTTATTTCTATTATGTAAAAGAACAAACTTCAAGCTTTGCTTGTAACCATCAATGAACAGCCTCCAATTTTCTGGACTCTACTGGATTATTCCCATTTCATCAAGAAGGTATGGGACATAATTGCAGTACACAAAGCTTCCTTTTCTGTCAAAGTATTGCAAGAGCTTGCTGTCTCCAGTCCTATAGAAGGAAATTCTTGTCCCTGGAAAGAAGAGGTTCTTTTCTTTAAGCCTAGAAGCCAGAAGCTCAGATGATTCTTTTGAATGGGAAAGATCTCATACCAAGTCATTTACTTTTGATTGTGAGAAGAGGTTTGGAGGTTGTGCTTCTATTGCACAGGCTTCATTTTGGGAATCATAATCTTCAGTTGATTCACCTTTCTGTGTTTCATCATTTTTGGTGTCTACCAAGTAAAGATCCAGGAGATTTGTGAAAACAGGTATAAGGATATTGGTACCATGAAGTACTAGTCATGGGAGTCATTCACCCATTATGTAACACCAAATTTGCCATTTTCCAGACCCTCCCCCTCCTCTGTAATGCTCTATAACACAAAACTCAACCCCCCTCCTACAGTTACATAACAAACTTTCGTAATCCCCTTATATATGTTGTTTGTTCCATTGTCGATCATGTGAACAGGTGAAATACACTTTTAGCCTGCTGGCATGAAATAGTGATAGATTAGTACAGAGAGTCCAAAAGAAGGAGGCATATGTATGCTCCTCTAGCCATTAGATACAACAGTTCTCGCAAAGCTCCCTCAAATATACAAATGGTAAACGAAAGATCAGGCATTTTGGTGAAAGAAACATTGATGTGTTTGCATAAAGGCACTTGTAAATGTGTTTGACAGAGGGAGAGCTGGCTCCAAGTGAAAAGAGCATTTGTTCATTGCTGAAAATGGCTGACCTGAAAACTCTCTAGCGTTACTTTCTGACACTATGTAAACCCCCTTCCCCCTCTGCTTTTTCCATAGCGCTTTGTAACAAATCCATCCTTTCATTTCAACAATGCAAAAATAGCAATCATTTCTGTGCTTCTTAGACTCTCTCCATATCATAGGTATTACAAAATCAAGCCCCTTTCACTTAGCTAATGACCATCCTCTAATATTTCCAATACATGTTTCATAAACTATATGGGGTGCCCAAGATGTCTTGATTTCCTAATTTCATTTTCAAATAGGAATAGGCAAAGTGGAATTTCTTTACAAAGTCAGTAATCTTTTGTCTTTGCTTCTCCAGAGTATACAGCCCAAAGATGTAACAAAACAGATAACATCGTTGATACAGTTTCTTCTTGGTGAAGCGTAAACTTTGAATTAACTGGTCTACATCATAAAACTAAGATGCTTTAAGCATATCTTGAATTTGTTCTGTTGTACAATATAGCACCTTCTGGTTTGACTCAGAATTAGAGAGTGTCTTGCTACGTTAACTTCCAATGTTAGCTTGTGAATTTCTACAACCATGCTACATTTAACTGTAATGTTAACTGCAGGATACAGAAACATACATGATGATAATGGGACAGAGGAAACACCACTTACGATTGATGACATTACATATTCAAAGGGGCTATTTTCATACATACGACACAATTTATACAAATTCAATCACTCAATATCTTACACCCTCAGACTGGCCAGGCAAGTAGTCAAGGATGTTAAGTAGACACCCAGATTAGTCAAAAGGCACATGTAACCGGAATATGCTTCCTCAAGCCAAAGTAATGCTTTGAAAAAATTAAGAAGCATTGAAAACATAAATGCACTGTATCAAAAGTTTTTGATGTGATGGGCTAAAACAGATGTTATATTTAAATTCAGCTTGTCAAAATTATCCAGAAACACATACTCCCTTTAAAGGGGCAAAAAATTGTTGGACTCAGTTATTGACTTATAGATATTCAAGGAAGACTCAGGCAAAATTTTTCTGTGACTTGTATGAATGATATGAATGATCAACTCCAGGGGCTTGTGTAATTGAACCAGTAGGATTTTGAGGTAAGTGTGGAAGCACTTGAGTTCAATTGAGTGCCTCTCATTTCAATGTCTGGATGGTGATGTATGTATCTGAAAGTGGTATATTTGAAAGACTATGATTGAACACACCAATTCTTTTCTATAACACATTAAATAGCTCCTTTTCAAATGTTTATTACCTGTAATTTTATACTTGGTTGTAGAATTCCTGATGGGTTTATACAAACAGAACAAGGACTTTGCTGTGCAAAGTTTGCTGATGCATTTGCCATTACTACATCCTGGCAATAATGAGGCAAAAGAGGAATATCTCACACTTTTGCCAAAAATTTTGTCACATTCACTTGAAAATTCAATTCATGAGGAAGAATGCAGACAGTTGTTTTCTTTAGCAGTTGTTCACCCTGCTTTTACACAGCAAGAGAAACAAAAACTAAATTTCTGGCTAAGCCATCTAGCTGAAAAAGAGGATAAGATGAAGGAAAAAATTGTTTTATATCCAACTGTGTCAGATTCCCATGCACCTTTCATGAATGCAGATTGTTCATGGGGATTGCCAATGGATGGCAGTATGCTAAGAGGAGGAGGACAATTAAATGGGTGGAGGCAGCAGGTATTGACACCAATGAACCAGCATCCACAGCAGCAACTACAGCAACAGCAGCAGCAGAAGAAAGAGGCAATCCCACAGACTCGCAAAAGACTAGATCATAAGGACTCTGGAATCAGCACTTCTTTTGATGAGATTGGGTCAGGGGCTATAGGTATATTGGTGATGCTTCATACCTTCAGATGTATATCTAGCAAGTTTGTTAGATCTATGTATCTAGAGTTATGTTGTCATGCAATAGAATAGTACCTTGGTACCTATGTAAAAGCTTAAGGTGAGAAATATGGATAGGCAATGTATGTAATCTTTGAATTTTGGTTATTTGACAAACAAAGTTTTAAATGATAGTTTGATTAATACTGATCTGTATAGACTGACTTTTGATTTATTGTTGCTTTTAGGTGATCCAGGATTAATTGATTCATATGATGATAGTGGTCCTTCCCAAATAAGAGTAAGAAGATCATCTTCATTTCCAGTTGATCCTAAGAATCTTCACAGGAGGGTTTCTCCTCAGCCATCCTTAGATAGTGATGATGAAATGAGGATAAGAAAACCACTGAGTCCAGATGAATCATCATCAATTCACCCAGGGATGAAAGGTATGAATAATATTGGCCATTGAAGCAAATGACTTATTGTTTTTAAATTAGCATTCCATTGTATCAGACTTTCCAGCCAGAATATTACTAGGATTGTGTTTTAAGATTAAATTGGAAAATAACTGGTTGTTCTGTTTTTCTACCACTTTTAGCTTTCCATGAGTTTATTCAACCCAACCATTAGCTATTGAACTAGGTACTCATAATTTATGAATTGGTATGCAACTGAAGGCTCTAATTTCCAAGATTCATTAAGGAAATACCTAGTTGTATTGTTGCTATTAGTTTGTGGTTTTTTATTTGATAGTTATGGATTGGCTATATGTTTATTATCTGTGAGACTATTGCTTTGAGTGGTTCTTAGGTTGTAGGCTGCCATTACATAAAGTATCTTTCTATTGCTAGCATGTAATATCATGCTGATTTAAGATACCGCATTTCAAAAAATAGTCTTGCTGTATCAGCAAGTTCATACTTTCTGGTGGTGAAGGAAAAGTAAAATTTCTGTCAATAAATTTCTTTTGTTATATATTTCATTTGCTTTGTGAGCTGACTTATGATATTTGATCATATCTTAAATTTTGATGCAGAAGTTATTTTTATTGTTTATGATTACTATCTAGCTCCTTACTTTACACTTTGGCATATGACAGAGTATGAAAAATAAAGTTTTTAAAGCCTTAGATAGTATTTTCATTCTGATGCAGATGTTTTTGTGTGGCTTAAGAGTTTGAGATTGCATAAATACAGCAGCATTTTCAATGAACTATCTTATGATGAAATGATGGGACTAACAGAAGACTTCTTAAAGTCAAAGGTATATGTGCTTATATAGCCTGTTTTTTGATATTGGTACTAATTACCTGTTTTCTTTGAAAATTTTTGATACTATTGGGGATCAATGTTTAGACTATTTCAGAAAAATGTCTTTAGTATTTCATTATGTTGCACATTTCCTGGTGTGTTATACAATCTTTTTTGCTTTATTCTAGGGTGTTACTCAAGGAGCAACTAATAAAATACTTCTCTGCATCCAGAAGTTGAAGGAAAGGCATCAATTATTGTCTACCTTAGAGAAGGTAACATTTATTATTATTCTTACTAGTTTTTGAGAACCTGTATTGCCTCAGTGCCAACACAATAGATTGAATAAAAGTAAAACTGAAATAGTAAAACACAAGGCCAATATGTTCATAGCCATTATATAAACAAAAAGCATTTTTTTCCAGCTCACGACATCAACAACATAAATGGTGTACTTAAGTGTATGAACCTAACAAGTTCCCATATTTTTATTTTAATAATAAAACAAAATATAATAATTGAATGATAGTTCAGCATTCATAGTCCAGCACAACATGAAGTTTGTAAAAGATTTGTTACAAAGTGCCTTGCTGAAGTACGTTTCTCAACTCCATAGGTGAAGCTCCTTGCTTTGTTAAGCAATCAGCCAATTGTTTCTTTGTTTCCAACCATTCTATATTGTGGATTTGTCCATTCTCTATAAGTTCTTTGATTCCACTTAATTCTATACGGAGCCACATATTTTGATGAATATACTGCTTCAAACAGGGATTTACAATCTGTAATGCAAACCAATGGCAAAATCTGTGGTTGATCTTTTCCAGTAGTTATCTCAGTGAACAATGTAGCTATAAACACAACCATGTCAATTGCTTCACATATTGAAATTGCTTCTGCAGTTAGTGTGCTATGTACAACTCGGCGTATTTTCTTGGAGTTCCACCAAATCGGTGAGAATTTTCCAGATTTTCCAACAAGAAAAATTACATAACCACCTTGACTACCACCATCAGTAAGATTTCCTTGGTAGGCATCACTAAAGATCATCAAGCATAGATCATTATTATCACCCAAATGTTGATATTTTAGAGTTATTTTTGATGATTTTGCCTTTCCAATGATTTTGTTAACATCAAGTATATCCTTCACAGTACAATTTCCAATGTTTGTGGCAATAGCACAAGTGTCAAAAAGTAAATCAGGTCGGCTTTGGTGAGCAAGCCATAACAGCTGTCCAACTTTGGATCTAAGCGCGTGCTTCTCCTTTTCTGTTAATAAAGAACTTTTTTCTTGAGCCCTTGTAGGATCTCCTCTGATAGGTGTGATATTTTCTGTATATTTATCTTGATTAAGGTAAATTTCTCCATTGATAGATGTTAGTTCAATACAACAGTATTTAAATGCTTTACTTTCTTCTCTTCTGACTTTGAAAGCTGCACAAATTTTATTGACAACACATTCAAATTGAGCACCTCCAGATCAAATAAAATTATCAATGTGTGAAGCAAAAATCCCTACTAAGGAGTTTGTATCATCACGCCAGTAGAACACGGTAGGATCTAAATTTGACATTGAACCACTATTCTCAAGCTCAACTGATTTTAACTTTTTGTACCAATATAGAGAAGCATCACTCAGACCATAGACACATTTGTTGAGCAGCCAGATCCCATTAGAATTTGCTTCTTTAGGTGGCACCACATAGACTTCTCTATCCATATTTTGTCCTTGTAAGAATGCAGTTTTTATATCCATAGCATGCAATTCCCGTTGATGCTGAGCTGTTAGTGCTATTATAAGCCTTAGAGATTCATGGGCACATGTAGGAGACTCTTTCTGGATATTGGCAGTAAATTCCTCAAATCCTCTTGCTACTAGTCTAGCCTTGGTGATTATGCTATCAGGAGTTGATTTCAAGCTGCAAACCCAACAAGTAGATATGCATTTTTTTCCGACATCTTCCACTTCTGTGTATACCTTGTTCTTTTTCCAGCTATCAAGCTCCACAGACTTTGCTTCATTGAAATCAGCTTCATTTGTTAATAGAACACTGTCATCACTATTTATATCTTCAGGCTCAGCTATTTCTAGATCCGACAATTAACTCAAATCAACAGAAATTTCTCCCCCTTCCAATTGTGAAGGTTTGCTAATCTTGATATTATACCAGTTCCTTTTGCTACCATATGCTTTTCCTGCATGCCAAAGCACCTCAGCTTGAATTTTATCATTACTACTTTGGTCTGTTTAGCTGACTCTACACCCTGGTTTGATTGTAAGGTTTTGTTGCTTGATAGGATCTCTTCTATGAGGATTGTCCTGGACTTCCACCTGACTGTTTGTACAATCATCTTCCCTCCCATCATTATCATTTGAAGTTTTGGTTTCACTGTCATCCTGCTGAACTGTACTATCTCTCTTGAGTTCGTTTTGATCATCTTCTTTTCTGTCAAGAGTTGCATACCTGCCTTTTAGCTCATCTGTACTACTGTCCAAGCACTTTGGAGTCTACATTTGTGTACTCTTACTAATGTGCCACCATGCCATACAAAGACAACAGGACCATCTTGACCAATAACAGTACCTATACCTTTCCACTTTTGGCTATCTGGTCTTTTGTAATATATTTTTTCACCTGGTGAGAACTCCCTTGGTGCTTATGCAATGCTCTTCTAATCCTCTCTGAGCATTCTGCTTTAACTAAGGCCTCCTTGGAAGCATGCAGAGCATTTATATGTTTTCTAATATGTTCACTCATATTGCTTCCTTCTAGTGTAGAAGGCTGATCTATCAGTACATATGGCAAGTTGGGGTTTCTGCCAAACACTAACTGGAATGAACTATACCCATGTATATTCTGAAGGGCTTTTGGCCATCAATGCCTAGCTCAGTGCTGTGGTCCAATCCAGTTGGTGATCATGTCTCACTTTTAGTAAAATCTCAGTTACTGTCTGATTGTGTCTTTCTAGTAACCCATTACTCTATGGTGAATATCCTTGTGTTTTAATGAAATCAATATTTAAATTTTCTGCCATATCTCTTACTTCTTCACTATCAAATTCACTACCCAAATCACTGAATAGACACTGAAGTGCTCCCTGAATACTTATCCAATGTTTGATAAAGTTCTCAACAAATTTAGATAATTTTCTAAGAAAATATCTAAAAGAGCATGACAGAAGGATACTGACTCTGATTTTGATGCAAGGTTCTTGCAAATGCTCTCACTAAAGTATAATTCACAAAACTCTTCCTGTAAGTATACTGGAAGTACAACTGATGTATGGCAGAGGAACCAATATCATTAACAATATGTATGGCAGAGGAACCAATATCATTAACAATATGTAGACAGTAAGAGAAACCAGCAAATGGAATCGCTTTTGCCAAATTGGAAATCAGCATGTCCTATATATTGTTTTGTTTGCATTTGAATTTCATAACTACGAGAAAGTAATCACCAAATTCACAGTTGGTGTTCCACTCTAGTTCTTTGACAAGTGATCTACTTAGGGTGCTGAAGTTTCTATTTCCTGCATGTGTAGCAGCACAGTGCTGATGTTGTAGTAACCTATTGATATCAGTTGAACAAGCATAATCCCTTATCTCAGCAATAGTATCAAAAATTGGGTTCCATAGAACCCATGTAAAGAATATCATTTGCAATTTAGCCAGTTTTGAATTAAGGTTATGATGGCATTACTAATTGTCCAGGCTTTTGTCAAAACTTTGAGTCATGTTTTCCATAGCTGTGGTGGCAGTAATTCTTAAGTTTTTACATGCCTAATGGCTTTCTACATCAATTCTTCTCATCCCCATGTTTTTGATGACTACAATGACATATTTGGGTTTCCCCTACAACTACTCGTTTATTATTGTAGTATTGTGGCTTAAAGTATAATTTACAATAGTGAAGTCATATGCCAAAGGCTGGAGAGCCAGAAGAAGTGGAAGGATGCCCCATATAAATAATGATGTTTAAGGTCATGAAGGAATACTGGTGTGTTGTGCCAGCTGCTATAAAGGGGAAGCAAATAAGAGTGGGGGTCAGGGGGTTTAGTTTTAGAAAGTGCTTTAGTGTCATCAGGTATGCCAGAAGCACATCATGGCAAGGGGGCAGCTTTTTCCTGTGGGGCACTATGTCACACTGTTCATGGTCATGCCCTTAATTGACTGCAATTAATACCAATAGTTTCTGGTTATGTGAGGTTTGAGCCACAAAGACTTTTCTTAGAAAATTTGCTGCACTGATATTGTAATAAAAGGTGATAATACTGTAAGAAAATTATCTAAAGTCATGTAAACAATGTTGAATTTTGAAGTCAAATAAACGCAGTAGGATAACATTTGCCAAATTCAAAAGAGTTATGATACTTTCATGGCAGGCATGTACTTTATAATATTCCCTGATCTAACTTTTTCAAACGAAAACATTTCATAACAAGGACTTTCTTGCCCCCTTCAGGGAAGGAGGTACAAGTGCCCCTGCTTCCCCCTGTTCTTGCACCCCTGAGTGCCATATCTTCTATGTCATTCGTAAATGCTTTTTATGGATATAATCCTTCTGGCTCACGAATTCTCATTGACAAATTTCATCTTGCATCAGATGTGGATAGCTTTGGAAAAAGACAAAATACACCTTACTTCATTGCTGCCAATAGCAAAATGCAAAAACATTAAGCTTTTAGTTGAATTTCTTAATCCAGTGCAACTGTCTATGTTATTTTTGTTTGGTACCTACTCATTATGGTCAGGGAAAATATTATCTTTTTGCACCCTGGGTTAGGGAAAAGGTATCATTTTTAATCCAGAAAATCAGGGAAAGTCAAGGAATTATTTTCTTGTAAATGCACAGGAATCCTGTTGCAGTATAGCACTCTGGAAAAAGTCTTTTGCTCATAGTCAGTAAAGAATTAAACAGGATTGTGAACTTTTTAGATTCTTTCATGACATTCCAGATACTTTCATTTGAGGAGTATATTGCAGTACCTGCAATGGGCTATTGAAATGTATACTGTTGTTGCTAGATATCCATCACATGTTTTACTCTGGAAAGAAGAATAACTATACCTAATAGATCACCAGGCTTAAATTTAGAATGTGAATACTGCCTTTTTTAGGATGTTCTTCAGACGGGGAAATTGCCAACAGTTTTGGCAGAGTTAAAACAGATTGTAATAACCCCATTAAAGAAATACGTGCCATCTGCGCCACTTTCACAGAGTGAGGCGATCTCCATTAGCTCTACAGAAGGATTTAATAGCTCAGTTGGTGTGATTGGTGACCCACCTGACCCTGATGATCTGCCAGCTCAGATTGTTCGAGTAATTGGAAAAGGTAAATTACATATATTTACAGTGTAACATTAGTTTTGCCATTGCTACCTTAGTGATTTTTTGTAGGTATGTTTGTACTTGTTGTGGTATTACAAGTCACTGCAGCCTCTTAAGGCAGAGTAATTGCAGTAGGTAGATTTGAATTAGCCCTGGAAATAGTTATAGAATCTACCAAATGATCTTGAAATTTTATCAGGGAGCTTAGCAGAGAAAGTGGACCTCTACAAGCAGTTTATATACCATTTCGGTTTAGGTAGAGTAGGTTGCTATGTAAGTTAAGTAAGTACTATTTTTCAAGTTAGATATCTGGCAGGCAAAAATTATGATGATCCAGGCTTGAGTAGTAGACTTATCCAGTTAATGACCAACTTTTGAAGTTAGGGTGTACTAGATCAGCATTTTTAGAGTCCGGCCAGAACAAGATTTACCGGGTTTTTTCATAGAATCCGGCTGGATTTTACCGGGTAATCCAGTCATAACCGGATTTTTCGGCAACAAAATGTTTATAATTCATCCAAGAAAATATGATGCCAGAGAAAGGAAAAGGAAACTGCCTTGAACATATCCAATAGTCTTCTGTCTAGTGATAGTAATCGTATGTATTTTAGATCTATATTTTCAAATTTTGCTCATTTGGATCATAAAGCTGATTGAAGAGAAGAGAAATACTTATCCTTTAAGACAAGTTTCTACTTTGCAGAATTTTCTGAACTGGTGGAACTTTTCTTAATAAAAAGGCATTCAACCCTAAATTTCTATTCAATTAGGAAGCGGCATTTTGTCCTGTAAACAAAAGGATTTCCGCCCATTCACAGAATTCTTCTGACTGAAAATCGGTCTTAAAGAATACATCTTTTACCTAACTTAAGTAAAATAAAAGAAACTTATTCTTACAAATTAGTACTGTTATAAGAAGGAGATGTGGAGTAAAGATATACCCATTTGTGAGGATTTTCTAGCTGAGAAAGAAACCCATTTAACGGGCACGTCAAGAATTTTTAACAATTAAATATCACCATCCGTGTTTTGCAACCTAAAATTAAGAAAAAATAAGGAGATTTTGTTTCTAAAGGGACTTCTTTCTTTTGAATGAGCTTTGGTCGAGGTGTTGAAACTTTCATGTGTGATATGCTTTATGGTCCGATTATGTGATGAAACCTTTATCTGCTGTTAATTGCTTCACTGAACTGTTTTGTTTTGAAGCCTGGCTGTTTTTTAGACATTCAAACTTTTAAAATGACGCCAAGGGGTCATAAACATTTCATTTTTTTACCTTCCCTCCCCTATGTCGAAATCTGTCTTAAAATTGTTAACCTCCCCTCCAAACCAACATAAAGATGTGTAAATTTTGCGTGACGACCCCCTTCCCCGTAATCTAGGAATCACAAACACAACAGCGAACGACAATATTTGACAAAGCAAAAAGCAGATGTGAAGTTCAACATTTTCATTACTTCTACCACTTCAAAAAAAGAATACACTCAGTCAGTAATCAACATCTTTCTCATCCTCAACTTCTATGAATGCACTGTTTTGAAGTATCTTAAAAATGTTGATGATAGGGGACATTAAAACCTGCAGCTACCCTCCCTCCCCCTCTCTTTTCCGATAAATGTATGATTCCTAATGCCTTGTTCTTCTGCTTTTGATTACTGTTAGATTTTTGTTTATTATATCTTCACTTCCATAATTAGTTTCGACATTCGCTGCACACTGTCACAGTTCAAAATAAAATTCAAGAAAATCCTGTAGATGACCAGAGTTCTGAAGAATCGGTGATCCGGTCTACCGGATATCCGGTACATCTCTATTTGCAGTAGCAGTTTCATTGCACTGGTGCAAGCTCAGTTGTTGTTTTTTATGTGTTGAGCATCTAATTTGATGTATTTCTGTATTGAATACCCTAGCTTGTGCAAGCGTCATTATAATTTCCTGGCTAGAATTCAAAGACCCTAAGAATGTGTTGCACTATGAGCAATCAGTGCTGTCAATGATATGGAGAGGGCTCTAATAATGTACCTCAAGCTAATAGGGTAACCATATATAACCAGGAAAGCACCCAGACTTCAAGTATGTTTGAAAGTCTGCCATTTCTGAATTTGTGTCTAGCCTTAAACTGAAATGGACAATACTTGTATGTACTAGCATATTTGCAGCATCAAACTTGGAAAAGCATCATAAATTTGCTTAAGTGTTAAAAGATGTAGTATTCTCTTTTAAGTTATGAGTTTATTTTCTCTACAATTAAAAACCAGTTATTGAACCATACTGAGTGGGAAGAAGTACGATGGAAAATTCAATTGAACCATAAAGCAAGAGCCCATTTTCCTAATGAGCCTCTTTTTGAACTTTGATTTCACATGTGGTTTTTCCAAGGGTAGCTTGCTGGAATTGATTCAGGATTTGGGAGGTTCCTCTCTTCAGGTAAATTCATTGTAATTCTGAAATCCCCAAGTACAACAAAACGTTTTATAATGTATGTGTCCAGCTTGCACAGATTAATTTTTTCTCCTACTAGTTCAGAAAATAGTGTGAGGAATGAACCCCTTTAGTGTATCATCAATAGCAGGTCAAAATGTCATTGTTACCTGGTTCTTAGTAATTGAAAGTTTTACAGACTTTTGAATAAATTGTTCTGGCTTATTCTGAAATGAAAATATAGAGGTAGAGTATTTCTTGGCTTTCATTCCCTATTTTGGCCCCTCATATTCCAAATGGACTTAGCGCCATACAAAAGATTACTTTTGTGATTCCAGAAACATCACAACAATTAAAGCATCAAGTTGAGTATTCATAAACATGTGAGTGTAGTGAAAAGAAATAGTGAAAAAATATAAACTTAGTGTATTAATTGATCCATAAGTAAACAACGGTAGTATGTCTTGAAAAATGTCATGAAATGTCAAAGTTTCAAGTTCTTGAAGGTAGGCAAAGTGTGAGAATAGTGATGTGGATTTCCAATAGCTTTAGGAACTTTTTGTATCATGCAGGGATGGACTGGCAAAAGTTGTCAGCCCGGGCACAATTTGACCAAACCGTCCTACTAATTTAAAAAAATGTAATCCAGTGGGTAGAGATATTAAAAAAGGCTGCAAATTACTGGTGAATACACAGTATTAATGTCAGTTCTTTTATATATTCATTGCATAGTTTTCCATATTCAGAATGTAACGTTTTCTCCGCTTAATGCACCCAGCCCTTCCAGCATTCACCTGAATAGCCAGAACGGTCAGTCCACCCCTGGTATAAGGACTAATGGCTCAAGACTTATGTAAATGTTAGCCCCCAGACGATAATGCCACGTTGAAGGAATGGCAACAATATCAAATTATACACTATTGTCAGTGTTCAGTACTTTGTTCTTGGGTATTTTTGTGTTGTGTTCTTGTTGTGTAAGGTCCTGTTTATTCATCATAGTATCTGAACACAGAAAGTCCTATTTTATTATAAGAAACTGTTGTATTGCCTTCCATGCACATTCCTTGCTCTGCTTGACACAATCTTACTTCCTGTTACTAATAGTTGTCCTATTTTCAAACAATTTTCTCAATCTTGGCTCCTCACTCTCAATTTTGAGAAGAATTTCCAGTGCATGTTTTGTATTTCATCATTGGAATATTTGCAGCCTGCACTCAGATTCTTGTGACACAGCGAGAAGAAGATTATTGCCTAAATTTTCTGTGGATTGTTGAGAAAGTGCTATCAAATGAGGTATGATGGTAAAATATTCTTGTCAAAGCATGTGCATTAGTATGGTTGTGTGATAAACAAGATGCCATGGCATATTAAAATCAGTATTGTGGTTAGTACGATTACAGAAATGGAAAGTAGGAAATTTTAGTTGCATCTCTGATTCCACGTGTTATGGCTTTTAGTTAAGTATGCACTATTTCCATGTCGAATGCTTTCTTTTCCAAACTCAGCAGATTGTGATCCTCACCTGAATTGTTATATGTAGTTTAGACAAACTGTGTGTACATTTTCATTTACCTTTTGTAGGCCTTCACGTCAGCTCAAAAGCATAAAATACAGTCATGGAAAGCTCAGTGTCAGAAATTTGCAAAACAACTCGCAGCCAACCGTAAAGTTGCTTATGCTGAAAAAAACTTGAAAAAGTATGTAAAAGTTTACGTTGCTCTCTTGGTTTCCTGTTGCTAGTTTACTGTAATTTGCTCCTTTCTTTTATATTGTCCTCTTGAATACTATATGAGGGAAGTCGATAGTTGTGCAAATACCACATCATTTATTTCAGAAGACACTTTCTGATGCACATAGTATCATTCTCAACTTTGATATCTGGTTATAGTCTATTATTTCTTTTTGCCTCTTTCTCACGTAGCTCAACTGCTATGTAGTATGTGATTCATTTAGTATGAATTATAGTTTGATGTAACAGGGTGCCTGCCACATTAGGGAAATGTCAGGGAAATCTAATCCTTTTTACTAACATCTAAGATACTTAAATCATCATTTTCCACCCTTGTACCACTATCTATTCTGTGAAATATATAATATAAGTTGAAAGATCAAAAGAGTACCAGATCAATGATGAATGTAGTGTTTGTCCTACTTGCCAAAAGGGCATTTTCTGACATTATGGAGGGCGTGAACTCAAATGATTTTTCGTTCGTTTGTTCGCTCCGCTTGCTTGTTCAAAACCAAGCTGTCTTCTCCTTGAATAATGTCATTAACTTATAGCTTATAACATTTACAATGTCTCACGCATTTAGGGGGAACTAGCCTTTACTCACAGCTGAGGTACTTCCATTTTTTGTTTTGTTGAATGACATGCTGTTGGCCACCTCTGCTAGAATTAGCCAGGCAACTTCTGTCCATGGTGCACCATGGAACTGAGTATATGGATTGGGTATAGGAAATATTTAGGAACAGAGTACACCTTGATATTCTTCTATTCTTCTATTTGTTGGCACTTTTGATGAAACATGTCAAGGAAAAAGGGACATTTGTCAGAGAATTGTCAGGGATGTCCATCTTCCACATTCGGCAGACACCCTGTATTGAGAGTTCAGCTATACGAAATCCAGCAAAAATACATTTACCTGTAACCAGTGGTGTAGAAGTAGCTAGGGGTTGGCTTTTATGTATACATTGTATAATAAACTAACTCTGCCCACTTATTTAAATTAGAAACTGCAAGAGTGCTCCATTAAGGAAGCTATTTTAATGGGTTAAGATCTTGTGAACTAACCATTTCTCACAATATTTTACTGAAGTACCGTAACCCGCCGTGTATAAGGCACATCCCTGTATAAGACACATCCTTGATTCCGTTAATTCTGAGAACACAGTTTTCACCGTGTCTTAATGTGTACAAGACTTTCTTCCTTTTTTGTAAATAATATTTTATGAAGGAATAAACTTGAGATTACTGTAGAAACTAACTCTGGATAAACAATCGTTCAATCCTCAATCTGTATAATAAAA
The DNA here is from genome assembly GCA_018155075.1 of Cassiopea andromeda. NCBI lineage: Eukaryota > Metazoa > Cnidaria > Scyphozoa > Rhizostomeae > Cassiopeidae > Cassiopea > Cassiopea andromeda. Next base: position 106,630 of record WIPJ01002207.1, on the reverse strand, counting down.
TGAAATATAACGCTTACAGGTTTTCAATTTCATAAAATTCATCATTCTTGTCATCACAGGTCTTATTTTCACAGTTCTTTTTCGTATAAAATTGCCAACTGTACCTCATTAGTCCCTGCATAATTCAGAGCAAGCTCACATTCCATATTAATGTCATCATGATCTTCTTCGATGTCTTCATCGTCTGATTTCTCATTTTCTCCATCATTTCCATAATTAATTTCTCTATTATTTCATTCCTTGTAGGCTTTTTTATTTTTCTGTTTCATTTTTACTTTCATTGGAATTAAGATTTAAGAGAACAAGTGTCATAATATTTTGTCTATAGAGTACCACTTTGTTTACAAAAGGAAATGATTTGACAGTCAATGCTACCATGTGGAAGACGCACCCCCAAACAGGGCCAATAGTAACCTGAAAAAGGTGCCTCTGATACACGGCAAATACGGTATTTTGTTTTCAAAAGAAAAATTTTATCTACAATGGCCTTTTACTTCCACAACATTTACCGACTTTAGGGGGCTGTGCCGTCCCCATGCTCCCTCTTCTACACCACTGCCTTTAGCCAAGGTACCTTTTAATGTAATGGTAAATTCTTTTCAACCCCTATCATAGTTGCTTAATGGACCCACTTGGCCCAAATGCTGGAAAGAGACGTGGGCTTCGTGGTGGTTCCTTAAAAGGTACATCCAGTACAGGATTTGGTTTGGTTAGAGCAGGACCTCTAGCCAACTTTCATAGGAGACTTGCACCATCAGCTTCTATGTCTATAAACAGTCCGGTATGATATATGTTCATATACTACTTCTAGTTTCATTCATCAATTGAATCAAATTGTTGAAGTTTGAATTAGTTGTAGTTTTTCTGAGATTGCTTTAGTTCTCACATACTTGATAGGAAGTATTAGTTTGGAACCTTGCTATGTAAGTTTATAGGATGCACTCAAGATGGCAAGGTTGTACTTTGAATTTGCTCATTCTCAGTTAAGAAGGAAATGTACTTGCCATAGATAGAATATTTTATTACTCAACTTGATCTCAACTCTTGATTTTATTTATTTATTAATTTCTGTCAGATGAAGGCTCACCCATCAGTCTGCCGCACAAAATCAGCCCCAATACAACAATCGCACATTCTACAGCCATCCAGTAGTGGTAAAGTACCGTTTTGCTCATCTTATGTTTGCCTCTATAACATTTATCTCAGTGCAGTTTTAATCCCTTTTCCATTATCATTTAGCTTCATATTATTATTCCCATTGATAATTTAGACTAGGCCTTTTCAATCAAAATTTGCTAAGCACCGCTTAGGCAACGTTAGCAAGCAAGAGGCGCCACGGTTAAAACTATTCCTGCTTCCTGATACATCTCCATCTTAGTACTTAAGGATAATGTAAGTGTGGTGCCATAGATGTAAATTTTGAGATCAGGAAAAATCCTCCCAGTTAGTATGATTCACAAGTTTGTGGTACAGCAAAAACGTGCATCTAAGAACCTATAGTTTTGAAACGACCCTGCTTGTGTTCGTATGTGATGAGGTAGTTCCAATAATCAGGGTTTTTGTTCTTTCAAGAGGGCCTGATAAAAATGCTAGAAATAGGGATAGGTGATCATATAACATTCAAATACTATGTTAGTATATACTGAACCATTCAAAGCTTTGTGGATCAAAATATATTTATAAACCTACCCATCTCAATTATGCATGCACTATTTATGGAGGATCCATGAAAGGGGGCTGATTGGCAGAAGGACTGAGTTCATTTGTCTGTGAATAAAAGTGAGCCATTTATAAGGACATAGTTGGAATCTCAGGCTGAAAAGGTTCTAGTTATTTGAAGTCAACATAGAAAATAAGCTATAGGTTCTTATTAGATGAAGGTTCTTGTACGCGAGATTTTACTGTACAATTTGTTTGCAATGTCCTTTCTTTTTTGAGTGCACTTGCTGTGCCCATTTCGTTTGACCAAGTGTTCCACAAGTGGCAAATGCTGCTAGTGAAACTATACTATTTTGTTGCTAAATAGCTTCAAGCTTATTTATTTTGTGTGCTAGATTAGAGCAGAATCTGAAGAAGACAGCCATAATTGAGCCAGTTTAACTTTTTGTAGTGTCTTGCATGCCTAGCACTCATAGACTTCTACTTTGGAAAAGCTTGTTTAGACAAAATTCAGGTCTAGATCAGATCAGTTGCGGCCTATTTAAGTGGAGGATGTTTCCCTGGTCTTAAGCAACGAAGTATGAATCCTGAGATCTAGGTGCTAAGCTCTAGCCCATACACAATTAGAGTGATTTCACTTTGGAAGGCATTCTTATCCTGCTGGCGGAGATCTCAGTTCTATACAAGCAGGAAATATTTCCTATATGCAAAGGCCATGTGATGATAGTTGCCCTGACAAGCAGGAAGGTATCTCCATGTCAAAGGTTTTTAGTAGTTCTTGTGGCTGACTGAGGTTCCCAATTCAACGGGAAAGTACTGTGTCCGTATGAAAAAGTCCTTAGAAGTGTAATAGAAACCAGTCAGAACAGTTAATAGAATTTTGCTAAACAGTTTTACTGAAAATTGGAATGGGTCTAATTGTTCAAAATATGCGATTCAATACCATGTTGAATTTTCATCTAACATTGCCATCTGGCTGTCTTTGCGTATGTGTGTGTGTGTGTGTGT
>WIPJ01002207.1:69173-103698 GCA_018155075.1 Cassiopea andromeda | reverse complement strand
GTGTGTGTGTGTGTGTACGTGCGTGCATGGGTGTGTTTTGTGTGATGGATATGTATATGAGCATGAGTTTTTAGCATTCTTGTGTTTGTATGCACATGACTAGTTGTCATATGTATGATCAAGTATCCACTCTCCATCATGTAAGTGCCCTTTGTTCAGATCCATGTTAGTATGCTTAAGGCTGGCGAGCATCCATTTTGTTTTATATGCATGATTATTGATTTTGTTTGTCTTTTTATTTGTAATATTCATCAAGTTAATTGTTAGAAATCTTTATGTAGCCAGTTTCTTTTTGTGGTAGGAGAACCAATGCAAAATTTGTAGAAAGATAATGTATTAAAATTAACAGTGAAATTTTATGTTAAATTTTTGCAGACGATGGCTTGAACAAAAGTTTTGAGAACATGGAGACTTTGTGTAGGAGCATGACAGAGCATGCCTTAGAAGGTACATTAAAAGGTCCAGTTTTACCCTCCTGTATGTTGTGTGTAAATATGCAATACTCACTGCCGAAAATTTCTACCACCACTCCTGAACTTTAAGAATGCAATGGGATTTGGCAGGAGTTCTATTTCTATTTCCAGTAGTATTTTCCATGCTACTGCCAAACCCCAGGAAGACAAATTTTTGAAATACAGTTGACATTTCAATAGTCAAAAAACCATCCCATTATAAAATATGGTATTTTAGCCTGAACTAAATTTCTAGGTGTGCAATGTGCCTAGATCACCAACTGAGCATTTCAATAGTGAATATTTTACCTATGATTACTTGACAATGCGGGTGACGTCACTTAGTGGTCTGGAGGGTATATACCATCACTCCATCTTTTCTGAGGGTAGATTGTCTAATCCATCAAAATTTAATGAAATGCCTGGCAGGCTGCATAATTCCGTTTATATTCGTATGTAAGTCATGATTCCTGGGTTTGGCCAATCATCTTTTTGTTCTAAGCATACTATAGATTCATTTATAACGGTGCAATTTCTGTTTGTAGATTCTGCTGATGGAAAAGCTTCAGAGGAGTTCTGAGAAATTGGTTGATATGGAGACTTACTTTTGTGATCTGTCGTATACTAGATACATTGTATCATATATCTTATTATAATAGAACTAACTATGGAGCTGGTCTTAATATTTCGTTTTCGTTGCTATAATCGTATGTGATTTATTGTAACGAAAGGCGTTTGCCCCAGTATCTGGAGTTAGGTATAGCCACTTGGAAAGCTACGCTTAGTATCATGGGGAGTCCTTTATGGCGCTCTAGATTACGCAGTACTGCTAGCTTTGATTCTAAAGCTATTTGGTGTTTACCCATTTTTTGCCTCAAAGCTTGAGAAATTGATTTTGTCAAATATAGTTATACATTATATCTTGAAACCGTTAATAGACTTTGTTTCAGTAGTATTATCTTCTATAATTTTTTCCAAATTCCGGTTTTACGATTGGTAATGGTTTGCATTTTAGGGTAGCATTTCTTTGCCCCTAACCATAAACGTAGCGCCGATTTGTGTCTTGGGTTTAGCAGCATTTAGTTTTCCTTCTTTGGTTTCTTTTACAAAGTTACTTGCTAGGCAGCGCCTATTCTTAAAGATTGCATTTTTTATCAGTCTCATTAGTTTAGAGCTGGAACTCAAATCAATATTACTAGAATTAAAGTTTCGTTCCTTATGTAGATGAAGCTAAGACATTGTTTATCAGAATGTAATTTGCATGGTTATTAAATAGCATTTAGACTGTCATGAATACTTGTTAGTCTAGCTTGAGTTCTTGTTTCTTTTTTCGCTACGGAAAAATGGCGTTTCTTGTCCATTTAAGGTAAAAATTGGTTCTTGGTAGTGAATTAATTCTTGGAGAAATAGTCGTATATTGTCAACCTTAGCACCAAATATTACTCATTACTCTCGCAAAATGCACAGTTCACATTTGGTTTCGTACGCAGAAAGATCCTCTGCATTTCCATGTGCCGTGATGCATTAAATTTTTGACGTCAGCGTTTGATCAAGATGCAACACCACGTATCCTTTGCTACCTAGTATTGGGAATGGGAAAGCTTATATTGTAAGCAACACGGCAGTGTCTTTTTGGCCATGTAGGAAAATATTATTTTCGTATCCACTTCACAATACCCTTGTCCTTAATTGTAGGTCATGTTGCACTTTTTGAAAATTTTCATCCCTCATAGCATTTTATGATGAGCCCACCCCCCAATTTAGTCAAATGTGGTCATCATCACTATCAGCAAAATTTTCACTCTTATTTTCATTCCATTATTCATGAGTCAACCCTCCATCAAGCACTTCACAATATTGCATTATTCATCGTTTGCTTGTAATAAAGAATAAATTCACTTTGTGAAATACATAGCTTAATCGCGGTGTTATGATTTTCGAAAAGCGATACACCATAGTGGTCAACCCAGAATGGCTGATGCGTAAGCCTAGTTAAGCGGGAAGGGAGCGTCTGTTTGGTTCGAAATAGTGCTCGTTAAATATCAACCCGAGAGCCCGGTTTTATAGTTGAAAACTTATTGCTTAAAGCAAAAAGTACTAAGGAACAAGCATAGACGGCAGTTGAATAATTTTTTTCCTTTTTGAGGTTATAAGTCTTTCCTTAATGCTTGAAGCAAAACGCAGTTGTTTTCTTGAGGTAAATGCGTTTATAGTTTACCTTGAAGCTTCACCAAAAATCATATGATCCGTCGTGACTATGCTGTAGAGGAGAAAGCTACAGAAGCTGTTGGCAAAATATCGGTTGTATAGAAATGAGCAACGAAAGTCTTATATTCGGGAAGTCAGTATGCCTCGATCGTCGAAAGGAGAGAACCATTCCCATCTATGAGATATAAGAGATGCCGGCATTTTTGAACTTTTTCAAATGCTTCAATGCTGTCCATAACTGATATCGCGTTCAGTTTGTTTGAATTCAAGTGGAAATCACATATCAACTTCCCCTATTCATTGTTACTAAAATATGCTGAATTCAAATCATATCGATATTAAATTGCAATGATTTGAATTGAAAACAGGAAGCATCCTACCTTGAATATGGTAAAAACAGTTATAGAATTTACCACAGGAAACATTACGAGGCGTTTTGACTGAAACACTTCTGCGAAGGCGTTTAAGGATAAGGAAAAAGTTGAACTTTTTTCAACTATTTAATTTTTTTGCATAAGGCCTTAAGCATTGCCATCACGCCTCCATTACAGTTGCATAAGTATGGTTAAGGAAAGTTACAACCTTAAGGAAAATTATCGGGGATTATAGAGCAGACATTCTTACGCAAAAAATCAGAAAAAATACGCAAAAAATTATCAGAAAAATTACGAACTATATAATAAATCGGGCTTAAATGTAGTAATCGAGGTGAAAATTGGGAATTTTAGACGCTGGATGTTATAATAAGGAGAAATACTGATCATAGTGACTTGTTTGACTTGCCATCGTATTGATTGCTATTGGTCATGTATAGTTGCATATAGGTATACAGAGATTACGCTCATATTTACCTCTGGCTTCAGTAATAGTTTGGGGCAGGTTAAATCCAGTGGCCAAGCTACAATGTCTGCCAAAAGTCTTGGAACACTTCCTGTGATTTATGCTATAGACGAACTACAACATCCCCTGTAAAACAATGTTGTTTGAAGGGCATATGAGTAGCACGGTTGGGAGAAGTGATGCCTGTCCAAGTAGCTAAGGGCCCTGGCTACTGATTCAACATTGTATGATGGGGGGAGGGGGTTTACACTCTCAGTAATGACAAGGAAATAGGACGGGGGTAGAAAACCCTCAAAACTGTATGGGCGTTCCAACTACTTTTGGCAGAGATTGTAGCAATGGTAGTTTGAGCTCTAAGCTGTATATGAGTAGTAGATAGTAATCACAGGAAACAATTGGCTGATTACTGCTGCTTAAACAGGATTGCACCGTGCATGTGGGATCATTCTTGCGCATGCGTAATGTATTTTGCACGACCAACTCGTCAGAGCCAGCTTCACCACTGCTCCTAAGAACATAAAATGTAGACACCACATCAAACACTCGGAAGTCAAGTTTCTTACAGTATTCTCTACTAATCTTGCAAAAGAGAATCCTTACAGCATAAACTCATTATTTGAAAAAATGCTAAATAAACATGCATCTTTCAAAACTATTGCAATTCGCGGTAAAAATAAGCCTCATATGTCCAAGACACTGAGAAAGGCAATCATGTTGAGAACCAGATTGAAAAATAGATTGATTAAAACCAGAAATACTTTGGACATTCAGAGATATCGTCAGCAGTATTCTCATCTTTGAATTCTCATCTTTGAATTCTCATCTGTTGACCCCACTTTTCAGCAAGGTCAACTAGTTGGATCTCTCTAAAAAGGCAAGTGGTGCTGTACCAACTGACAAACCTAAACTAGCATCAAATGCCTGCTATAGGAAGATTACATATCATATTAACAATGCTATAAGCACCAATACTTTCCATGATATTCTTACACTTGCAGATGTCACTCCAATTTTCGAGAAGAGGGACAATTCCATTAAAGGAAATTTCCGTCCAACAATTGTACTGCTTCACTTTCTAAGATATATGAAAGGGTGCCATCGTAACAAACCTTACTTTTATGGTTCCCAATTTCTCCAATTTATTTTGTGAATTTCCAGTGTCATAACCCACAACATATTCTTATAAGACTTGTTGACCACTGCTGAAAAATCTTGACAACAGTTGGAATGGTTTTCATTGGCCTCTCCAAAGGCTTTTGATTGTATATCTCATGAATTTCTAATAGCAAAGCTTGAAGCATATCGTTTTGGGAATGATAGTCAAAGACTTACTTTCAAATAAATAACATCCAGGAAACAGCGAGTCAGAATAAACTCTACATACAGCTCTTCACGAGAAGTCACATCAGGTGTACCAAAAGGGTCAGTTCTAGGCCCTACACTATTTAACATCTTTATAAGTGGTCTTACTTTCTTCATAGAGGACTCTCAATTATGTAATTTTGATGATGATTATATCATTTTTGCGTCTGATCTCAAACTAGAAGGGGTGATTTCAAGGCTGGAAAATGACATGCAAAGGACTCTTGTCTGGTTTGAATCAAATATGATAGCTGCAAACCCATCCAGCCTTCAGGTTACGTTCATAGGATTAGGTAATGACTGCAAACTTGCATAGAGATAGATAAGATGGCCATTACAACCGTTGACACAGTCAAACTACTAGGCCTTATCATTTATTCTAAGCTGAAGTTTGTTGAACATGTTAAATCACTCTGCCTGAAAGTAAAAAGAAATGTTAGTGACATTTCCAGATTAGCTAAGAAAATTGATCAACCTTAATGCAAATTGCTTTACAATTCTTTTGTAATGTCAAACTTAAGGTATTATCCTCTTGAACTTAAGTTGAACTTTTTGCTATTCTGTACTACTGTCTAGGTGTGCTTCCACAACACCTATTAGCTCATATTCATATACAGAGGTATATGCTTTGATGAGAGACAACCGAATATAATTGTATGCTGTTATACTATTCAAATTCCAACAGCAAAAATTCAGGATCTAACTGAATGTCACCGCTAAGCAATAGTAACCTTTGTATTACCTACACGACACAAAGAGTATTTGCTAATAGAAAACATTATGACATATAGACTGAAAGCAAAATGAGCTGTAGGAAGGAGGAGAAGCAATTGCTTACAAGACCTTCCAATTGATTGAATAACTCAAGGTAAAAGGGAAGAAAAGGTGAACTGGGGATAAACTGAATGGAAGTCAAAGAAATGGACCATTGTTGTGGTTGATAAAAGAATTATTGCGACACAGATAAGCAAGTAGAAAAGCAAGAAAAGCTTTACAATTTGCCAAATTAATTATGACAAAATCACAAGAAAAAGGGAACTTAACTTGACTGTGTAGTAGGACACAGAAGCACCCTATTGCTGCTTGCGATTGGTTTATATCAAAGAGCACAGTTTTAGAAACCTCCCGCCTGTGTCATAAAGGTACTGCTAGAAATAAATATTTGCATTTTGAATAACCAATTAAGCCCATATTTTATTAACTAGAAGAAATATATCGCATTATCATTACCATGGTAATAATACATAAATAAGTAGGTAGAAAAAATAGTAAGATAAGTACAGATAAAGATATGCTTCCAAACATCAACAAGCAAAAAGCCTGTAAAGATCTTGCTAGGGAGAATAAAATTCAACAACTGGTTCATAAAACAATACCTCAGCTGCATAATTCCATGAGCACGTGCTCCTACCTCATACCATTAATTCATCAAGAAGTGCATTAATTCATCAAGAAGTGCATTAATTATTGTTTGTTACCGAGAAATGTTTCAAACTCCTTATAATCGTTAAAAAAACTTGAACATTTCCGTCCCACAACTAACGATCTGCGCCAGCCAGGGCCTTAGCGCCTTTTATACTATTGTAGTATCTTTTGTTTATCATGATGTAATCTACTTGATTTTCCATTCTTCCATTTGGGACTAAGTGTGTTTGGAACTTTCTCTCTGCTTGAACCACATATTGCAAACTATTAAATTATTGCTTATGCAGAGCTCTACTTATCTTTCCTCCCTTTTGCCCCTTTTTCTAATCCATAAAGTCCTACCAATTCACCTTGTTTTCCTTTCCCTATCTTGGCAATGAAATTTTCCATCACCTCATCTGAATCTGATGCAGTTGGCCAGTAGATTTCACAAAGGAGAGGGTTCTTAGGCTTTGATGATAATCTGATTATTATTATTCTTTGAGACTTAAAATATAATTTATAATGCTTCTCATAGAAATTCCTCTCATTACGAAAGCAACAGCTTTCTTGTGTTCATTCTCTCCTGGAAAGATGACCCTAAAATCTTCACTATTGGGTAAATCATATCTAAAATCTCCTGTATCTATCCAGAATGTCTCTGATATTCCTAATACATCTATACTCATTCTTGTCATTTCTTTGGCAATGTTTGGAAGTTGTCCAACCTGATATAGGCTTCTCACAATCCATTTGGATATTTTACAGTACTCACTGGGTGACGGTACATGTCTACCTTTTGGGGCACAATCCATCCACTGGGCCGGACTGATGAGCCAATGGCACCACCATTCGTTTGCCAAGTTCCTTACTATTTGTGCTTAACATTTCCATGATAATTCTTAGGGGCTCTTTAGTAAAACCCAGGCCCCAAGAACTACTTTTCCTGTAGTGGCTGCTAACTAGCCTGTCAATGCAATCTATTGAACTTTACAAATTCACAAATCCCTCCGGATACTGATGGGAATGCTCTGCCACTGAGTAAAAAGTTCCTCTGCCAGGGGCATTCAACACTATCCTGCTGCCAATAGAGGGATCTTTATTCGAGGTTTACTCCTCTAGATCCGCTGTGCTAAGTGCAATACAGTCTCACCTCTTGTAGGGTGTGGTTCCTAACCACACATGGATGGTCTTCGTCACCCAGAGGCATTGTATAACATGTGAGGTGTAGCTGGGATGGGGACACCAGAACCAGGGGATAGGCTTTGGCTCTATGCTTCCACCTGTAAAAGGTACTAATCCTCTAGAGTCCTTGAGACCAACAGCCATATTAGATTAAATAGTAGGGTATAGTGCCATCGGCTATTAAACGGTGTTAATTCTACATGATAGCTTTCAAAAAGTAAGTTTAAGTGTGTTCTTCTTTGCTTTCTCATCATCCTCTTAGTCAAATCACTTATTTACCAAGCATGGCCATTATTGTTGAGCAAAGAATTTATAATGGTATGTTTGGTCATCAGCAACAGTGGTAGCATCCTACCTATTTTGCTTGGGGGTAGGTGGTGGTGCAAAAGTAGTAGTTTATCGTCAGATGGTAAAGCCTTGAATTTCTTGAAAGTTATCTGAATTCACCTAAAAAAGTATTTTATTGCAAAGAGCTGTTATTTATGGAGTGCATTGACGCTAGAAAGGTTATTTTCAAAACTCTTTGACTATGTCATGATAGACCATGCAGTCATTTACCAACAAAAACTGTTGAATTTCAGTTTACCGACAAAATCACCAAAGTTGTGACACCACGACCTTCCATCACTGCTTTCAATACCCCTGATCAGCACTTATCCAGGATCCTCATGGGATGTGGACAATTTTGGAAAGTTATGGAAATTGAAAAATGCAAAATTCTTAAAGGTTTAGAATAGAGAGGATTTTCAAAACAACTATGACAGGGTGACCACTGAGTTAAAGTGGATATTCCAGCCACAGTTTCAGAAAAAACTGACATACTTCCAGCCTTTTGGACAGAAAAAAACATTGTTTTCCAGTCAAACCATGACTTTTGATATGAAATTCCAGCCATTGAAAATGCAGTTCAGCTATTGTCACGAAGTATGGAATGACCTTAAAATTTCCAATAAATTTCTTATTTATTGAAATTTCTTATCTAAATTCAATATCTTCCGATAACCACCCCCAGAGGGCAAGGATCTACCAACCACCCTAGCAAAACATAGGGAAAACTTCCTATCCTGGGTCGACTTGGTGAAAAAGGCCTGTCCCACGCTATATTGACAAATCTTTTCTCTCTTAATCCTATTTCTATTTCTCCATAAAATCGTTTTTCATCTAATAATGCTGTTAATTATCATAAGGCTCAAATATAAAATTCCAGCTTTTCCAGCCAAAGCAGGAGAAAATCACATGGTTTTCCAGCATTCTTGCCAAATTCTGAAAAAGGCTCAGTTTCCAGCTTTTCCAGCATTTTAAGCTTTTCCAGCCGGATTGGACACCCTGTAGGAAAAGATCTTTTATTTTTGTTTGGGAAAATTCTAAAAATATCCAAAAATGGATGTAGCTTTGTTTTGCATTTAACACCGCATATTTGTAATACAAAGTATATCAAAGCTAGCTGCTGTATACCAGGAGGAGCCACCTCAGGGTTCATACGCATCTTGCCAAATATTTTATCCTGACTTTTTTCCTGAAAATGAAGGTGTTTTTCCTGACTACATATCAGAAATATATAATATTTTTCCTGACAAGCAGATGTTAAAAATGATGCAACTGACCCATCTTTTAAAAACAAGTAGTTGAATATCTTTTGCTAATTTGGGGAAGAAAAGGTGGATCTCTAGTAAATTCCTTTCTCAAACAAGAAATCAAATATCATAAGCTTGACAAGCCAAAAAATCCTCAATGTTTCATATAACGTTAAAGACTACCGAACAGTCACAATTACACCTTCAGCTTAAGCTCTGAGAATACCTTGCATCCTACATGCAAAGGCCTACGTGAAACTCTGTAAAGCCGAATCTCCAATATGGAGAAAATGTCGAGGTGGAAAAACATCCTGATGTCTGATTGGTTGCTCGAAACTGTCAAGGTGGAAAATACTAGCAGCGAAAAGTAGAGAGTGGTTCTACTTTCGGAGCGCGACATTTTGCTGCCTAATTGAGATTTGGCTTAATATGCTGTAGCATTCCTAAAAGAAAAACTGTTGACTTTTTTAAACCAAACTAATGAACTACAAGTGATATTTGAATAGGTATAGCAGTAGATATTGGTTACTTCAAAGTGTTGACATAGCGAGAAACATAATTCGGTGACAATATTTGTAATCACTGGTGAATGCAGGTGGAAGCACGGGGCCACGCAATGGTCCCAAATGGTGAAATTTCTTGTAGCTCATTACTCTGCCCTAGCCAGAAAGTGAAATTGCTATAGCGAAGCATACAAATAACTCACGAATTACATTACTTGAGTACCAACTACGAACATTATGTATTGAACATATATTCATAGAACTTCTCTAAGAATTATGACATACTTCTTATCTGTGCTCGCTGTGGCATTGAGTAATCTTTAAGCCAAGCATGCCCTACCTGAGACCTAGTATAATTATGATGGGTTTGCATCTAAAATTCTGGGCTGTAACAGCATAGTCGTTTCAAATGGTCTGGCAGTAGTGTTCCATTTGAGGATTGTGAAACTCACTCAATCTTTAAGAAGGCAATAAACTTCCATAGAAAAAACAAAAGCAGATAATTCCCTGCAAATTTCATGTAAGAGTAGCACAGCTAGGAAAATTAGGCAAATAGAGCCAGAAAGACCAATGCTATTTAGAGAATGGAGAAAAATATTGGGCAAGCATTGTATGCATTTAAGGCATCTATTGTGCGATGTATAAAGCCAATGTTTAATTTCAGTTGACTTTCAGTCGATTAATCGACTGGGTCAGTCAAACATTCGACCATAATGCGACTTGGTTTCAGACGTCGCATTTAATTACAGTGTTTCAGTCCATTTAAATTGACCATTATTCTACAATGAATCTTCCAAAATCTGCTGTTTTGATTGACATTTTCGAATTACAGATTGCGTGTTTACATTCCACATTGCATGTTTGCATTTCAAACTCGATAAATGAAATTTGACATTGATATAACTCTACGTGAAGAAAGTCAGGAAAAAGTCAGGAAATTTTATCAGTTGATAATTCACTTAACTGATAAAATTTCCTGACTTTTTCCTGACTTTCTTCACGTTTCAACAAAATTCCTGACATTTCATGACTTTTCCTGACGTTTCCTGACTACCCTTAAAAGCATACTTTCTCTCCTGATTTTTCCTGACCGTATGAACCCTGCACCTAAGGCATGTAAATATCAGATGGGGCTGCATTACAGATACCAAGCTAGTTACTCTGTAGAAATTACAGTCTAGGGCCATAGTGATCTTTCATTCCTAGAACTTCTCAACTGTGGAACTCATTGCCACCCACTACTTTCCCTGAATCCTACAATTTGGCATCTTTTAAATCTCACATCATCAAACTTGATCTTATCCCCATCTCTACTTAAACATCCCCATTTTCTCCGTTTTCCTTTTGTCGGGGCTTTTGTTATAGGCCCTGCGGCCTTTCCCCGACATTACTCACTAAAAACAAAATGGTTACCTGTTAAACATTGACAAAATGTAATAGGTTCGTCATGACATACAAAATCTCTGATGGCAAATTTCCGAACACTTACAAGATAACTTTACTGAGAGATCCCAGATCTCAAGCTACTCAACCAGAAATAGCCGATATTTGAGCAAGAGGGAAAAATGTCCACCACTGGTCATGGTGGCTTGTCACCGCGGGCCCTTCCCAGCAGGCATACGGCCTTTCCTCTGAGAGGAAACGGCGCGAAAAAACATTTCGATCAATTTGTATTGTGTTCTTGGTGACGATCAGAACGATGGAATTAGTGTACAAATGAAGATGAGTATGCCTTACTAAATGAATCTCATTCATTTGTAATTTTAGAATACTATGAACCTACCATGAATTCTTCTTAACTTGTTATACACCGAGCATGAATGGTCTGAACATCATATACTATATGATATAGGCCATCATTTTTCCTCGTAAAAATAAAAAAATCCGTGAATTCATACAAAATGGAAACTTGAATTTTCACACCACAATGTTTCCGTTAACAAGTCAGTGCTACACTCATATTGTGAAATTTCTGCGTTTTAACGGAGGGAGCCCCCAAACTTTCAAGAATTTCATTATACTTCACTACATATGATATTTCAAGGCCCCTTAACCTCATGAAGTAGTACATAAACAAACGAGAAAATACTAAATTCGATATGATGTTGCAACAAAACCGTTAATTTTCAAAACAAAAAGTTCACCTAAAGTTGTTTAGCCCACACTATACCTAATTTTAAGGAAATTTTATCACTGCCAGCACGTTTTATGGATTAGTTTGAGATATTTTTCCAGTAGCTTAAAAAATAAAGTTAAAATTACTAAAAAAAGGGATACTGTAAATGAAAAGCCAAGTAAACTGAGCAGTTGCATTTCACAGTACATTCCATGATCTGGTAACATTGTTTTCAAGAAATTTAGGTCAAAAAGGTATTCTAAGATTTTTGAATAGTTTTTGTCATGGTTATGGGGAATTTTCCAAAGGAGATGTTGGACAAGCAGTTAGACTTTGCAATATGTACGTACAAAAAAGTCAGGACTCTTTTCCAAGTTTGACCAAAATGGCTAAGCACCGTTCTTATCACTGCACGTTTTGAGTTTATCACTGCACAAATTGGTTATCACTGCACACTAAAATTAGGTATGGCCCACACTGGTACTTTAAATATTTTGCGTTTCGAAAGAGGGGGGGGGGTGGACTCGAAACATCCCAGATATGCTGTTACACTGTATACTGTTGGAATAACAATGGAATTGTCGTTAAATTCACACTAGTCAGAAAACAGAAAGTTATTATTCGAGAAAAATATTAAATTGTTTTTTTCAAATGAAACCTTTAGTTGGCTTTCCACGCAAGAAATGCAAATATTTTGTTCGACAGCAACGGCCAGCCTATACAGCAGGGGCTACCAACCTCTGGCCCCGATCACTACCGAACCGCTTTCTAGTGCTTGCGTACAAATTGCTTGTATGTTAAAAATTATATACTGTTTTGAAAAAGTGCTTTACCTTTGCTTTACCTTATGCAGTTTTTGTAATCTGCCTATTTATCTTCTCCCATGGCAGTCCCAAGCTGAATAGTACTATCTAAAATAGAGGTATATGGCTTCTAGCCTAGGCAAGGGTAGTGTATAGCAATTTTGGCTACGAAGCTCAAAAATTGGTGATCCCTGCTATACAGTATAGAGACAAAGTGAAACTTATGAGCGTAGTTTGGCTTTTAAGTTTTATGGAAGCTCTACAAATATCTCAAAAGTTTTGATAATCAGAGTGTTTATGCACCACAGGACATATTGAACTATATTGAGATCGGGATTCTCAAATGGCATGGAAAGTGCAAGGAATTTACTACTTTTGAAAAGTTTCATATTTCAACAAATATATGGCATGGAGCATTGTTTTGTTGGAATAGAAATAGCTGGTTATCATTGTTAGGGCTTTTCCCAACGTTTCGGTAAGATTTTCATATAGAATTTTTGCATATCTTTATCTCACCTCCTAACCTATTGGGTGTGGGTAGCTAAAAGCTTTTCACCTTTATTGAATAAAACCCTGATCAAGAACCTCAAATGTTTCTCAGTATAGCGAATTTGCTTTCAATGTCTCTGAAAAATTCCATTCAGTGGCGGTTTAAGGGGGTCCAGGGGATCCATGGCCCCAGGCCCCGCGCTTTTGGTAGCCCATAAGGGGCCCCGTACCTAAAAACAAATTGAAAAGAAATCACAGAAAAACATTTGAATATACCCTATGCTTTTTACTTATACGTTCATGGACGCAGCAATAACATCCCCCAACTTCTGAAACTTGACAAAATTCAAGCAAAACTAACTCAGTACATCGTCAAAATCAGTAAATTTTTGAAAAGTTGAAAGCTGCTTAATGCTTGTACAACAATTGGAAGAACGTATAGTGAAAGGAAGTATTGACTGCAACAAAGAAGGCCGTTTCAGAGCTCCAAGGCGTAATGTAAAAGTTGGCATGATCTGAACGAATCATACACATCCACATGCGTTCGTTCTTTTTGTGCAAACTGCGCGTGGAATCGAATCATGAATGTGCTTTCATCTTGAAAAGTGAATTATGCATGGATCCACAAGAGAAGGCAGTCCTGCATGACAGATACATGAATGAGATTGAGACAGCAGTTGGAATGCGCAGCTATAGTATAAATTTGAGAATGATAGTCACGATGGGCAAATAAATCAGAAATAATAGACAGTTTTCATTTGTGTATTGCCATCACACTTATATCCAAACCTTTTTGCCAAGCTCTTGCAATATCTTGTAGTCATACAATTTTTGTAGAGTACCAAAGTGCTAGAAATGGCATCAGGAGTTTTTAAATATCACATCAAAACCTTGTTGTTATCATTGTTATCAGTTTTTCATAATGGCGGACGTTCATACACTTTAATTCATTCTCGTTTCTGTGTGCCTTCCCGCGCATGGCAAATACGTTTTTCCTTCTTGCTGGAGATTTGCACATACTCAAACCTCGACTAGAATTTACAAAGTACAGTTTCCAATTCACAGGAGCCTTCACATGGGATGAGATCTGACATAAACCACCCCTCTCTAAATCACTTCAAAAAGGAAATGAAACAGCCTCTAAGCAGCTGAGATAGGTTGTAGCAATCAAGCATGACCATTAGGAAGAGCAGCTCTTTTAATCTTGTTTTAACTTAATTTCTGTAACCGCTGATAGGGCATTTTGCGTAAATATTTATTTATAAAGTTATATCATACATATCTACCAAAACATTGGAAAACATATCATCAAAGATAGTCTTTTTATTTATAGAATTTAACAATGCAAATTGAAATGAGTTTCTTCGTTTTGGAAATTTTACTATTTTGCTTTGGAAAAGTTTTGGAAACATTTTTAAAGAAGATTGTACAAAACGTGATTTTACACAGGGGCATCAAAACTGGGGGAAAGAGGAACAGGCCCCCACTTTTCATACAGTAGAATGTTTCGTTACCTATGCGTATTTCCAACCGTAGTGACAATGCTCCTCCACTTTGAAAGTCGATACAACACCCCTGATAGACCTAACGCACTCCCAGGATTTGATTTCACTTATATATTTTGCATGCGGTACAGAAGACATGAGAGACCAGCTATTCAAAATTCCCGCTGAATGCGGACGTAATCTGCAAATTAACCTTGGAAAAACAATAAGTGCCCCCACTTGCCTGCATGGATTCACGACATCACAAGTGGTTTTAGCAATTTCTTCCATCCTTTATTGCACCGTGTAGCCTAATGTAGATCATTTTTTCAAAATCAGTTTTCACAACGTTTGCTAGCAACCCAACTACTTCCCTCAAGAGGTCACGTGGTACTTCATAGCAACATACGATGTAATCAATCCATCTAGGCAAGTGGGGCACTTTTGTTTCTTCAAGGCTAATGCTGGTTATGTCTGCGTTTACTCTAAGGTGCCTAATAAACTTCCCCCTGCTTATCGACAAACTCTTTATTATATTCCTTTTTTGTCAGTACAATTTATGTCCACTTTTCAAGGCAAGCTAATAAGCTTCTGTATGTATTTTAGTTTTCTGCTTTTGCTTTTTCCGCCACATTATAATCTTTGCAAGGTGTTTTCCAAATTTTTTTGATTATTAGAAGTTACATGTTTTTCAAATTCTGACCCCTATGTCTATTAAAGGTCAGAATACTTTCTAGCCCCCCCGTTTATTAGAACCCCCCATTTATTTGGAACTTGTGAGTAGCGGGTATTTTGTATAGCTGACTCAGAACTACTATTATGACATTATCATTGAGACTTGCATTGTAAATAACTAAAATAGGCGCATTTTTGGCCTATTGTTGAATTAAAAAGTTTGAAGAGTGAAAAATTCCCT
The DNA here is from genome assembly GCA_018155075.1 of Cassiopea andromeda. Lineage (NCBI taxonomy): Eukaryota > Metazoa > Cnidaria > Scyphozoa > Rhizostomeae > Cassiopeidae > Cassiopea > Cassiopea andromeda. The sequence goes on along the minus strand of WIPJ01002207.1, from coordinate 88,362 downwards.
TTGAATGATATAGAAATTATTGGGTTTTGGCAAAAAATATCTTCAAAAATAAAAAATGCTGATACTGGAAACATCAAACTGATATTGAATACCAAGTTTCATGCTGATATCTTAATTCTCACGAGAGTTATGGCATGTACTGGCGAAAAGGACTGGAACCGAGTACTCTAGTCTAAAAATAGCTCCAAAAGGTCGTTTGGAGTGTGCAGAATTTGACCAAAAGTTTCCTCTAAGAGCCCTGACTATTAAGGAAATTTCTGCTTCAGTTAAGATTCTTCTTGGTCACTTCTCTTGCTCTTACTCCTGTTTCTGTTTTGTCCAACTCAGCTTTTCTTTCACTTTGTACAATGAAAGGTAGACATTGAAGTCTGTAGTACTTTGCCAAAGCCTCTCACAGCTTGTGGTATGTCCAATATGGCGGAAGTCAAATTTCGTAGGATGCACAAGACCATGACTTAAAACAATAGGAAGTTCCAAGCAGTCTCTTTTTGAGATTAGTATTTTAAGCGCTTTGTTATGTCTTGAGGCTTAAACACTTGAGAAGAGGACTCAGATACATTTCTTCTGCACAAATTTAGAAGATTCTGGAAATTAAAATGCATCTAGAATAGTGGATTTTTGATTAGAAGTGTCATGAATAGCAACTTCCAAGTTGAAAGAGGCTAGCAGCACATTTTTCAATACGCTATGTCAGTGTCTATTATCCCATTTCATTGTTTGCTAACGCTCTGTCACCACTGAGATGGCACATATAAGAACAAGTGCAAATACATGATTACTACAGTTATTTATACCGAATTATAGCAGATGGGTTAGCTCATAATGATCAGTAACCCCTTTGTTTGGAGATAAAAGCAACCGGAAAGGTAGAATAAATTTATATAACAGACTTACAAAGAAAGACAGCCAAAAATAACCAAAAAAGAAGGTTATAGCTGAAGGAATTCGCAAAATGAGTACGCCATAACTAAAAGTGTGTAATAAAAGAGTAAGTTATAACTGGAGTAATTTTGTACATTGGGATAAATGAAGCAGAAAATTGAGACATGAAGGAAAACTGTTATGATTTTGAGAATCAAGATGCTTAAACTGATAGGAATCACCTCAGACAAAACCTAGCAGAGCATAAAAGCTTTTTGCTTACCATTGTGACTAGTCTTACAGCTTTGCTAAGGTATTGTTTCAGGATCTGTGTCAAACTATAAGGGTAGCAAGAGCCATTATGTGAAGAGATTTTTTCTAATGGGAAAATACTAATGGGATGGTCTGGAAGAAGAGGGTAAAAATTCTATATCTAGGTAGGTTTATAAGGAAGATATGGAGGAAATAAAATCCTGTCCATTGCATGACTTAGGTGATACAAGCATCAATGCAAACAGTACTGTCAATTCTATTTGATATGGAGCCCTAGTAGTATCTCTAGAAAACTGTTCGGCTCCACTATAAAAGTGGTTCCAAAGTATCAAAAAATTGTTTTTCGCATCTGAAATACAAAAAGATGGAATTTTGTGCAAATACCCTATCATCTCTGCGCAACGCTAGAAATGGCTTGGCTTGCAAGATGTTGACATATCAAAGAAAAAATGTCGTCATGTAAACATAAGAGAAAAATGAGTCCAGTTGGCTGAGCTAGTCAGCTTCCTGGGCTACCCTGCCCTATGCAAAAAGGCTCCAAAGGTAACATATGAAAAAATGTTTTTCAAAATGAATTATAATCTAACTTGATTTTCAACAACTTAAGAACATGTACAAACACTGTGAATCTAATTGCAGTATATAGCAAAATCCCAAATTCAATCTTTTACATCACCAATTCCATCTGCATTTATGGCAAACATTGCTTCAGCTTCTGGCAGACAAGGTGAGTCATAAATTTTGCATATTCTTGCTTCACCACGCCCTTTGCGACAGTAGAGTCTAAAAGGAAGAGTAAAATTTTGAACTCAAATCAAAAGTTTTTGTAGTCAAGTATTCAATGATTATTTCACACTTCAGTGTAAAGGCCGATCTACACTAGGCAATATATATAACGCAGGACATTTAATTATATTTATTGCAAGTGTAAATGCATAGTTGCACAGGAGAACCATGTAGGGGTAAACTTTACATCTACTGTGCAAAAAAGTTGGATCACTTAGAATTTCTTCTAATTTTCTCTATTGTTCTTTTGAAATTTCTGCTAATCTCTCATGGCGCCAGTGACATCTGTACACTGCCTATCGTACCTCTACATCCGTGAAGTAGCCACATCTTCAATATATAGCTTGTTGGCAAATTTGCCGCATACCACAAGTAGCCGTACACGTTGTATTGCTGATAAAACTCAAGGAAAGAACTTCTTGTTGGTAAATTGGACTCAAGCAAAGTCGGTCTGTCAGCAGATTGGGGTTGTACACCCCACCGACAATATTTTTAGCATAGCATCTACGTGTATTCCCTGTATCTCCTCTTTTGATGAGTTCCAAAGCTCATGAGACTTTGCCGAGTTCATTCTTTAAGGCTTTTACTGCTATTTCTCGCCTCAACATGAAATCCTTTTGATAAAATATATTCAAAGCCAAGTTTCCTATATCTACCCAGCCATTCACTTACCCTAGAAGACATATATTCTGTATAAGTTACTGTACAACTTTCATACCTGTCAACCTGCAAGGCACAGTGGCAGCAGAAATCACCGTTACTTTCCTTACTAAACTAAGAAAAACCTTAAACTGTAATATTAAATTGGGGAAAACTCATAAAGTCAGTCTATGCAAGAGCAAGTAGTATCCATATCGCTTATCAGTATTTGCAGTGAAAATCACTAAGGATCTTACGAAGTGACAACAGCGACAGTAATGAGAATCATTTCATCTCATTACTGTTCTCATCTTGGTTCTGCAAAGTACTTTATCGAATGAATGCTACTAAGACCTACCACATAGGCCTAAAGTGGTGCTTCTGCAAACTTAACAATGATAGCATTCAGGAAGAACAGAATCAGTCTGGCACTGTTTCCCTTTACCCAGAGTGCACAAGCTTCATAGACAACTGATCTGGATGGGGGGGGGGCAAATGTAGAAGTGCAGTAAAACACTGGATGCCTTTGCATAGTACATAACTGCGCCAATGAAATCAAAAGTATTTTCCCTTTCTCCAAAGGTATTACATTGGACAATGGGTTCTGGGGATTTGCACCCAGAATATTTTTTTGAGGAAATGCCCTGTAGAAGGCCAGAAAACACCCTTTGTAGAATAGAATGCACTTGCTTTCATCATTGATGTTAGAAGGTTGAATGTCGATATTAAAATAAAGTCTCATCGTATGCCAGTGCACTGAGGAAGAGACAGTCATGGACATTGTGACAGCACTTTGTTAGGGAGATGTAAGGTTTAATTTATCTTAATTTTTCTAGTTATTTGATTGTCACCAATCGCCATTCATTCAAATTTCTCAAAGCTCTGCTATTTGGCTATTTATATGGTACTGGTGAAGGAGGGCTTATAGCAAAACTAGTAGAGCAACAATTGCAGGTATGGCTATCAAAAACTTTCAATGTCGTAGACATTTGCTAGTACAACAGACACCCACATTAAGAACCTGAGGATGACATTTCATTGCTTGAACTCCCTGAACGGCTGATATGGGGATATTCTTATATAATGCATTTCATGCTATTGATTTTAAAATTCACGAGTAGAAATGCTGATAAGCTGTCTGTGCTTCTCTAGTTGCACAACAAATGATAATATTATTAAACAAGAATTCTGACTTTAAAGAGTTCTCAAGAATCGTCAAGAATCCTGGTGCTGAGAACATTGTCAATCCATGTCAGGCATGCGCTGTACATAAGAACCTGGATTTTGGCCATTCATGTACTAAGCCCTTCTCCCTATGGCCCCTTGGCACCCACGTTGGGCACCCATATTTTCGGATCGGCAAAATTTTAGGACAACCTTTAGCAGAACAGTTGGTTATCTCATAGTTGGCTCTCTGTTTTTATTCTAAAAAATTAATTTCCCCTCTCTAGGTTATGATCACATATACCGCCACTTAACAAGAAGCTGTCTTATAAAACATATGTGTATTTGGCCTCTTGTAAACTAATTTTGCCGAGAAATTGGCGATTTAATGGCACTTGGGGGCTCTTGTCCCCTTTGCTACCCACGTAACCATTACTTTGAAAATAACTATACTGTAATATTTACAAGCTGTATTACTCTATTGGCTGCATATCCTCAATTTGTATGCATGTCAGGTGTTTCGTTTCAATCATCTTCATTTTGGGAACTAAACCAAAAATGAATAGACAACCAAAACGAATATTCAAGTATCCGTTGCTGGACGAGAGTGAGTATACCCAAGTTGTGAATCTAAGCCTCCCTTCTCCCTAGAGAGGTACGCAAACGCATGTGCAGTGTTACTTGACAATAATTGCAATATTTATGCTGCTTTCCAGGCATGATAATACCACAAAAAGGGGGCTACTGGGGGCTTGCAGTCGTTATTTCACAAAATACTCTTTCAATGTTGATAGCTGATGGATAGCACTTCCTAATTAAGGTCTCTTCTCAATTCTGCACATCTAACATTGCATCACAAATGCAATATATCATTGGCTTTGTTCCCTTCAAACTGTGCTGCTGTAACTGTCCATTCATTCTTAATGTTAGCTTTACATCTTTTAAACATGTGAAACTTATGCACAAATAGTCAGTCAAGAACAATTGTGGAACATGGCAGTTTTCAATGTTTAGCTCTTTAACTTGGCCCACCAAACAACGAGCTAAAAAGATATAATGAAATATCACATTGTCTACAGACACTTTTGGTTTTCACCAACAAAGATTTTGATAGTATGCAAAAACCAGACTGGAATCTTTGTAGCGCACACCAAGTTCTTCAGTGCACACTTTTCATGTGGGCAAGGTTATAAAATTAGGTGAACATTTTGTCTTTCTCAAGAAAAAGTAACCATTTGGCTTGCAAACTGTTCAAATCACAGATGCCAGCACTAAAACACTTAACTAGCTAAATTTTGCAAATTTGCATAATAGATGCAGCACTTCATATTTTCCACATATTTGAACAACATTCCACAAGTAACTCTTTAGCAGTTCTCACAATAAGTCAATAATTCATAAAATTCAAGATGTATGATACACTTCACTACTGTTTTTCCTGTCAGAGAGTAACACAGTCGACTTTCATAGCTGCCCAAGTGTTTAGTAATGTAGCATCAGTTAGAGTAGAACAGTGGTTCTTCACCTTCTTGGAGGTACTGAACCCTACAATTTCCATGCTTGCATTCATTGAGACTTTGTTGTAACAAACATGTCTCACACAAAAGTACTAATGACTATCTTTAAAATGTGAAACTGATTTATAAATGCAATTTTCCGAAAAATGAATGCAACAAAAAACTTGCCCTAGTAAAAAGACAACTATCTGTTTATTTGACGACAAATGCTTGCTGATTCCAAAACTTTGAAACAACTATCATTGCAAACTTTCCTACACTTATCAGAACTTTGTCGGTGTTTAATGAAAAAATTATAGTTTAGAATTTAAAAAAGTGTCCAAATGAGATTGGTCAAGCGCGCAAATTTTCTCAATTATGTGCACAATTGCTGAAAGGTTAACTTCCATGAACAATTTACAAAGATTCCACATTTGTGCAAAAAGACGAAATACTAGTCTATGTTAAACTCAGGCAATTCAAGGGTTCTACAAAAAAACTTTATATACAGTCTCATGCTGAAAGACAGTTTGCTTGAAAAATTTTGAACATAATACACGTTCACCAAAAGCTTTCACCTGGTTGTTGATGCATGAGCCATAATATTGCCTCCTACTGGCTTTTTTGGGTCAACTTGAAACATTGATGATCCATCAACTTGTGCAACAACTTGATTTGTTATTACTACAGCAATGCCAAACTGAAAAGAATGAAAATGTATATATTAGAAAAGTCCTATGTAACTTGTAAGTGAGAAAAAGGAACAATTGAAAGTTGAGAAAAAGGATCGGAATACTATACATCTTCGAGCACAGCTCTTGAGGATCCATACGTATTCTGCCAAACAGTTTTTCTTGACTTTACCTAACTTATTTCTGAAAGATGAAGACACTTCTTCTGACAACATATCAGAAATACATAATACTTTTCCAGACCAACCTGTGGTACAAATGATGCAACTGATCCACCATTCAAAACTATGACCTCAGTGCTGTATTTAACAGGTAACTTCTTACCAAATAAAAGCTGACTTGCTTATTTCTGCATACTTGTGCAGCGTGTGGAGTTGTCTAATAATCACCAAGAAACTAACTTACATGGATGATACACATTCCTGACATTTTTCAAGTTTCCTTAAAACTTTCTGACAATTCGTGACTACCCTTTAAAACACAGTTTGTCCTGAATTTTCCTGACCACACAAACCCTGTTTACACTCTTAGTGCTACTTCCAGAAATCTAAAAGTGTAAAATATCTTTTCAATTTCCTGCCATTGTGATATCAATGATTTTAAGCCAGGAAAGCACTAAATTCTGCTAGTGTAGATACAGATTGACATTCAGCATGTACAATGCAACACCATTAACCTGGTACAGCACAAAAAGCACATAGAATAATATGACATTGTACACTACTAGATCCATACAAATATATAGAAAGCAAAAAATTCAAAAGCACATATAGTTGCAAATGAGATGATAACAATTCAAAATGTACTGGATACACTCGAGCATTAAATGCAGTTTCTTCCATGAAATACCGACTGTACCATACATTTCGGACATTTTCAATGTGGGACCATAGCCTGTCCCAAATTAAAAATGTCGGAAATTTTTGTCTGGAAGTCAACAGCGTTCGAAATCTATCGAGCCTAAATTGCCAATCTGCCTTATCTGCCAATAATCAGCCTGTTCAGCCAATCAGAATGGTCAATGCCAAGTGTCCGTTTCAGGATGGGCGTTATAACAAACCAGCAGCAACAGAGATTACAGCAGTCTATGTTGGAAATTATGGTGTTGCGCCAAATTCATCTGACAGAGGTCTTGAGGTACACTTCTACAAATCTGCTTAGATAGGCATATTGCAAAATTACACGTGTTTTTGTAGGAGAGTCATCCAGTACTGAAACTTTCTTAACTTTTTCACAATTCCAGTATCACAATTTTCTTAGTAAACATGTTTGAGGTCTAATGCCTTACATATGCATAGTAATGGTAAGCGAAAAAGGCCCCATGAACACTTGACATGATGATAAATCTTAGTAAATAACAAAAGTTAAATTGTTAGAGGGTAGCCAACATCACTTATGACATTTTCTACACAGATCAATGGAATTTCAAATACATGTAAACATTAAAAAGCTTTCTGTAGTCTCAAAGATCCAGTATAGAACTTTTTGAGCAGCTGAGTACTACTTTCTTATAAACCACTTTCTTATAGAATAAAACCTATATTTCGATATTTCGTCAAGCTACACATACAAAGCAAATATCCTGGAAGCATCTGTATACAAAAGTAGATTATTTTCTCAAGTCCTTAAGTGTTATGGGTATACAGATAGTATTTAACTAATTATGCTTTATGTTTCTGTGACTTTTGACATTGCCTTGATTGTTTTTCCATTTTCACATTTATATAGACCTATTTTTTCTTTCATCTAAGGTAAACTACCCACGCATAGTGAGTTTATGATCGCATGTAGTGAATTTGAGAATTAAATGATGTTTCTACATTGACAAAATAGATGTATCCATCTGATGTCAATGGAAACAATACACTCAAGATCAAGGCAACATCACCAAATGCAGACCCAAGGACATACCCATTGTTATTCATCCATGGAGAAATGGGTTGGAGTTTCGATCTTCAGCAAAATTTTGTACCTAATGAAAGGTAGTGAGGAGCAAGGCGCAGAGAATGACTCACACTCAATGAGTTCTATGCATAGAGATTTACTACTCTTGAGATCTTTTCATCAATTCATTGTTCTCGTCTACTGTTTCAACAGTACCTGGTAGACGCATTCACAAAAATAGAGGGAAATGAATTGCCATCCATTAGAACACACCAGTCTTAGCTGCATGTTGAATCCTACCAAGGATTGATGGATCATTTAGATGGACCTGCCCAAACTGAAGACGTAAGTGTAGGCCGCATTGTCATTCTACCATCAACCTTTCATGGTGGTGAAAGAAATATGTATCAGAACTACCAGGATGCAATGACAATTGTAACAAAATATGGAAAGCCAGACATTTTTCTTACCATCACAGCAAACCCAAGGTGGCCTGAAATTCATGGAAAGCTCCTTCCAAACTAATCTGCAAATGACAGGCCAGATATTGTAAGTCACATATTCCATTTGAAACTCAAGGAGCTTCTTCATGACCTTCTTGAAAGACACATTTTGGGGCATGTTACTGCACTTGTATACAGCATTGAATTTCAGAAAAGAGGTTTGCCACATACCCATATGGTATTGATTGTTGCAAATGCTGACAAGCCAGGAACACCTCAGGATGTTGATCGATTGGTGTCTGCTGAAATTCCAGACCACATTTGCAGCCAAAATTTCACAACACTATTAAGAGGCACATGATGCATGGTCTATGTGGTGAGTTGGATCTTCAGTATGTTTGCATGGAGAATGGGGAATGCAAAAAGAATTTCCTTAAATCATTACAACAGGAAACAAAATTCAGTGTGATTGGAGATCCACTCAACAAACAGCGTGGACAGCAAAGAGCAGAGCTTCGGCGTCATACTGTCAATGACTAATGGGTTGTAACATACAATCCTCATCTACTCATGAAGTTCAACTGTCATATGAATGTGGAAGTATGAACCACTGTAAAGACTGTGAAGTAAATTTTAAATCACGTCCACAAAGGTAATGATGTTGAAATCTGACAGAACTATTTGAACCATGATGAGGTTTTGCAATTATGCATTACAAGATGCATGAAAAGAGTCACATAATTATCTGGCTTGCAATTCACCTCCCACTTCAGCAGGCTGTTTATGATCGTGATGGCAATGAGGAGAGGGCTCTTCAAGTTGGTAGAGATACAACTTTAACAGCTTTTTTCAGCTCAATGAAGAGGACAAAAATGCACATCAGTACTTTCACCACAAAATTCCAGAGCATTAAACATTTGACTGAAAGAACAAGAGATGGAATCCCAGATAACGACAGAATGGACCCATCATCGAGTGAATTTATCAAGTACAGCCATCAGACCCACAACCTTTTGCTCTCTGTTTACTCCTTTCACATCGCAAAGGAGCCACAAAATTTGTGGACCTTAGAACAGTTGATGGTAAAGTGCATGCTACTTTCAAAGATACGGCAAGAACAATGGGGTTCCTTGAAGATCATACTGAGCACAGGCGTTGTTTGCACGAAGCTGCAGTTATGAGCATGATATCACAAATGCACTAGTTGTTTGCTCCATTGATAGTATTTCAAATACCATATGACAATGGAACTCTTTTTGACGAATTTAGGGAGGCTATGTGTGAAGATTGTGTCAGACAGGACCAGCTCAATGAGCCACACATCAAATTGAAGGAGGGACAAATTCATTTCTGTCCGTGGGATATTAAGACATGTCTCAGTGTTCGTGGCAAGTCCGTTTCAGATATTGAATTTTCAGATCTCCCACAGCTTCCACACAATTTCATCCATCCACAGAATCAAACTAAATAGATTGACAGTGTTCATGAGAGAGAAGAAGGTGAGCAAATGTTGCAACAGCTCAAAAATCATCAGGGGCAGATTCATGACACCATCACGAATGCCATCACAACAAATTCTGATCAGAATTGTTATAGTGTTGATGGACCAGCAGGTACAGGTAAAACGTTTCTGTATAACACTATTGTTCAAAACCTACAGGCATTAGGAATACAGGTGAAATGTATGGCATGTTCTGGAATTGCCACCACACTATTCATCAATGGGGTCACTGCTGATTCCACTTTTTAGAAACTCATTCCTCTATTGCCTACTTCAGTAGGCGATGTCAAGCTTCAAAGTGCCACAGTTCAAAGTCTAAGGAACACAACAATCTTCATTTGGGATGAGGCATCAATGATTCCAGCAAGTGCAATGAGAGATGTCAATATCCTTCTTAGAGATGCAACACAGGTTAACAGGCCATTTGGCGTCAAATTCATGTGTCTTGGAGGAGATTTTAGACAGGTTCTCCCAGTTGTTCTAAGAGCATGTACAAAGCAAGCTGTACAGCAATGCATTACAAATTCTCACCTGTGGCGTTATTCCCATCGAGATCAATTAGTTACAAATATGAGAAATGCTCAGGACGGGATATACAGGCAGTTCTCAGATTGACTCCAAAGAATAGGTACAAGTGACGAACTTCATAATGATCATGATAGAGTCCACTTCCACAGGACATTGTCACTGCATCTCTACCAGACATGCTAAACTTTGCCTATCTGCCAACACAGCCTGGAAACCACCAGCTCACGCAAAATCTTTTGTACATGTCAGAGCGCTGCTGTCTAACACCACTGAATGCCAACTTTGATAATATCAATTATCTCATTCTGCAACAACTCTAGGGATCAGTACACAAATATCTCAGTACTGACAGAGTTGCTATTGACAATCCAAAGTATAAACTGGACTACCAAAGTATAAACTGGAAATTAAGGTTTCACTTTTTCTACTTTGATTGTATTCCACATTTCTTTTGTGCTATTTTTCATATAAATTCCACTATATCTTCCATCAAAACGTCATTGGTTGGTTCTATAAGCTGATGCATTTCTTTCAACGATATTCAACTTTTATATTACATATGATGGTACACAAGTTGCAACAAGAGCACTGCACATGTGTGAAGTTCAATACCTTATGCAATCACATTCACATCGGTATATTGTCATCATATACAATCATTTTATGTGTTTATATTCTGTCTATACAATGCTTTGTATTCAATTTTTATGTATATTTTCATTAGGTTGGTGCAACTATCACTTTGCTGAGGAACAGCAATCCAAAGAAAGGTCTCTGTAATGGTACACGCCTCATTGTCAGAGACCTACAGAGACATGTCATATGCACAGAAATCTTATCAAGTGAATACAAAGGCCATTACGTCATGCTACCAAAGCTAGCTTTGTTATCTCAAGATTCAGCATTGCCAATTAACATTGCAAGGTTCCAATTCCCAGTATGGCTTGCATATTGTCTTACAATTAACAAAGCACAGGGTCAATCATTAAGGCATGTTGGTGTTTACCTTCTCAAGCCTGTTTCCAGCCATGGCCAGTTGTATGTGGCTGTCTCTAGAGCCAAGTCATTTGGTGGCCTTAAGGTTTTCTTATCAACCGGTAGACTAACACAGAATCCTATCTATCGTGAAGTTCTTACATGAAAATCATTTACCATCTCATTACCTCAAGCAATTGGGTTTCAGAGAGTAACTACGCGCACCTGTTTCTTAGGCTTTGATAAAATGGGACTGGAGGCCTATTGTTGTGTCTGTAGTACATCAATATGTCTGATAAGGCTACTTAAATAGACAGAGTTCTGTTCCATCACTCAGCTCTCTCTACAACCATGCATACATAACTCATATGACATGAGTTGGATTCGGATCACGCACATTCCTATAATTTGTCATTGCATACATGAGCTCTGACATTTGTTTTCATGTGATTGCACTGGTGCATGCAGTTATCTATTTCAACGGGTACTTCAGATCCATAACACCACACAACCCACATCCACCCTAGGTCATGTCAGCCATTGGTATATTTTTTCTAATTGCAGTCAACTGACTTTCTTTTCAAAGTATAGTAAATTTTCCCTATATTTATTCATTATCATGCACATATTTCTTTTTAGATACAAATGTTCATGGCTCGTGTAACCTCTTAGATCCCCTACAAACTCTTTAGATTTACTTTAAATTTCGAAATGTACCTAATACTCCTTAATTTTGTGAATTCTACAGCAAACGTCCATAAAGCCTCATTTCTGAAAACGTCTTGGGAGGATAATTTTCTGTAGCAAATTTATGTAGAAAATCTTTTCCTCTTTGTCACAGCAAAATACAGAAATTGCTCCTCTTAAATTTTTACTTGGTACTTACAAAAGTCCATACATTTTCTCCACTAAAGAGAGCATAAATCCTTACTGGTATGCTTATTATGCACGCTGTCTGTTGCCTATTTGTGCATGCATTTCCTAGCCACAAGTAATTTTTGCAGCCACCGGGCATTTAGTAAGGGGTTTTAATTCCATTTTTCATTAGTACCCCCCACCCTCACTTTACTTTGACTTTATGACTTGTCCATAGGCTCCCAACAAGTCAAAACTTAATTTTTATTGTACACCTCTTCCATATAGGGTTTTCCAGGCTTTGGAAAGTTAGAACTTCATAAATGACTGAGGAAAAATTTTGCTTGGGAACATTCTAAAATATTCTACACTTATTATAACTTAGTGTCATATAATACGCTGCATATGTTTTTGTTTTTTCATTTCAGTACTTAAATGAAAACATACTCCACCACAAATAGCAGCTTTTGAATGTATTGTGGAAAGTTTGACTAGGATTTACAACCATTTGTACCACAAGGCTTCCATGCCTTTAAAAACCCAAGAATATCCCAGAAAAGAGGAAATATCCTAAAAATTCTATAAACCGAAAATTTCAGGTATATATTGCTGTTCTCCTAAATATCTCCTAAACATTTAATAAGTTGAAATTCTTTTCAGCAGTTATGTTGCTTAATAAATTATTTTGTGAAAGTTTATCACAATAAAAATGGTCAAATCATTAATTCTCAAATTCTACCATGAATGTTATACTTTTAAATAGGCAGAGTGACTTTCTACTATAACTAAAATTACCTCAAAGAGTATCAAATTCTCTGGAATCTGCAAAATCACATAAAAATATCAGTAAGGAAATCTCCTGAATTATCCTTAACATCCCAAACAAAACCTGATGAATAAAGAGTGGAACCCTGCACTAGTGCCATCACAGATAACTTAACCAGTTTAGTTCCATATCATCAAACATCTATTGTATTGCAATAATCACTGAAAAGGGACTGTTTACATCATATGTCATTCCTTTGTGGTGTTTTATGGACTTAAATTGATTAAGCTTTCTTTTTAATAAGCCACCCCCCCAGAAATGTTGAACAGTACAAAGTGTACGTAAGCTTTGTGCAGCAAACTAAACGAAGCTAGATCACGGTCGTAAGCAATAGTTCTTAACCTAACAACAATCAAGTTCATTCTCTTACTTACTGCAGATAAACTCCTTCTATATCAAAAGTTACTACATAACTTTATCGTTCTTGTTCATTCTTTTGTGAGCTAATACTGAGGTCAGTCAATTGTGTGTACGCACCAAAATGAGAAACAGTTCACCCCTCTCCCCCGCTGTATGTTAGGCTACATAGTTCCACATTTTCTTCCCCTTCTACAGAACTGTGTAGTCTAGCGTAGGTGTGAGCATATTTTCACAATCATTTTCGCCAAATTCTGTCAAGAATTTCGTTTTGCATTCTAACCACATACATCAGGGGGTCACGTGCTCCATTGCAGCAACATTTGATTCCATGCATCCATGACCTTCCGGAATGAAGGGGCAAGTGGTGACATTCCTTGTTTTTCCAAAGCTAATTTGCAGATTTGCATGCATAGCGGGCATTATATAATAGCTAGTTAAGGTACTATTAAGGAATTTTTAGTTCTAGAAATTGATAACAAGAGGTCCAAAAATAAGAAGCTGCTAGAACTAGGCCTTGAGCCAAATGCCTTTTAAAAATGTGTATTACACAATACTAAATTCAGCAATTATGATGCATATTATGATAATTAAATTTGAACTAGTCTTGGCAATCTCTATTCCTTCCATTTTGGCCTAAAAATAAAATTTTACCGGTAAGGGGTATAGGGGAGGGGTGCTCACGAAATGCTTCAAGCTCTAACCTAGGGAGGCCAAGTGTTAGGCATTGCAGTGCATTTTATTTGTTGCATGCAATGTCTTCAATCTGTCAATATACTTTCTAAGTTTTAGTATATGAATTTCTTAATATACGTCATGAATATTGCCTTATCTTTATAGCATATTACACGCAGCACAAAGTAAGTTATAGGACCTACTACTCTTTTCTTATATACAATCATTGTCACTAGATATTATTTGATGGTGTTTGGAAACAATGTCATGTGCTCAATGCTATTTCATTGGCCACTTTGTAGGACAAAAATCCTTGCTTTAGTGAAAAAAGTTACAATTATCATCACTTATCATTTATGGGGTCATGTGAAGTTTATCATTACATAATTCTGGCTCTTGGATTGGGCCAACTCAAGCTCTTTGGCTATAGGAGTGTTTTAATGAAATGATTTCCTTGATTCCAGAGATACGAACAGCAGGATTGTGTTGCGAATGTACAATTTCTCATTCAGGCAGTAGTGGTTATTGTTACAACGTTAAATAAATAGGATCCAATTGTTGTAGTTGAAGTGAAAGGAATATTATTTAAAGGACCTGATTGAACATTTTGCATTTTAGACTGAAGAAAGGTGTTCTGCTGGGGGTTATTGAAATGTCTGTGCTTTAGTGTGAGGGTTCTACCAAGAGGACCATTCCATAAATTGTTTACACTATACAATTAGTTGCAAGAGCATATCTCTGAATTTTCCAGTTTTTAGTGAATTAATTTTAATTAGGAAGTGAAAGCTTCTTCATAGGGTAACCCAGGTAAGGGTCATTTCTGGGGCTTATTAAAATAAGTTCATTGTCTAGGCTGAGTGATAGCATGGGTGCCACTTCATGATTTCTTTTCATTTTCTTTCTTAATATTAGGCTCTGTCCTGTAAAAGTGGCCAGGACTTTACATTAACAATGATGTGATTGTGTAAATTTATTGTCCGTAATGGTGGCACTTGTATGCGCATTGGACTACTGAAATAATTCTGTAAGCATTAAGAGTATTTTTCATGAGCATTAACACCTCATATGAGAAATTACTTCATGACTTATTGCAAGGTGGGGAACTAAAAATTGCAAATACCTAGCTGCATGCTCTCAAATGACCCAAAAGGTAAACAGTGCTGAACCTGCTATTTATTTGTCAACAGGATGGCAAGACATGATATTTTGTTAGCCAAAAGGATGGTTTTTGTGTCTATTGCTATGATGAGATGAACCGCACAACGGACTTCCACTATCATATCAATGCATAATGATCTGTGCAGTACAATGGGGAGTTTAAGCAGCACATACATTAACACTAGCTATTCAGACAGGAGATGACAGCACACCTCCGCGTAACAATGTTATGACCAGACATGATGGCATGCACATGTGCAGATGTCTGATACCAAACTTACTCTTTTCCCGGCCTTTTATGCTGCTGAAGTAAATACATTAACAATCTATTTAGTCGAGTTTCAAAGTTATGCTTGGCAAGCAACCAATATCAATACGTAAAACCTAATGTGCCCTTTTATCTAATGTTTCACTGCTGCTTTATGTCTTAATAAATTACCAATAGCACGAAGAATGATAGATATCATACACTAAAGTCAATGTCTGCCAACTGTATTGCCCAACCACTTCTCTTGCGTATATCAATGAATCATAAAAAGCGAAAAGCCATTCGGTTTTTAAAACATGGAACTTTAGCGAAATACTTCGCCTCTTTTGCCATATTCATCCTATCTACGTTGGTCATGAATGTAAATATTTTGATGTGATAAATTCGACTTTTAATATGATATTTGCATTTAGAGCTTGCAAACTTGTCAAAACTGCAGCTGAAATACAAATGTAATCCACCCTTTGCTAAAGCAGGACAGAGGAAAAAGAGCCTGGAAAAAGGGAATCTGTGGCATAGATTGAGTCAGACCAGTGATTCAAGCATCATATTGCTTGCACAAGCTCTATTACGTAGCTTTTGTCCAAGCAATGATTGATTTACACTAAAATTGTCACTGAATTGATTAACAAAGATTATTTTTTTGGTATGACATTTAGATGCTCATAGTCAGCTTGTGCTGAGGTATGAAATTTTATGTACATAGGTACTTACGAGAAAATAGGTTTCCAAGCACATTGAGATAGTTAAGTATACACAATAGTAAAAAGTCGATAGAAAAATTGCATTTGGGGCATTTCTTTCATCCCATAGAGCTTTGATAGCGACAGAGCTGACATCTGATTTTTGCTATTTGTGTGCGGTGCTCAACACGATCCTGAAGCACTAGATACCGCAATAAATGTTTTGCTCAGTCAAATCAATACAAAGATGCCAGGGTATTGTTCGCTCAACAGAAGTGGCAAGAAAAGGATCCAGAAACAAAATCACTGACAAGTTATGTAATTAAATTGTCAATCGTTGTTTGCATAACCTTATTCTCACAACCTGCAAAAAACACAGGGTTCATACCCAATATGCAAATCAAAACTCCCTGACTATTCCCTAACTTTTGCTTGAATAAGTGATAAAAAACACACGATTTGCCCTGAACCCCATTACAAACAGGTAAAGGAATTGAAAGCTGATAGATATGTAATCTACATATACTTGCTACAGCACTATGTTAAGTGATAACGTTCAAATTTATCGACAACAAATGGAACATCTACTCTGAAAACAATCATGCATGAGTTAATGAAAGTGATATTTAGACTAAGCAATTTGTTTTCCAAGATTATTCCAGGCTTTCCGACTTTTCTTAAAGAATGGTCTGTTCTCCAGGTTTTCCATGTCAAATATCAACCCTAAAGCAATGAACTATACAACAACAAAAAAACAACAATAACAACAATGACACCATGCCTGCCAAGGTGCTAAGGACTCAATTTATGAAACAAATTACCAACACACTAAAGTACTAACTAATTGATACATCATAGTCAAGAAACGAAAAACTTGAGCTGGCATACCTCATCAGCCAGACGAAGAAGATAACGAAGAAATCTTGCAAGATGCATTTGTCTTGCTGACAGTTCACCTCGCCCAGAATAATCTGTCCGATAAAGAGCAGTTGCACTGTCCACAACAATAAGAGCATACCTGAAAAACAATTATGAAATTATGAATTATCAAATTGTCAACGGCAACACCAAGTATTTATTCACATAGAATTAAAGACTTGCTGTCTTAATCACTTCAAGCATTTTGAAAAAATTGTGCTAAAATGTAAAAGATGAAAATAGCACATCATCATTCAATATGAAAACTCATTTGCCCATCAAATGCACTTTCTTCCGTATTACTGGGCACATTTCGATTATTGTAATGAGCTCTGACAGATGTAGAAGCTAGACTTTTTTTAGCCTCTGTGTGTTTTTTCCATAAATTATTACCAAAAGTTGCAATTTACAAGGCAAAAGGACCAGCAACGGCCACACATCTTCATCTTTATTCATTCTTTCACTTATTGGGACCTCAACTTGTAAGGTCATAGGAGCAACGTTGTTTGGCTCAATTGCAAAAAGGTTGCCCATGCATGCTTTAATGAAGTCCAAGGTTCACAAGCTTCTGGCTCAGAATTTGATAAAACAGCTTTACGAATTAATGAAATAATGGTACCTTGACTCTGCCATCATGGCTGATGCATGAACCAAAAGCTGTGTTTGATGATCGGAAGTGTAAGCCCTGGCATATGCAACATTATCCAACACCTCTTGACCATTCAGTCCATACCTAGAGTGATGAAACAAAAATTCTAAAGTGTATGCAAGTATGAATAACTTATGTCAGTTACTTACAATAATGAAAAAGCCACCATATAAGCTTTTGAAAATTTCTGCAGATAACAGCTCAGATACAAAAAAATTGCCAATAAAACTTTTTGATAACTTTTGCATATTTCAGAAAAATACAGTTCAAGACAGCTTTCAGTCTTTTCAATTATGAACCCAAACCATGAACTCACACTGCAGTAATGAACAATATTAGCACCAACAACCTAGGCAATTTCAAGCATCAGCTAAATAAATTTGCACAAACATTTCACTATTATGGACAAACTTTCAAAACTAAAACAATGATCTATAGAGAAAAGAAATGAATTTAAATCATGGAAAAACAATGCAAATTGACAGGATGACCAACATAACTGCACAAATGCAAGGAACCGCTGATTGTAGGTTGATAGCTAAAGTAGAGCAGCCAAGCACAACATTGTGCAATTTTTGATAAATGCATGATAATTGGCACACATGCACAGGATTGCATGCTGAAAAAATGAGCTATATTATAAGACCTTTAAACCCTGTACTTTTTGACAAAGGCGTAACAATTGGTATACATACCAAGCTTTTCATACTGAAAGCGATGAGCTTTATGAAACTTTTAGTAACTTGCAGGAGAATCTACTTTTAGATATAGAAAGTTGCTCCCAGACCTCCTATTCATTTCCGGGCAATCGATATGTAGGAAACAGATCGATGGTGTTAATTGCTACTTTTTCAATTTAAGCATGTAAAATATACTTATACAAATGAATGTAAAGGAACTATTTTTAGATTGGACCACTTGTCTCCAGAACCTCAATGTAGACAGAACAGGAAAAAATGTACGAGAAGGCTAATATTTGCTTTAATATTGTGTATATGTTTTTATTTATTTATGTTTGTGAAGCCCTAATGATACCATTGCTTATATTTAACTATTTGCGCTAAAAAATTGCAAAGCAAAGCAATAACCGTTTGTACCATCTACAGTTTCTTTCATCACTCGTCATGAACGAATTTATACTATACACTGGTTTAAAATACTTGCCAGGTTTAGCCTTTGGCACACAAACGTTTCAGACGAAACAGCTTCAGACCCTATCTAATGCCAAAAGTAGCTCTGACCAGAACTTTTTGAGCTTAAAGTATAAACTGCAAGGAAAGTAAGACGATAGTGTAAGGTTATGTTTCAAACAGTTGATTGCATATGCCATGAGATAACAAGTCCTATCAAGCACTGTGGCATGAAACAGGGGAAGAGAGAAATGAGGGCCTGCGGGCTGGCCTACAGGAGACATTTTCAAAGACACGCCCTTTAGCATTCCGGAAAAGCCCCCATTGCAATATACGATAAAAATTGGTGTCTTCTTTGCCGCATCATTGCTTCCTTGCGAAGGGGATGCAATTGCCCTACAAATTGCTTTGTTATCTGTTGGGGGGGG